>BMAV01023742.1:0-72757 GCA_019973955.1 Trichonephila inaurata madagascariensis
GACTATCTGAAGGTGATTGAACCGTTGCGGAAATTCAAGGTAGGACAAATGATTTGATACAAAAATCGTAATTTATTAGGTTTTGAGGTAGGGGATAATATAATTATTTAGAAAAGGGACCCAAATTTTGGCAATTTTTTAATTACGGTTACGTGTTTGGTTTATTCTCCTTAAATAAGTTTTTAAATATATAAGTAATTTGTTAAACTTTTAAAAAACCCATTAAAAATTTTAAAAAAAGTTCTTTCATTTCAGAATCCCACCTCTAACTTCCCTGACCCACAAGGATCGCCCATATCACAACAATCGGTATATTCGGGGGCCAAGTTTTTTTTGATTACTTTAAACCCTCATTAACTTTAAAAACATTAATCGCCCCCTTTGCATCCATCGCCTCGACGGGGAAATTTCCCCCCAACCCGGGGGCCCCGGGGGGTCCCGAGTGGTATAGGTATCCGGGACTGTGGCTTGTCTTGTCACGAGCCCGGCCCCAGTCCCCCAAAGAGCCGCCTTGGGCAGGGGTGCACGTTAAATCTGTCGAGGCTGAAACGTCCTCCCGTTGGTGTGGTGGGTGAGGGAGGGGGTGCCAGCTCGATGTTGTCATCCTTGACCATGGTTCTTACGTGGGTCCCCCCAAAAACCCTCTGGCTAAACAGTGCGACGTTAATATTCAATCAATCCGCTCCCTATTTCGGGCCCCCCATTAAAATCCATTTGACTTCCTTTCGAAATTGGTATCCTCTTTCGTTGAACGCGATCATCGTTCTAAATCTATTCCTACTTTTGAACCACTTTTTCCCTTTGACAGCCATTCCTAGTTCCCCCTTAATCATTTCGCCATTATTTGGTCTAAATTTCAAATTTCTCCAGTTTCTGCGTTATATCAACATTTGACATCCTCACGTTTCGACTCTGTCTTTCCAAATTTTCGCTGTTCAGCGAACCTCTTTTGATTTGTAAAAATACCTCTTCAAATTTTTAGCAATATCTCCAAAAAAGTACGTGTTTTGTATTTCGGGCCTACAGTCCTTCACTTTTGGGCGAGCTAACAAAATGTGATCTACCACGTCCCTTGCACATCCTTTTTTTCAATTTTGTTTTATTTTTTTAAAAAATCGTAAACAAAACCGTTGGTCCTGATTCCTTCCCCCCTGGGAGGCATAAAAACCTCGCCTCGAAATCTTTCTTATTTCTTTTTGCTGGGGAAAGTTTTGATAGTTCAGCTTTTTTGCTGCGCGAATTCCGGGCGGTATCCCACAACACCGTCCCAATATCGTACCCAAACTCGGGCCTTTTTTTCGGGAATGACCTTTTAAATAAGCACATGCTAATTCGCTAGGTATTTTAGTAATTTTTTTTGATTGTCTTGGCTCCAGAAATTCTGTCAATTTTTCCGAACCGGAAAAGCATACCCGGTAAAAAAACCCAAAACCCCTGAGCTTGTACCCCAGGGTCATATAAAATGAAATTTGTTCCGGGGAAGTGATTGGGTTTTTCTATGGTGACCATATCTTTGATTTCAGCGTAAAAATTTAAAAGGTTTTTAAAATTTCGAAATGAATCGACTTTTTAAAAAATTTTTAATATGTCTTTTTTTTAAAGGGAATATAATTTAAATTTCTAAAAATTTTTAGAAAAAATTTTAATAAGGGGGGAATCTAAAAAAACCAAACACACAGCGTGGTTAAAACCCGAATCACGTAATTTGGGCCCGCTTTATCTAAATAATTATATTACCCCATTTAAAAATTTTCAATTTGATAAATTACGCCCCTAATATCAAATAATCGTCCTACCTTAATTCAAGATAAGATTCTATTACTTTAGGGAAAATTTTTTTAAAGGCCCCGGTGAATGGGGTTTTCACCCGGGATCAATAGCTGATTATTCCCGGAATTTTTTTGATAGGCTGCCAAATTTACACTCGTATCTCCCTTTCCCAAAAAAACCTTTCCCCCAAACTCAAAAATACTGCTTACCAAACTTCTGTTCTTTTTAAAACTATCTTTTTTTTCATTTTTCAAAACGTATTTTCACTTCTTTTTGGGTTGGGGAAAATTTTCAAAAATCTTGGGCCTCAAAAAAACCCGAGGTTTTGTTTTTAAAAAAAACGCTTTTAGCCTCCCCAAGTTTATTATATTTGTGTAATTTAAAAAGGATTATTTTATATTTCGAAAATAAAAAATTTTTGAAAAAAAATTCAGCAATTACAACACAAAAAATTAAAAAAATTTTAAAAACGCCGGGGATTCTTGTGAAATTTTCTCAGCACTCAAAAACCCCCGTGTTACGGTTGGTTTTTGGGGAAATTTTCACTTAAATAAAAAAAGAAACGAGAGGGATTGCAAAAAGCCAGAACAGAAGGGGAAAATTTCTTTTTCGCTTTTCCATAACCCCCCTGGTATTGGGAAAAACCGGCTAATTGGGGGTGGGCCCCTGCGTCCCCGAGGGGGTGGAACGTGCCGAGGGGGCCGTGGAATGGTTTTTAAATGGTGGGGAACAAGTAAAAGTTCAGCCCCTTTTTAAAAATATCTTGTGACATGGTTTCAGAGGAACAACTGTATCAGGGTAAAAAATCATATATTTGATTGTATGAGAGAAAATTGGCATGCTAAAAAGGTGAATATAGAAATGAATGTAAATATATAAATAAAAATTATAGCAAAAAAGAAACAGCAGCAGAAAGTTTCTGCTATGGAAACATAGGTGAAATAACCTGAAATAGATATACAGAAAGAAAAAATTAATAATAAACCGTTTCACAAAATACTATCATAAATAAAATATTAGGAAGTCTTCAACTGGAAAAAAAATTTAATTAATATGAATTAAAACAGAAAAATTATCTAAAATAGATAAAATAGGCCTACATTGAAACAAACCATAATCAGCAACAGTACCGAATAAAACAAATAACAGACTCTGCTCTGCCAAATAAATAAAATTTTAAAACTGTACTTTTTTGCAATATTTCAATTAAAAATAATTATTGCAAAGATCAAACAGAAAGTAAATATAATGATAAATAACTATAGAGATAAATTGAAATATGCATATCATATAAAGATAGTATTATAGGTATAGAATATGTTTATGTTCTCCAAAAAATTACTTGAAGAACAAATTATCACAAACAAAGTTAAACTGTGTTTCCATGTGAATGCATCACTGAATTAAAAGAAAATCCGCCATCCATCCGGTATAGTGGTTAGTGACGCTGACTGTTGCGCCCCTGGATTTGGTTCAAACCCCGGAATAGGAGGGATGTTTGTCAATGAAGGCCTTTGCGGCTTTTGGGAATTACTCTAAATAGCCGTCAAACCGCAAATACCTCGTGAGGTTGGGGAAAGGGGTAAAAAGAGGTGAAAAGTTTTTTAAACCCCCCCAGGGGTGTTCCCCCCACCCAAATTTGGGGGAGAACCGCCCAAATCGTTCTGTCCCCTGTATGGTGCTCAAAGCTATGCCTAACGACAGGTGTACTACTAGCCCCTTGCCACAATGAATTTCGTGGGCCTTGATCTGATGTTCCTGTAGATCAGGCGGCATAAGTAACAACAAGAGAAAATCCTTTCAAGGTGCGTTTTAGGGAAGAGCTTTTGGATAAACATTGTTTATTGTTCTCTCATATAAAGCAAAGACGAGTTATAGGGACATCATAAATGGTACCATGTAAGAAACCCAGCATATTCTGATTTTAATAAAAATACTAAAGAAAACTGAATTGTATAATTTATGAAATTTTATTTTAACCATTATTTTTGTCTTATAATTGATTACAGAGGAATGAAATACTTGCCTTATTTGTGACTTGGGTGTTCAAACAATGTATTCAGGCACTAAAATAATTTAAACTTCTGCATAAAATTGTCTCATTTAAACCTTACACCACCTCGGGTACCCATTTGGTTACACGTTTTTATTTCCATACGCGTGAGTTCCATGTGACCATTCCCAAAGAGAACACTGTGTCCATTCGAATGAAAACCAATACGATTGATGAACTAGAATAAGATTTCAACTGGAAAAAAAGTACCGACGTTGTGCAGCATTAGAATTTCGGCTGCGTTATAGAGGTTAAAATAGTCTGTATTTTATTGCAAAGAGTGAGTTGATTCAGACATATTTTCATTCGGATGTATTGTGAAATGTTCAGTACTTGAAGAACTGCAAAGTATTATTTATGTGCTAAGGGGAATCTTTCGCTGAGGGACCATTGCATTCTTTACATTTTCTTTCTTGCATCCTAAAAATACTTTGCAACGGGCTTATGCTTTTGAAATATTCTAATTTCAATAAATTGTTTGTTTGTAATCATAAACCATGAGCAAATTTTAATTTTTTTTAAAAATGTAAAAAAAAAAAAATAATTTCAAATTTTTAAAAATTATTTTCTTAAAACATATAGCCACTACACATAACACAAACTCCCCATGTACACACACTAACTACAACTTATCTAAAAAAAAATCAGCTTCCTCAAAGTAATCAACAAAGCATTTTTTACTTAACTATACAAGAAAAAGATAATAATTATAAAATATTGTGTAATTTTTCCTTAGAAGAACACAGAAAACTAGAGTAATGGAAGTAAAGGTATATATTTTTATGGAATCAGAAGTTTTGTCACACGTGTTAAATCGCCGCCCTCGCAGGTCATGTACCCCTGGTCAGCTCACCCTCATTAAGTTTCAACACTGGAAAAGGTTTCCTATTGCCGTCATTTCACCGACTCAAGTGTTCCATAACCCCCGAAAGAGATCCCCCTTCACAGATGTAAACACCCAATCATAAATTTCATGGAAAATGTGAAGTGAGGGAGAGGTCCGTTAATGTCGGACATTTTAGAATAAACATGAGCCGCCGAAGTTGTAATTTAGGATGTTGCCATGATTGTGAAGAATGACACTTGCCATGAGGATGGCGGTGGGCTCAGTTTTTGTTTATTTTCGACCACCTGCTTTTGGCACGCCCTCCTTTAGTTCCATGACGAAAAGATACAACTTGTGGCTTGACGAAAATGTTAAATAATAGCGGAAACGCGCAACCTGAAACTTTTTGACGCACAAGCAGCCCTTTTCAAATTATTAATCTAAAATAGGGATTGAAATTTATTTCAAATGTTTCAGTTTACATGTCTTTAACCAACAATGCAAAATATTGTTACTTACTTAATGTTTGAATCCTTTCATTGATAGCTCACATTTTCATCAAAAAATTATTGTGTAATTGATTTTTCTAAACATTTCTTTTCTACTCTTACTATGTTTTACTTGAATGTTTTTTTTTTTTGCTTGATAAATTGGAAATTTTATATTTTGCAGCTGTATATATCACATGTTTGTTTTTCCTTAAGGTATCCGACTACCTTCGGAACCGTGAATTTTAAAAGGCGCATAAATGGATAATTGTCATGATATTTAGTGTCACTTAGATTAGAATACATGTATAAAATTGTTTTAAGGACATTTTTACAAAAAAAAAAAAAAAAAAAATTATTTAAATACAATATTTCGGCAAAAAATTAACTTAGAATAGCCTTTTTTCAAAATGTTCTCTTTTTGTGAAAAATGCTTTTATTATAATAATATTTTGCCTGTATATAGCTCAGACCTCTGTACAGAGGCTCAACACTATGATTTTTGAAAAATTCACATTATTTTTAGAGCTACAACCATTTGAAATAATTATCGGCGTTTTTCTTAAAATTTCTCCCCTCTGTTGTCGTAAAACATGGATAAACCCACTTTTAAGTTATATATTTCAAAAATTCTAGTTGAGCCTCTGTAGAGAGGTCTGAGCTATATATAGGCAATATATTATAATAATAGAAGCCTTTTTCACAAAAGGAGACTATTTTGAAAATGGGTCATTCTATGTTCATTTTTTGTCAAAATATTCTACTTAAATAATTTTTTATTGTAATACTATTCTTAAAACAATTGTATATACATTTTCTAATCTAAGTGACACTAAATATCATAAATATTATCCGTTTATACGCTTTTACAAAATCACGGTTCTGAACTTAGTCGGATACCTTAAGCACCCTACAAATTTCAAAAATACCGAAACAATTTTTTTTTTGGGAATTTTCTAGAATATTTCAAAGCCGAACTTCAGATCCGATAACAAATTAGTTTTTAAGATATTTGTGAAGTTTTCTGATCTTAGGTTTGGTTTCATTGCAAAGTATTTTAAGTGAATTAATTAAAAATATTGTGTTGAGCCTCATCTCTCTCTCTGCTCTTCCAGTGTGAAACGGTTATTCATTTCAATTCTCATTACTAAAATCTTTTCTGTTTAATTATGTTTTGAGTTCTCGTAATGAATTAATTAAGATGGATTACAAGGACAGTTTTTGTTTTAAAAAATCGCTTTAAAGCGTTATCATTTATTTTCTCATGTTGAGAAAATGCCATGGATAAAACGTTCTCAGATTGCTATGAGAAAATGATATTTTGAAGAGATGGAATACTACTGAAAATGATGTATCTCTCCGACTGCAAGTATTCTGAATTAAAAGTATTGCAGATTATTAATTAAATTATTCAGAAACTGAATAGTTCCATGATGTGTACCAAACTATATAATAGTAAACATATTGTGGTGCGATATTTTAGAATTTTAAAGTTGCGCAACAAAGACTCAAACTTGCTAAACTATGAAAAAATTTAAAACTGAAAAAAAATTGAATTATATGTAAGAACCTGGCGATTTTTAGCTTAAATTAGAAGTATTTTGTATACAAATGCTTTATGTTCGAAAACTTTGGTAAAAGTATTAGGCTTGAATAACCTGTCGTCATAGCAAATACTATAAATATCATGCAAAAATGTTTTTTGAATTAAAAAAATATGTTTTCATTTATATTTAATTAAAGCTTTAATGTAGAACATACATTGGAAAACGACATATTTAGAAAATAACAGCTTTACGGATATTATAAGTTTTTGTTTTATGCCTTTACAAACTTTTAATGCGTTTTTCACAGACTTTTAAGTTTCAAAACGTGTTTTATAATCCCTAAGACTCATTTTTCTGTTCAAGATTGAGTTTTGAAATTTTTTTGATATACTCCCAAACGTATGTTCTATAAAAGTTAGTGTACATGTAGGTGTAAGATCTCTAGTTATTTTTTTTTTAAAATGCTAAAGCTAATATTTTCAAAAGTTTCGCGTTTCATCCAGGTTCAATAATAATTGAAAATCATAAGGGAACAGAGTTTCAAATCCATACTAACGTTTGTTCACCATAATCAAAGAAATATAAATCGCTTAAAATGACCAAAGATTTTAAAAATTGAGCATTTGAAAAAATTTTAAAAATTCTTAATTTTTAAAAATTGTAAAATGATGGCTGGTCAAACTGACTTTTTACTTTCAGTATCAACTTAATAATATAATCTGAATTGTGATGAAGCCGGTCTCTTCCCCCTAATTACTAAGAGTGGGGGCCGACAGACGTGGGGAAATTCCAGATATTTCCCTAATTGCTGGGAAAAATGTTCGTAACTGGGTGATCAAAGATTCGAACCCTCTTTCCCAGGCTGTCCCGACAGTCAAAAAGAGACGCCGTAACATTGTGCTTTCGTTTTCTCACGATTCGGTGACGACAGCGAGTCTGAAAACTTACTATGTGCACCGAGCAGTGGCGCAAACGAGGGGGGTGTCCTAGGGGTCCGGACCCAAAGCCCTTGATTTTTTTTCCCGATTGATTATAGTTTTAAGTATATAATACGTAAAATTTAATTAAATATTTGTTTTTAATGATTAATTTTATTAATTAATACTAATTATTTATTCAATAATTAGTTTTTTATTGTTTTTTGTTTCCCAAAATCGACAAATTCAAAAGGAGCATGATACAAGAATGGTAGACTTTCGACCCTGGCCCCCCTCCGGAAAACTTCTGTTTTTGCGCTACGGGCCCTGAGCCATCGGCCCAATGGGCAGAATCAAATGGGCCGAGCGACAGGGGCGGCCTAAAAACAAAAAGATCAAAAGAATTAGGGGTGGGGGATGGCAAGAGACGGGGGAGGGATATAAGGAAAACGAGGGGAAATACGAAGGGGGGACTAAATTGAGGGGGGCCGTTTTTAAAGCCCCATCAGCGGGGAAAAAAAAACGATAATTAGTCCCGGGACGGCGGATTTCCCAACCCCTTTGGGGACGGACTTTGGGGAACCCGTCTGAAGCTCCTATAGTGATGAATAAAACGATTAAGTCCGCAAAAAAGGCGGATTGCGACCCGGAGAAACTTTTTAAATGAGGAACCTGATTGGAGGCCCCTCCCGCTAAAAAACTTTGATACAGCTATACCTGGGGTCCCCCCAAATAAGGCGGATTTTGGAACCGTGGAAATTGCGAAGGAGCAACTTTTTCGGGGATTTAGAGCCGGGGAAATTCCCCCCCACTCGGTTTGGAATTGTCGAGGGGAAACCCCAAAATATCCCATGTAAAAGGGCTTTTTTTCTAAGGTGTCAATTTATGTCATTATTTTATGCGAGAGATATGGGGACATTTTCGGGTAAAAAGACTCTCAAAATCTGTGGACCCTTTTTCTAATTAATTTGTGAAAATTTTGGTGGGAAAATCTTTTTGGGGTCGATGGGGAATGGGAAAAAATTTCCCAGTTTTGCATAACAGTGAAAAAAAAGCGAACGGAAGTAGTGTCCCCCCCCCATCCCCGAAAAGTTGGCCGGTGGAAAAAGCGAGAGGGGGGAAAAGGGGGTTTTTTTGGGGCACCGCGTGACCCCGGCCCTCATATCCGTGAAAAAATTTAATAATTACCCACATTTCCGACTGGTCAACTTACCCCACCCTTCCCCATTAGAGGTTCCCTTTTTCCCCCCGGGAACATTATCAGCGGTCGTATCAGGGTTTCATTGTGAGGGATTATGGGTTTAAGGAAAAAAGGGTCCCCAAAAAGCGTGCCTTTTGAAATTTTCTTTAGATTGTTGGCTATATATGGCGAGGTGTTCGGTTTCTAATTTATTTCTTTAATTTTCATTTGCGTAAAATTATTGTAATTCTAGTAAAAATCCCTAAATAAAATCAAAAAAGAGGAAAACAGTTTCGTGAAAGAAAAAAAAAAACAACAAGTCATCGAAAAGTGATAAAAAAAAAGTCAAATTATCAATGCTAGTGCCCAAAACTCCATCAGGTACTGGGGGAAGATCGAGCACGGAAAAAAAAACACTGGAAAATATTCTTAATGCCCCGTTTAAGGGATGGGAAATCCCTTGAGACTCTTCTAATGACACCGATTAATACGGACTTTGGAACCACCGTGCTATTAACTCGAACCCCCAACAAGTCTAGTGCGTGTTGGAACTGATGCATTTAATCGAAAATAAATTCTATCTTACGTTAGAAAGACTATGATTCCCCCTAAAAATGTTCACAAAAAAGGTTTTCAAAAGCGATTCGTTGATTCCTTTCGGTCACGGGGGTTCGATTTGGGGAAATTCTTACAGATGATTTGAAACCCCCTGTTACTGAGCACAAAATATTTTTCCGAATTAATTTAGAAGATATTAAAACCTACAATTGCCGACAAAGTTTAATGGAAAAGTATACCAAATTTATCAAATAAATGGTTTGGTATGCCCAAAATTCACCGTCTTCCTACTTTGGATTTGGTATAGAAAGACTCACATTTCCCACGATACCTTTATCAAATTGGTGACTGGACATTATATGGTCATTTTGGAAATTAGAACAAATAATCAATATGTTCCAACGTCACCAAAGAATTTTCCCTTTTACCCCAATTTTTTTTTTTTTTTTTTTTTTTGGATTTTTCTTACTGAGAAATAAAAGTTTACCCCCAGGCTGTAAAGTCATTACGAATTATAAACACATTTTTTTTAACAGATTCTGCCTTAAAGAGTAGACTGGGCCCCGTATCAAAAATTCTATAGGGGCTTTTTTTTGGAAAATAAAATGATTAATAAAACTTATTTGAAAAGTGTCAAAATATACATAATCACACGTATTAAAAAACTGTATCACTTGAAAATTAGCTTAGTTGTTTAATAAGTGTATTTCTCGAATTCTTTTCGGCCAATGCATTTATAATAATATCCATTGGCAGATGATGAGTTTTTCAAGTTTCTCTGTTCTATATTAACGGTATTTTTAAGTCCGAAAACCGATTTTGGCCCATGAAAGTTCTAAGATGTTTTTAAATTTTAACAAAAAATTTCACTGTTGCATATTGACGGAAGGAAAAAAATAGTAAGCAAACTATAATAATATCCGGAAAACTGGAGGTGAGGCTACTGAAATTAATTAACAATAATTCTGCGAGGTCTTTGATAGAATGGATTTTCTCAATTTTCGATTTAAAATAGCTTTTCAAAGCAATTACTTGTTCATATAGATATATTGTGTGTTAAGTAGCTAGTTTTGTGACCTGTTTATTATTATTATTTTTTTATTTCTTAGTTTCAAAAGAATAAGTGTATCTGGTTGTAAGATTACCAAAATATTGCTAGGATCGAGGAAACTAAACGCTTTGTCGGGTTTGGAATATTAACACATCCAAACAGCAATAATACACATTGACTTTGAAAAATTATTCCGGATTCTTTCATAACTCATCAAAACACAAACATTTTCTTCTCTTTCATTTATGAAAGCATGGCCCATTCATTTGCAAGATCTCTGGATTCGTTTCACAAACAGCTGAATGAATTTTAATTTCTTATTAGTGCCAGTCTGTTCAGAAGACTTTTCAACAGAAGACCAGCTTTTCGTAGAATTATGGAAATAGGGTATGTGATTTCATATAACCAAGAGCAAAATGGTGACAAGCATTTTATAAAATCATACCTCTCTAATGTAGTAATCATACTTTTATATTTACCTTTTTTAGTTAAAATTAAATTAAGTTTACACAAAATGCTTTCATTATTACTGAGTAATGTTTTTGAATTTCGAATAAGGAGCCATTTCATGGGGATCATCCGTTTTGTACAAATCTAGCAAATAATATTTTAAATATTGATCAAAACGTGGATTAAAATTTTGATATGAATAATTGCTTAATTTGTGGAATTTTTTAAATTATAAATGAAGAACTTGCAAAGGACTTGTGGCGCTTATGGTTCCATGTTTTCTCAGATGGGTTTCGAACTTTTCGGCCATGAATGCAGGGGTGGCGAACATTTATGGATCAACGTGCCATTTTTTCTAAAGAAATGTTTAATTAGGTATAGACTTGCCGTCAAATAATTTTGACGCGATTATCGGGAAAATAATAAAAATAAAAATACTGAACAACTCAGAACTCTTTATTTACTACGAAAAAATACATTTTACACTGTATAGTGTTTTTTTAGTTATGCGTGTAATTCAAATTATATATAAGGTAACAGTAGTGTGACTTTGTTGTTGCACATTCTATGACAAATAACTTATATTAGGATAGTAAGGTGTTACTTTTAGCAGAATATATGCTGAATTGGAGTCATATGCCAAACAGTTTCTAAGCAATTAATTCTTTTTGCTCTGGTTCACTTTTTTGACAAAAGGGTTTGTGATTTGTTTCAAAATGCCGTTTTTTATAGACAACATTCTACATACCTCTGTTTCAGAACGTAAAATGCACACCATTCGGTCGCATTTACTGATCGGGCCAAATTTCTCTTTCCACCAAGTTTGAAATTCTCTGTTACACATACTATCTTGCCCTTCTGGTTTTTTTGCTAAACTAGCCACGTTAAACAATAGTTAAAAATCATGTATACAATACAAATAAACTTTAAAATAAAGCTGTGTCAACGAAATTTATTATGCTATGTGCAGACAAATTTGTTGTCATTAGCAATTATAGGCCACGGCGTAACTAAAGCAAGGCAATAACTAACGTGTGTGCGCCCTGCGACCGATCACTCGCATTTATTCGTAATACTTCAGGGTGAACTTTGTTATTTTGAACTAAAATGCTAACTGTTTTCATCAACGGCACGCCTAAAATATTGTGCCGCGTACCATCAATGGCACGCGTGCCACTGGTTGGCCATCCTTACCCTAGGCAGTCGAATTCTCGGGCCCTGTAGCCTAATAATTTTATTACACAACATGCTACTCCTAAAGCTCATGCAGTGGCCGCGGTAGCCGAGTGGTATAGGTATCGGATCGTGGCTTGCCTTGTCACGAGTTCGAGCCCAGTACCACTAAAGAGCCGCCGTGTAGGGCAGCGATGCACGTTAATCATGCGAGCTGAAACGTCACTTTCACGTTGGGTGTGGTGTGAGTAGTTAGGAGGGTGCCAGCTCAGGTGTCGTCCACGTCACTTGACCATGGTTCAAAATTACGTGGTCCGTCGCCAAAAGCCCTCGTGTAGCTGAACAGTGCGACGTTAATATTCAATCAATCAAAGCTCATGCAATTGCCTACTCCACCTAATGAGCAATCAGGCACTGACGTCCAGTATTTTAAAAAAGAGCCGAGATAAATAAAATGTATTATTTTCTTTCATATGAACTCCTCTAGACAAACTTTCCTCGTAGCTTCAAAGTTTACATAGTGCCAATCCATCAACAGACCAAGGAATGTTGTCACTTACAAGCAAATGACATTTCGGATTCATTTTCCCCATTCTAAATGTGTTTACTTCAAAAGTCTCTTCGTGAAGGGAACTCTTTTCGAAGTTTTTCCGAGTCCTCCTTTTCACTCCCTGTTTCTCATTAGTTTAGGTGAAACGATAGCAACTTTTAAAAATTTCCGATTGTGTAGGAACTAATGTGTAGAGTTCCCACAGGAAATTTTAACCGTTTGAAGCTAGTGATAGACGATTCTAAAAGAAACTACCAATAAGATTTTGCTTACACTCAACAGGTATCAATATGAAACGGTAGTAACTACGCTCCTGTTAATAAATCAAAACGGTTTTGAGAATATTTACAGAAATTCTCGAAAAATAAGAGTGAAAATTTGACATACTTAAAGTATTTTCATCAAGTATCATATTGCAACTTACAAAAACTTGATATTATACCTATTCGCAAATTCGTCTCTTTTAATCATGTAACTTATTTTTTCAATTCCTTTTACTGGCTCATATTCTCTATATATTTATCTTGTTCAAATTTTCAAACGTTAATAAAATACATTTTAAAGCGCTCCATTGAGCTGAAATTCTATACACATGATTATTTTGGATGATAAAAATTAATTGATTAAAACTAATTATTTAAAGAATTACCTACGTATGCAACCACGTTGGCAAAATTTTTGGCGACTTAGCGACCATTTTGCCGACTTTGTGTCAAAACTTGAAAAGGTTTTTTTTTCTCACATTTTAAAACGCTTCATTTGAGCTGAAATTTTCTTTACACTATTATTTTGGGGGACAATACGATAATTTCATTATAATTAATTAAAATTAACTGACTGAAACTAATTATTTAAAGCAGTGCTTCTCAAACTTTCACTATTGGCGACCCAGTTTACAGCCATATAATTTTTATCGCGCCCCACTTATACAATAATAATGCACTTTGGCGCAAAAGCTACAATACGATCTTAATTATAAACCGTACAAATTAACAAGATAAAAATTAAATTTTGTATTTGTTACTTTTAAGTAATATTTATTTTAAGCAAATTACTTCTAAGTAATAGGATAATTATTGTTATTTTTCTTTTATCTAATTTTTAAATTGGAACAAATTGCAAAAGGATATTTGAATATATTTATTTCCTCCATCATCCACACATTTCTAAAAGTATAAATGTCATTTGAAAAAGAGTCTAGTCTATGTTGCACTCTATCATATCCATCACATTTGGCAATATTTAAAGCGAGAAGACTTCAAAATGTTTTAACCCGGGAGAGCAGGCGCGCACTCGATACTAACGTTAATAGTCGTAAGAGATGACTGAATCACCCCAAATTTTTTTTTTTTTTTTGCAATTATTTTTATTGTTCACGATAATAATCACAATTCCAGTGAATAATTTAACTAAGAGAAAATACACTTACTTTCAAGGACTTTTTATTTTTTCTTTGATAATTCGAGAAAAAATCCATTAAAAGTGAACTAAAATGTTTCAACGGTACGTAACCTTAATAAAGGACACAAATCACAGGTACTTATCGCTAACATTACAGGAATGATATTTGCAAGCAAAACCGTCATATTTTGTTCAAATTATTGTAGTTTAGCAGTCCTTTGAGCCTCGGGCGACCGCTCCTGTGTTAAGTGTAATCAATATAAAATTATGGATGTTAGTTTTAAAAAACGAATTGTGTAAAACGCCTATTTCATCATGTTTTACATGTTTCAGAATACACATAAAAATAAATCTTAGCCAAATAATCCTCCAAGGACATAACTAATCATACCAATAAATTCCTAAGTCAAACGATGAAAACGATGCTGACTGACGCAAATCTGCTTACTCGGTGGAAAGTGAACAAGTCTTCCTTTTTTTTCTACAGATATTGTGCAGCATTTCAATAATAATAATAACAGTGATGAATTTTTTATCTTCCTAGAATTTTTCTCTGGGTCTGAGTTTTGTTTTTTTTTCTGAAAGAGTAGTATTTTAGGTTTTTTAAATTTAGTTATAGGATCAGATCGTTGATAAACGTATGGAAGTGGAAACTTTTATTTTTGATGAAGTATTCGCCAGCTGATTTATATAAATTATATCATTGTAAGTGCGTATTTTTTTATACGTCAGAAAGTATTTTGCTTACTTCGTTCCAGTAAATTAATTTTTTAAACCTTTTATTTCAGATATGATCGCGCCCCCTTGTAGGGTTATTACGCCCCCCTAGGGAGGGGCACCCCACAGTTTGAGAAACACTGATTTAAAGAATTTCAGATACAGCCACGTTGGTTTCATTTTTAGCGACTTGGGTCAAAACTTTAAAAGATTTTTTTTTTCTCTCACGTTTTAAAGCATTCAATTTTTTTCTGTGAAATTTTATATACACGATTGTTTTGGACAACAATGCAATATTTTGATGATAATCAATAAAAATTAATTGCCACTTAATGTTGTGATTCTGTCATATGTGTAAAAACATATTTGTATTAATTGTAACTATTTAATAAAAGGTAACACAAAAATAAAATTTTCTTTGTTCATCTCAGTAGGAATTGACTTACAATTTTTTTTTTTTATTATTTTTCTTGTTTTCTCTCAAGATACGTGCATACACATTATGTAGACAGAAATACATCTGAACTACATTTTTAATAGCATTAAATTATTTGAAGAGTTTTTTTTTTTTTCCTCTTTTTTTTTTTCTTTTTTTTTTTTTTTTTTTTGTGAACAGCACTTTATACCATGTTTATAAACTCAATTATCCTTCTTTCATCCTTGATGAGATGAGTTGGGCAATAAATACTCTTAAAAGAGAAGTGCGTGGTCATTTAAATCATCGTAAAAGAAGTATAGTGCCTCCTTCCTCCCTTCTACGCGATTTTAGCACAGCTGGGGGGCGGCATTCCATGATTCACCGTGAGATGAAATTTGCACGTGTTTGGTAACAGTGTTTTAAAATAGTGGCCTTCGATTATTCTGTTTGATCAAGGTCAATACTGCAGAAATCTGAGCGTGCTTTTTGTATTGCATACATAAACAAAGTAAAGGCTATATTTCGTTCCTTGCTTGCATCTTTTTCATTTTAATGCTTCGTAAATAATTTCAATCCTTAGAAACTTAATTAATTCGAAATCTGCAAGCAAAGTTTTCCTTCGTCTTCTTGGTGTTGTAGGAGGTTTTTGCGCTTTCTAATGGAATTATAAAAGAAAAATAAAGATATATAAACAACAGCACAGAGGATTTATTTTCAAAAAGTAAAATTTGGAACGTTATGATTTCATAATAATATTTTATTCATAAATTCATAGACGGCATAATAGCAAATGCATACCATGAATTTTCAATAACTTTTCGAATTAACTATTAAAAAATGCTTGACTGAAAATTATAAAAATATGAAACGTTTATATAATTGTTTCATATTTAATACTTTTTGCTTTTGTTTAAATCCCACTCTCCTCCTTTGATAGAAATATTTCTATGTTCGTTATTTTTTGAAAACAGTCTCTACTTAAGAGAGTGAATATTAACGGGGCAACTATTCAGCTACTATAGGGCTCTTAATTTTGAACGGTGGAGTGAGTGAGGAGGACGACCCCTGAGCCAAGATCGTCTGAATCAATCTTTAAGGTGGCTTTGCCTGAGAACCCCGTCATTTTAAAGTTGCATAGAATAACCATTTTTACGAATATTTTAACGATACTTGGCATGGGCAGGAACATTCTTTTAATTCTACTCTTCCAGGATATATGGCAGCACGGGTTCTGTGATGATTATTTTAGACAGGAAGGCGAACTGAAGTTGCTTTTCTTGCTGCCATTTTGATCGGTTTGCTAAACTTGTTACTTTTTGTTCCGCAAAAGTAGTTTAAGTCAAAAGATATGTGTCTTATTTTTTTCATATGTTAGTAAAAACCTTAGAAACGATTTGACTCTTTATTTTAAGTGAACAGTGTATATCATTGATTTTACAGTTGAATAATTTTGTCGTACTTTTAAGGATCGCAAGTACACTGGATATAAGAGAAAGCACTTTGTGTTTATTTTTTGTCCGTGTAGTTAATTATTGTTTTGTGTAGTGTAGCGTCATTACTAAAGTGTAGTTGATTTATGCATTTTTGACATTTCTTTTTAATTTAACTTCTTTATTTTGCTTTTTATTACTTTTTTTTCAAGGTTTACAAAAAATTTTGAAATTTGGTCTGAGCTTGCATTTTTGCCACACAATTAAGGTATCCGACTACGTTCGGAACCGTGATTTTGCAAAAGCGCGTAAATGGATACTATTTATGATATTTAGTGTCACTTAGATTAGGATACATGTATACAATTGTTTTAAGGACACATTATGACAAAAAAAAATTATTTAAATACAATATTTTGGCAAAAAATTAACTTAGAATAACCTTTTTTCCAAATGTTCTCCTTTTGTAAAAAATGCTTCTTTTGTATTAATATTTTGCCTGTATTCAGCTCAGACCTCTCTACAGAGGCTCAACTAGAATTTATGAAATGCATAACTCGGAAGTCGGTTTATCCATGTTTTACGAAAACAGAAGAGAGAAATTTTTTAGAAAATACTCCGATAATTATTTCAAATGGTTGTAACTCTGAAAATAATTTGAATTTTTCAAAACTCATAGTTGAGCCTCTGTACAGAGGTCTGAGCTATATTCAGGCAAAATATTAATACAATAGAAACATTTTTACAAAAGGAGAACATTTGGAAAAAGGTTATTCTAAATTAATTTTTTGCCAAAATATTGTATTTAAATAATTTTTTTGTCATAATGTCCTTAAAACAATTGTATACATATATTCTAATCTAAGTGACACTAAATATCATGAAAATTATCCATTTATGCGCTTTTTTAAAATCATGGTTCCGAACGTAGTCGGATATCTTAAATGTAATGCCTATTATTCAAAAATTAACATTTTAATTTCTTTGTGTGCAACTGAGATTTAACAACAATAAGAAGTTTTCAAGGTGCTAAAATTATTTCCCCCTCTTTTTAGAATTGTCTGCAAAAAAAAGAACCTCTCAGTCTTCAAGGGGTTCTGGATTTATTACTGAACCTATCATCTGAAAGCAGTGATGCACTGACTGATGATTCTTTAGATGGAGAAGTCCCAGCAAATTATCTGCTGGACTTTTCGTTAAATTCTTAAGATGATCAAGAGACTGAATAAGACCCCCAAGGTACAGTATTTCATGTTCAGAAAATACAGTATTTTTCCTACCCCAGGATGCAATACTTTAAAAAACATTCAATCGGAACCTCTTTCAAAATCTGGGTCGTAACGTACACCCCCACATCGCGGAGGGCCCAAAGGTCATGGTTTTGCAATTCTTTGTAACATCCGTTTTGGGGCCCAAACCCTGACCTTGCAGGGGGACCCAAATATTCTCCGTTACTTCAGTGCTCAAAAATGCAGTACGTGTAACGTGTTTTAATGAAAAAAGAAAAACTGTTTCTCTTTTTGTGTGTGTGTGTGAATATCATCAAATAAAGTTTGTGCGCAAAACCTGTTATTATGTGTAAAAAAAGTAAGTAACCTTTAAAAATTTTATAATTTTCAAAAATAAATATTTTATGCTGTAAAATATTAGCGCTCTCTCTGGGTATTTAGCATTTTTAAAACTCCGCTAAAAAAGTGATGCGGTCATTTTGTATTATGAGAATATTTGAAAACTTGTACTGTGTGTGGCGGTACTTTAAATTATCAATTTAATTCATTAGCTCTAACGGATTAAATTTCCCAAAGTTGAGTATTTTATGGATGAATGTCTCTTAATTTTCAATGTAGTGACTCAAAAAAACAAAAATATTGCTCGAAAAAAATTGCAATGAATCATTATGTGTCAGATAAAGGGTTAAAAAAACAAAATTATTCTGTTTTGTAACCTCTTCAAAGAGTTTTGTAAGCGGTGGATATTCTTTTCCAAGCCACGCAGCTCTCTTGTACGGATAAGAGCGAGGGTCAGGAGAGGATGTCATTTCCATTCAGGCTCATGATGAGTCCTGAAGCCGGGTGTTGTCCTGCTGATAAAAAGAAGTGAATCACAAACATGTTTTGAAAGGAAATAAATTCCTTTCCAGAAAAATGAATGCTATTAACACAAAACATTGAGTTCCTCAAAACAAGAAAAAGCAGCAGATGACTCTTTGCTTATTCACGTCGTACTTTGAAGGTACACGAGGGCTATTGGCGTCGGATTTTGTAATTTTGAACCACTGTCAAGCGACGAGGATGATACCTGAGTCTCCGAATTTCCACTCTAAGCCAATCTTAGGACTTTGAGCCTGAATAGATTTTACATATTTCGTCCTCTCTATACGAAGCCATAAATCTTATGATTGGACAGAAGACACGAGTTCGCGCCCATGACCAGATGACTGAAACGTTCTCTTATGAGAATGTTATTTTATTTCACGAATAATAAATAACTGCTTACGATCTACATGCATTTGTTGTTGTAAATTTAACTTTTTTTTGTGCGTTTGTTTTTCAATCATAAGTAAGCGCTATATTTGTTTCAAAGGTGAAATGACAATTAACTAATGAATATCAAATCTTCTTTAAAAAGTTTGAACAAAACTTAGCGCATTCCTTGTAATTACGATGAACTCTTGCCGACAAAACCCCGAAAAAATTTAAAACGCGAATTAAAAAAAAATGGATGAATTATATGTCTAGTGCAACGCTTACACACTAATTATATATATATATAGTTCGTAGAAGACGATAAACCATGGATCATATAAAAAAAGCGATGTACCACTCAGATCGCTTTTCAATCACGATATCCTATTTCGGATAAAAAAATCGGGAAATAAATTGGCATACCTCAGAAAAAAACAAAAACTTTTCAATCTTACCGTTTTTTGACAAAGAACAGAGCCTTATTTTCTTCTCCATTGAATTTAATTTTTAAAACTTTTCTTACGTCATTTTTTAGCTCTCTCTCTCTCTAACTCTACAATATATACTCGTTTATAATATTTTGACAACGATTTTTTTAAACCTTGATTTGCATGTTCAAAAATACAATTAATTTTCCCTTCAGTATCAATTAAGTTTTTCTCTGGTTTGTCTTTGAAAAAAAAATATCCAAAGCAAATTTTTTGTTAGTAGTGAAAAAAATGTTTTTCATAATCAAAGCTTTTGGCAGGAATAACAAACGAAGAGAAACAGGCCTGAGAATTCCAAAACAAAACTTGTAGCGTCTTGACGAATTTTAACATAATAATCGAGGTCTCCTCCCATTGGTCAGGCCCATGTCTGACGTCGTGGTGCAGAATCCAATTGCATTCGGTATCGGTCTTTCCAGGGCGACCTTATTCCTGCTTTGCTTACTGTCAACATAACCGCGTGATCAAGATGTCGATGAATTTCGATGCTGTGGAACTAATGTTGATTCCGAAATTATGGAGAAAATATTACGACGAACTCATCGCTTGTAAGTGTTAATATTTTTACTATTATTTTACATTACATTATTTTTAAATGCTTTCTTCAGTTTTAATACAATCTAGGCCTAATTGTATAAAAATAATGAGTATCAATTTAAATGATATTCAGGCTTGATTGTACTTTTAAAAACACATGCATGTGCATACGTAGAAGTTACTTTTTATTGACTGTTTGTTGTTTTAAGAACGGTGCTCTCTTTTTTTCGGTATTCTATATTAATAGCTTTTGAAAGTATAGGAACATTTTTTATTTTAAAAGCTATTGTATCATTCTCTAAGCCGTAAAACAAGAACAGGTAACAGGCAAATACATTGTAGATTTATATATATATATAAATTTCCTCTGAAATGAATTTCAAAATGTAAAAACTTTAAAAACCTAATATTTAAAAAATTTTTAAAAAGACTTACGGGCCTGACTGAGTGGTGAATATGCTTAGTTGCGCAAATTTGATAGGCCTTGTTTTATTTCTGTATTGGAATGTTGTGCAGCTCTGATGTGGCCTGCTTGTATTTGGAGAATTGCCTATTGGAAAGTTTGGCAGACCTCGGCGCTGCAGTTGAGACTACACCTTGCTTTAATGTAACTTTCAATATAAATAATACTTTACGAAGAAATGCAAATGTTTTTTTTTTTTTTCACATGATAAATGATCGAATTTAAGTTAAAAATAAAGTGCTATCAGCGAAAAACTTCCAAAATGAAAAGTTTCAGAAGCGTTTTAAATAAAGATATGGGTTGATTTTTACTTCAAAAAATTGAAAGTACACCTATGAAAATTTTTTGTAATATCTCGCATACAAAGAAAATGTCAATATTTGTTGTTGTTGTGACTAATGCCACCTGCCTGACGAAGTCAGATCGAGGCCCGCGAAATTCATCGCGGCTAAGGGCTAGAATTTTTACCCCTGTCTTTAGCCTTAGCTTTGGAGCACCATGCAGGTGACAGTACGATTTTGCTCGGTTTTACCCCAATTTAGCGAGAGAACACCCTGGGGGTGGCCTGGAGCCTCCCACCTCACTCTTCCCCTTCCACCAACCACAAGGGAGGAAGGACTGCGGCTCGACGGCTATTTAGAGCAGTGCTCCCAACCTTTTTATCGCTGCGGACCGGTCAACGTTTGATAATCTTACCGCAGCCTGCTGAGGGTGGGACACGCGTTGATTGTTTATATTTTAGATTGTGTTTTGATTTACCTCTATGTTAATTTAGTTACATTTATATATATATATATAAATATGCCTTCAGAATAAAATATAGTTACACCCAAAACGAATAAAAGTGATTTAACTTGGAAAGTTGCTCTAATCCGAGAGAAATGCACCACTTTAAATAAAATGGCTATAGTTTAATGTTCTTTAGGCGGCCCGGCACCATTTGATCCACGGACCGGTCCGCTGACCGGGGGTTGCGGATCACTGATTTAGAGTACCCCCATGCCGCAAAGCACTGTATCTTTTCAAACATCCATATCTTCTCCGGGATTCGAACCCAGTCCCTACTGTACCGCAATCAGCGTCGCTAACCACTATATGTCCTTTGGCTTTTGTAATGTCATCTAAATGTCGTGGTACCGATCCGACAAGGTGACCCATTTTTTTATAATGAAAAGGAGGACGAGCGCGTGAGAAAAATTTTAAGAAAAAGTTATTTCGTAAATATATGAAACATTTTGTTAATTCAAATAATAATACGCTTAATTACGCTTGCATTCCTTTTAATTATTTACTTAAACGAGTATTTTCCCATGGAATAATTTTGTCAAAATATCATTTCATAATATATTGGAAATTTTGAAGTAAAAAGTATCCTTCACACTGATTTTTAAGATAAGTACTGCAGCTATAAAATATCAACATTCAAATTTGATTTCTCACTCTTATCCAAAAATCATTACCAACTTAAAAACTCTTTCAACTGCTGCATTAGTTCCAGGGCAGCACAACATAAATTCAACAAGAATAACTAAATTATCATGGGAAGTGTTCATTTTTGAAGTGGTTAATTATTTCTACCCAGCTTTCAACAATTTCAGCATGTTGATTTTCCAATTGTTTCAATTTATTAGAATTTAAATATATATTCAGTCTTCTAATTTCTTTAACATACAGTTGTCATCAATTTTAATATATATAGATAAAACATTTCTTTCTATAAAAACTCAACATAATTTTTTAAATCTGCCCAATTTACTTGCGATGAAGTAAAAAAAAACACCATTGGAAACTGTTATCTCGTGTGATAGTTGTTTCAGACCATACTTCGATATATTGGAAACATATTTGGTCCATCTCTGAATAGAGATTAAAAAATCAGTTTCAAAATATTGAAAAGGAGGACAATTAGGAGTATACTTTTACAGGAAGGACATTACCTGTAAAAGGAGGACTGTCCTCTGTAAAGAAGGACACCGTTGGTCACCTTACTATCCGACCATCTTTTTGGTGAATCTGAAGATATCTTACTCCATTCTTCTTGCAACACTTGTTTTAAGACCGCTGTTTCGTGTGTGGCCTACAGATTTTCAAGGACATTGATGTCCGGACTGTGTTTGTGTGTGTAACTGCTGTTTACAATGTCCACATTTTGACGTTGCATGCCGCGTATTTGGGGTCGTTGTTCTGTTTGAAAATGAAATTTCCATCTAAACTCAAAGTATTAACACTTTCCTTTAGATTGTTGCGAATTATTTCCAAGTAAACCACACATATGGTTCATAATGCCATCCATAAAAATTATATTTCCTACACCGGATGAAACCATACAACTCCAAACCATGACGGAGGTACCACTATGTTTGTTAATTTTTTAGATCCAAAGCCGTATAGGCTTGCTGGGCGACGGCCGTCACTGCCAAAATGCTGAATTTACTTCATCACTAGATGTAACTTACTTCCTAAAGTTATTGGTTTTCAATTGATGAGTTTTTGCAAACTCCAAACACTTCTTCTGATTTTGCTAGTTGATGAACGTGTTCTTTGTAATAACTTGACTTTTATATCCAGTTTGTCTAATTACATTTCGCACACATTCATTTTCCTTTTTGTTCCACATTTATTTTCAATCAATCCATCATTTTTAAATTGTATAATGATGTTCTGGACACAAGTGTGGTTTCTCCCAACTATTTCAGTTATTTCATGAAAAGGTCTTCCTTTTTAAAATAATATTAATAGGAGAATTTCTTTATATCTAAGGTGACCATTTTTTTACAATGAAAAAGGAGGACAAAAAATTTAAGAGAGAAAAAATTACAGTTTAAATATATGAAACGTTTGATTAATTCAAACAAAAATACGCTAATTACGCTTACATCCTTTTTAATTATTATCTTAAACAAATATTTTTCCATTGAATAATTTTTTTTTGTCAATTTATTATTTTCTAATATATCGGAAATTTCGGAGCAAAAAATATGCTTCATCTTTACTGTAAGTACTGCTTCTAAAATATCAACATTCAATCTTGATTTCTCACTTGTCCAAAAATTACTGAAAAGACTCTTTCAACTGATGCATTAGTTCCAGGGCAGCACAACGCAATTTCAACAAGAGTAAATACATTTTCATATGGAATGTGTTCATTTTTGAAATGGTTTAAGTAATTTCTCCCATCTTTTACCAATTTCTCAGCACATGTTGATTTTAAAATTGTTCCAATTTATTAGAATTTAAATATACATTTAGTCTTATTTCTACTTCAAACAGACAATTGTCTTTGATTTTAATATCAGGCATTTCTTTCGATAAAAACTCAACGTTATTTTCTATATCTGCCCACTTTACTTAAGACCAAGTCAAAAAATACCATTGAAAACTATTACTCCCTGTGATATTTGTTTCAGACCATTCTTCGACATTTTGGAAACATGTTTGGTTCATCTCTGAATACAGAGATTAACAAATCAGTTTTAAAATATTGAAAAGGAGGACACTTTTCGAGGAAGGACAGAACCTATAAAAGGAGGACGATTGGTCACCTTATTATATCAGCACTTGTTTCTCTTCGAGGAGCCATTTTCCAATTAAAAGTTTAGCTTTTAAGTTTATTTTAATCACATAAAAATGATCGTTGAATAAGTTTAAGATAAGATTACACACAAAATTAGCTTAAAATACCAATCAAGTAGAGAATACATTTATAGTGGTAGTTAAAATATTTTTTATGATTCTTAGCTTTGTTAGGCAAAAATCTTGTATGTTTGCTTAAAATGGATTTGGAGTTTTTCCTTAAATTAAACCATTAGTAATGCGTAAAAATAAAAATTTGTGTTTGTACTTCTCCGTAATGTGTTATTTATATTGAAAGTTGAATTTATCAATTTAAAGTAAGGTGTATTCTCAATTGTTAAGTACTACTGTATGTATTTTTGACATCATGCACGCATCCGTTTGTAAATGACTCTTGTTCGTACCTTAGTTTCTTTGTTTTATCGACAGCTTGTTTCTTCTGAAGTCGTGTCAACCACTGGCCTAGTGTACGAGCATATTGCTTTTCTTTTCCATTGTTCAATATATGAATCCTGTTTTTTGATAGAACCTTTTTTCACCAATGAAATAAGTATGATATATTGTTTTTCTGTGGGTTCTAAAGATTTCTCTCAAAAACTTTTCCGACTTGCTAAATCAAAGTGATAGTAAAGAATATACATATGTGTAGTTTTAAAGAGGAGCTGCAGCTTAAACGTACTCACTTCCTTTCAGATCACAGTGTGAAGGAAATGTTAAGACATCATTTGACTTTCTCTGAAAAATCTCATCTTACGAAATTTGCTTGGAAAATGGTTCCTATATTTGGGCCCTCTGACATTATGTGGGCAAAGTTTTTCTTGTATGAAGATCAACATGAGTAAATATAGATGTGAGTTGGCTGAAAATAAACTTGCATTCTGTGATGAGAATTTCAACAAGCAATCTCACTTCTAATCTTTAAAAAAAAATGTAAAAAAGTATGTTAGGGTGTCTCATTAAAAATTGATTCTAAAATTAGTTGGGCTTAAAGCTTTAAATGATATGAAATTAGCACAATAAATACATTGAATACAATCGCCACTGTTTTTATTTAACTTATTTTTATTGATAAGGCAAGATTGATATCTTTTTTGAAATACAAAATGAATGCAACCATTTTAAAAAGGTTCTGGTATCCTCCTCTTCGACAATGAGAGCCCTGCTTTAAACGGAATTGCATCGGGGTTTATTATTTTATGAAGTACGGTTGATGAAGTATTTTGTGCTGCGAATGCGTGCATTTCACATTGGAATTTATCTAACTTAATTTTTTATGAATGCATGAACATTTTCTAAGTTCCCTTAAATCAATATTTTTCTCGTTGTGTGCCCATATTTAATTAAATATGTTTTGAAGGACTCGTGTATTTAAAACATTTTTATAAATAAATTTTAGTTGTAAATGCATGTTTTAAAATATTTCAGCAAGTGTTAAAAATAAATTGTGGAAACGCATTTAACTTTACGAGAATTTTTTGTATCCCCAAATGAATCATTGTGGAATTTTAATTTTTATCATTATTGAAGTAATGTAAGGAATATTGGTCGTAGAGGTTATTTTGTTCAGACATCACAGTTAACATTCTCTGCTCTAAAATACTAACCTCTTGTATGTAAGATTGAGCGATTTTGCTAATTGTTTATATTATTGTTGTTAGTTTGAATGATGGAGTAAGGATTTTACTATCCGACGTCCCCCTTGTTTGTAGTTAACTCCTCTTTGAGAACTTTTATGTTACGAAAATACATTCGCATCTGTGACGTGATAGGATAAATCACAAGTATTAAAACTATTTTATGAATATCAAATTTCCAATTTTTAAAACTAACATTGTATTTTGATTAAACGCGCAGTGCCCTTGCAAGGCAACAATTTATTCACAACCCTTTCTCGAAAATAAAAGTAAATTGATGTGTTATGGATTTATCCAAGTTCACGCACACACACAGTTTAGAGAAGATGATGCTTCGACAGTGTTTTTTATAAATAAAATGCTTTGCGTTTGTCGAATTTCAAGCATCTTTATAACTTTTTTTGAATGCTTTTAAAGAATCATCGATTTGGTAAGAAATTCAGTTTGTGAACCCAGTTAATTTCGAATAAAAATAATGGAGAAATTAAAATATTTTTGCAAATAAAACTAAAATCTGAAAACTTTTCTTTCAGTTTAGAAAATTATTCAGAGAGGAAAATTAAAAGAGCTATTCATGTTTTGTAAAGAAGAAGAAAGGAATCAAAATTGAATGTTTAGTTATGCTGTGAAACAAATGTTGTGCGAAATTAAATTCCGTTAATTGAAGTAAAGTAATGATGAAAATTTCCTTTTGTGCAGATGGATTTATATATCCCCATACGATGGAAAGGAAATGTGCATTTTTTGGGTTTTTGTTGACGGGGTTCGGAGGACTGGTCAATTATTCGGAAGAGTTACGTTTTTGGAATCTGCAGACGCAATGCTAAATAAATAAAATTGTTTGAAAGTTATTCCAGTGTACTGAATTAATAGTAGTCATTCCAGTGTACTAATTTATTATTTTCGTTTCAGTGAGAAAGGTACATAATGACTTCGAGAACAGATATATTTCCGTTTCTTTTTTTCAATCGCGTATGGTAATTTTTTGGTAATTTTCATTAATTTCTTGAGTATTATTCAGTTTTTGATTTTTTTTTTTGAGGAAGTGTTATTTGTTGTTTAGTTATTTTCAACAAAAAATTCGGTTTTTCTTCTTTTTTTTACTAAAACTTAATTCTTTACATTGTAGTCAAATAAGATAACTGAAAGCTTGAACATTGGTTACTTTCCTGATACTTAATTAACTCAGTGCTTCTCAAACTTTCAATACTTGCAACCCAATATTCTGTCACAATTTTCTTCGCGCCCCCTTTCCACATCCAAACAATAACAAAGTATTGAATTCAATAATAATGTACTTTGACGTAAATCTACAATATGGATTTTTAATTACAAACCGTACAAATTATCAAGTTCAAGTGTTAATTCTTGTATATAATTTTACATATGACAAGCCCATTGGGTCACTGGTAATTATTAAACTTGTTCTTAACTTGGTATTGTTAAAGTAATTATCAAATACAGTGTGCAGTACCGATACATTTATAAGTGTATTACATCAGTGTAAATGCGTATTTTATTTTTTTATGTCAGAATGAATTTTGTTTTGCTTCCTTTCAGCAAATTAATATTTTTTAAGTTTTATTTGCGACTTTTCGATATGCTCGCCCCCCCCCTTGTTGGGTTATCACACCCCCTAAGGGGGCGCCCCACAGTTTGAGAAACGCTGAATTAACCCATTGCTAATTTTTTTTTATTGGTAGCCCGTAACTCGGGATTACATTTCATGATGTAATCATAACATGCAAGCGCCCCATTTGATGTTTATCGTAAAATCCGGCGCATAACGCGCACTTTTAAAACAAAAATTAAGATAGAAATTTACTGGTGCGCATTATATGCCGGGTATAAAAATAATAACATATAGAAAGAAAGAAAGAAAAAGAGATGTGCATAAAAAATTTTTTCTTCTACAAACATAAAAATACTGTAAATTTAAAGGAAATGACTTTTCTTTTGAACTTAAAGGGTTGTAGTTTTCTAGAAGTATACCAAATTTTCAAATACTTAAGATAATACCTCGAATAAATGACTCCGAAACATAATAGAATTATACATGTACATTTCAAGCACTTCGTTTAAAGAAGGTGCACGTTATTCGACGAACATACCTAAAAGTTAAAAAATGAAGCTTAAAAGTATAGGTGCGCTTTGTACGGCGGTAAGCGCTATACGCCGAATTTTATGATAGGTCAGAAAGTACTGGGATGAACTGGATTTGTGCATTTTCCTAATGGGTCAATAGTCCTTAAATGATAAAAATTAGTTTTACGAACAAAAGTTTCGTTCATTCTCTCATGCTGCACTCTGCTAGAACGGGAGGTACCTTCTCATTGGGAAAAAGAGCGGGAAATTAAAATTATTCGTAGCATTGTCACTCACGTTTATCAGAAATAATGGCATACTTCTAGATATCTAAATTAAAAAAAATAATAATAAAGCTATAATGTAAACAAGTTTTTGGCAAATTGCCTGTTCTCGAACACAAAATACAATTATCCATCACTAACGTAGCTAGTTCTGAGTGGTCCCCGTATCGAAAACTCCTTCGGGGGCCCCTTTTTAGAAAAGAAAGCCCCCCGTTAGTGGTACTGTAGTTAAACATATTTGGGCCCCTGTACCTTGGGGACCCCGTATCATTGATACGGCGGTAGCTACGCCCCTGATATCCATTCTAACCCCCAAAATAATTTTGCTTTAAATTTCTTGGAACTCACAAAAATTGAATGAATGTTAGAAGACCGCTTCGAAGACTTTTTCTTCGTGTTTTAAATTGTTCCACACTTTAACAAATGAATCCTCTCAGGAATGTGTTTTATCTCATTACGTTGGTTAACCTTAGGAGTCATTGGGAGCATAGGCTTGTAAGCTTTCTGATGTAGTAGCTCTGATTCTTATATTTTTACTTTATAAACTCGGAAACTCAAGTTTTGTCGTTTAGTACTTGCCAAACCAGCTTTGTTTATGCACAATTATTTTATACAGGGTAATTATAGCTTTACCAAGTTTGCAACGAATGTATGTTAAATGTGTAGTAAATATAAATCGAAAATA
Organism: Trichonephila inaurata madagascariensis; assembly: GCA_019973955.1. NCBI lineage: Eukaryota > Metazoa > Arthropoda > Arachnida > Araneae > Nephilidae > Trichonephila > Trichonephila inaurata. Next base: position 28,744 of record BMAV01023742.1, read on the forward strand.
ATAGCAAATATATATATAAATATTGATTGGAGGTAATTTGAATAAGTTGAATTGGGCCTGGATTTACCATTCAGCAAGATAAGAACACCGTCAGGCATCAAGGAGAAGAAAACACAGAAATTTTGTAAATTACCAAATTTACAGAGACATATGCTATCCTCGTCACTTGACCATGGTTCAAAATGACGAGGTCCGTCGCCAAAAAAGCCCTCTGTATAACTGAACAGTGAGACGTTATTTTATTATTCACTCACTCACTCGCTATCATTTTCTGCAATATATATTTTTATTGTATAAATGTAATTGTTCAATGGAATTCGTGCAAATAAAAATAAAATTGCATGGGTTTAACGCAAAATTTTTCACATTCATTATTTTTTGCTGTTTAAAGAGTCCGCCGGGTTTGTTCGCGCCAATATAATATAATAAATTTTTTTATTCGCAATTTTTTTATCCTCGAGTTATTCCAGAGCAGGAGTGTCAAAACTCGCGGGCCGCTCGTGGCCCACAACGAGCCTTTTTTGCGACCCGGCCAATATATCGGCATACAATAACATTCGAGGGGCGGCTCAAGGGCCGGACAAACCGGACTCCTGCCCGAGACGGCAAATTTTAAATGCGGTATTTGGATGGAATTAGAAAAAAAAAAATTTTTTTGTTGTTACAGAAAATTTGATATATTTCCTGAAATATTATTGGGTGTGAATTTGGTATTTCATTTCCACCATCAGTTAACTCTTTTTCGAAGAAATTGACCTGCTGGAATAGGCAATTCCTTCTCTTACATTTTACTCGTTTGAAATAATAACAGATAATTATGTCCTTAATTTGGAATTATTTTTTGTGTGTATATATATATATATATAATATGTAACGTAATTGTGCTTTAATCTGCTGATGTGTGCTCATAATAAAGGAGGTAAAGCTCTATTCTGAAGACGTCATTACTAAATCAAAATTGATATTTATATATATATATAATCACATACACCGACCAACACTACTTCAATATATAACAAAAGTCGGCTAGGATAGTTTCCTGCCGTGAAGATATGCTTCACAACAAGAAGTAGTGTTCGCGTTCCCAGAGACAACAAAGAAAAAAACCCTTCATCCGTTTATTAAAATTCCTGATGTTTTCAACTACTTCATTAAACAAGGGGAAATCCCCGTTCAAGTATGTGCGGGACGGCTTCGTTTTCAACCAAAAAGTTGAATAAGCCTATAACAGGTTCGTGTTTCTTCGAAAAGTGCAACCGTCAACAGAAAAGTGAAAATTTTAAAATGTGCGTTACTAAATTGAAAGAGTGAGTGCTGAGCTCAGCGGGGTTTGAAATGTATTTTATATATTTAAAAAATTTTATTTTAAAAACTATTTATATTGCAAATTTTATTAGTATGATTTCTTTTAAAAAGTGATTCTGATTTTTGTTATTTTTATGCTTAACATTTCATGAACAATTATTTGACATATTTTTAATAGTGTTGCAATACATGTTTTTAATTATGATAAAACAATATCTATTGAAATAAGAAATTTAAATACTTTAATGTTTGATATTTGAATTTTAATAATTAATAGATGCAAATGTTTTGATTTTTGTTGAAATTTCAATTTTATATTTTGGTATTTTTATTTTTGGTACTTCAAATTTTTAAGTTAAATTAAGATTTTTAATTTCTGTATGATTCTCAGATCTGGTTTTAAAATGGCGAATAATGAGCAAACCAATTTGGCTGTAATAAGTACTACTAACCAAACCCCTAATGAACCATATATAGTCCCTTTTGATTCTGAAAAAATGGAATGATAATAGAAACTTGGTTAGATTATTTTAATAATGCATGTACACTCAGTAATAAAGATGAAAATTGGAAAATTGTAAACATATCAAAATATCTAAAAGGGTCTGCATTAACCCATTATATTAACTCTTGCCTTAATATTTCAAATTTTGGAGAACTTTGTTCGATTCTTATTGAAATTTTTTTAAAACCTAATGTCCCAATTAAAAGTTAATTTAGAGCAATATTTTCATCAAAAACTAAATTATGGTAGACAATTAGGTCTATTTCCACAACTCATTTTGGAAGGACTTACTGAAGGAATGCCCACCAATATTAAACAATTAATGACAATAAATCCCCCTACCTCACCTACAGGATGGTTCATGGTAGCTACACGCTTAATGAAAACACAAGCCCCTAAACCTGAACAAAATACTTTTAGACAAAATATACCCATTCGACCCAGACAAAATCGCCACTCTTTTCGACCCAACTTTCAAAGTTTTAATAGAATGTGTCCCCAACATCTCCCAATCAGCATTCTCATAACTTTAACAATCGAGGACTTAGGCCCAACCACCACACACATTTTCAACATGGACTGCCACCATATCCATGTAGTGTTTGTACACAACAAGGAATTCCCACTGCTTATCATTGGAAACTACAATGTCCTTTTAATCAACTTCAATTGAGACAAACCCCATTTACTTGTGACTCATGTTTGGCTACTAACACTGTTTCTCAGAGCTCGGAGAACTCTGTTAGCAGTCAACAAATTCCTAATCAGAGACAACACCCCTCTACTGAGGCCGCTGGCCCAGCATATTGACAATTACAAGTGTCCGGACACATCTCATCATTGCCAAGCCTAGCTAACTTGGACAATTTACCTAAACAGAACAATGTAAATATTGTTATTGATACTGGATCCACTCTATCTTTAATTTCTGCAGATATTGTAAGTAAACTTAGATTACCACAACAAACAACCAGGCCTGTACATATTAACCAAGCCCATGGCAATTTTCAATTAAACAAACTATGCAAAGCTTATTTAACAATTGGACAGGTAGAGAGACACATAAATCTGTATATAATTAGTAGTAGTCTACCTTATATTATTCTAGGACTACCAGAATGTAGTCAATATAAATTTGTTATTGATTGTGAACATAACCAATTACTACAAAATGGACAAATCATTGTAAATAATCAGAATCCACACTCACTAAACAAATTTCATTACATATACAGGAAGAGTTAGTCAATACCTCAGAGGAAGTTTTCTCACCTCTGACTGTTAAAGAACTATCTCCTAACCTGATACAACTTCTTTCAGAATACTGTCATATTTTTTCTAAAAATAAATATGATGTAGGTAAAATAAGAGTAGAACCCCCTAGAATTCATTTAACATCAGACCTCCCAATTTCTCAGCGAGCGTATAGAACTTCAGCCACTTCAGAAGCTGAGATTAATAAACAAATACAAAATTTATTAGCTGCAGGTTTAATTAAAGAATCCAATATTTGTTATGCTTCCCCTGTTACTTTAGCTTATAAGAGAGATGAAAAACAAAAAACCAGTTTATGTATTGACTATAGAAAACTTAATGCAATTTGTAAGACAGATGCAGAACCACATTACCTCGAATAGACTCCCTGCTAGATAAATTGAATAATGCTAAATTTTTTTCTACGCTTGATTTGAGGAGCGGCTACTGGCACATTCCTCTGCATGATAAAGAAAAATTAGCTTTTATTACAACTGAAGGTTTATATGAATTTCAAGTTCTTTCTTTTGGTTTTCGAAATGCCCCAGTAATTTTTAATCGTACTATTCGTAAAGTTTTAACTAAACATAAATGTTCAAGTTTTGCTTCTCATTATTTTGATGATATAGTTATTTTTTCAAATTCTTTGGGGGAACATTATGCTCATTTAAGAAAAATATTCAAAATTTGTGAGGAAGAAAACATTAAATTAAAATTTTCAAAATGTGTTTTTGCAAAAAAAAGAAACTTTTTAGGCTATGAAATTAAAGAAGGTTGCATTACCCCTGATAATCAAAATATTGAAATTATAAAAAAAATTACAACCTCCCAAAATGTTAAAACAAATTCAAAGTTTCCTTGGTTCTGTAAATGTTTATAACAAATTCATTTATTCCTATGCCAAAATTAGAGAACCTTTAAATCAATTACCAAAGAAAGATAAACAATGGGATTGGACTGCTGAATGTCAAACAGCATTTGAATTTTAAAAAAATAAATTAGTAACTAAACCTGCATTACAATTATATGATCCTAAATTACCTTTACATGTTTTCTATGACGCCTCGATGAACGCTATTGGTGCTATTTTGAAACAACCTGATAATTCTGGTACTCTTCACCCAGTATCTTATCATTCTAGAACTTTACGTGATTATGAAAAAAATTATTGTATCACAGAATTGGAATGTTTGGCCATAGTAGATGCTCTTGATAAGTTTTATTATTATTTACATGGTAAAAAAATTAATATTCCACACTGATCATGCTGCTCTTGTTTGGCTTAAAAATGTGAAAGATTTAAGGGGGAGATTATTTCGTTGGTCATTAAAACTAAGCATGATTTGATTATGAAGTAAAATATTTAAAAGGGACTAATAATGTTGAAGCTGACATGTTATCAAGACATCATATTGCTAATATATCCAACACTGTACATTTACTTGAATTAAATGAGATAAAACCCATCAAAATTTAGATAATGTAAATGATCCTAAATATAAGAAAGTTGATGATGTCTTTGTTCTTAAAAAGAAAAATCTGTTTAAAATTGTTGTATCTTTTTCATTAAGAAGAAAAATTTTGCAAAATGCTCATGAACAATTTGGACATCCTGCTACTCAAAAAATGATAAATTTAATTACTCCTCAATATTATTGGCCTCATATTAATTTAGATATTTCACAAATTGTTAAACATTGTAATGTATGTCAAAATTGAACAAAAAGAAAAGGCAAAAAAGATTTGGTCTTTTACAGACTGTACCTCCCACAGATCAACCTTTTGAGTATATCTCTGTTGGTACTGTTGGTGGATTCAATTATTATAATTCTACTAGAAATTTCTCCACTTAGTAATTGATCATGCAACTCGCTATGATTGGGCTTTTGCTTCTAAAAGTGAAACAACAGAAACCTATGCACAAATTGTTTAAAACAACTTTTCCAAATTCAAATACCTATTAAACTGTTAACTGATAGAAATGGTGTGCTTTTACTTCGTCTCGATTCAAACGCTTTTTAAGAAATTCTAACGTTAAACAGTTATTAACTACTTCTCATCATCCCCAGATTAATTTTAAATGTGAACGTGTAAATCCATCTATTGTAACTAAATTAAGATGTAAAGTAAATTCCTCCCCTACCAAAATTGCTTGGACCAAACATTTAGAACAAGTAATCAATGAGTATAACTTAACTCCTCACTCAGTCACAAAATTCCCTCCTGCATATTTGTTATTTGGCACTTGACCATATACACCTCCATTAGCTCAAAATCAAGTTTACCCTCCAGTTGAAGAATCCAGAATGTTAGCAAAAGAGAACACCTTAAAATACCATGAGAAAAACAAAATTAAATATGATGCACGTTTCATTGATTCTCCTTTTGAACCGGGTGACATATTAATTTATGAAGAATTCAATTATCCCCCAATTTTTTCAGGCCCCTACGAAATAGTACAAAAGCTGTCAGATGTCAATTATGAAATAACCAAGCCTAACGCGTTAACTAAAAAACCTACTGAAATTGTCCACGTTTCAAAATTGAGAACTTATTATCCTCCTGAAGAATTGAAATTAAGTCATGAATAATAATTACACAAAAATAAAAAAACACACACCCACCCACCTACAAATCATTGTCCTTTTACCCCTCTTAGGTGGACCCCCTTTCCACTCTTGAGATATTTTTCTTCTCTTTTTTTACTGTTGTTGTGAAATATCACAATAAGAAATGATTACAGATCTTATAATGTGCGAAACATGGTCCCATCTTCCAATCCATTTCGGATTTTTTCCTGTTTTCATCTCGGTATACTGTTTCAGTTCTGGAGAAGTGTATGCTCTTGGATGTAGAAACAGGGAAGAGTCTGAATTACATTCCCCTTCCTTAATAGTCTCAGATTATTAAGTTTACTTTAGACTAAGAAGTCAAATTTTTATTTTTGAAACAAACTTAGATGTTTCCATGATGTTTATCATTGATGATATTTTGATATTTTAGGTTACAATTCTTTTGAATCTTATTTTATTTTCATTCCATTTCAAGTGTTCCTTGTTTTTATTTTTGATATTGTGTATTTTTATGATATAATGTTTATTGGTGTAAATATTATTAAATCAGTTACTCAAGGAGATGTGTGAACATTTTTGAACAATACTTTTGATTTTTTCTACATTTTTGAATTATTGTGTTTTGAAGGTTATTTATGGGTACCCATATTTTACAATTTACCAGTATATTTTTGTTTTTATATTTTTCTATTATCTAATTTCTGTGTTGAGGATCGTGCTATGTATGTCATTACCGGCGAGTGCAAGAAGTTTTTAAAATAATAATTTTATTCAAAATTTTAATTTTAATTTCTCTAAGATACGGGTTTGTGTCAAGGGCCCTGGCACACACACGCGTCTTACGGAGTGGGTAAATGTAATAATTCCCTCTAACATACTTTTAATTAATTCTTTTTAATGATCTATAAATAATCTTTAATTCTTAGGTTTAAAAATAAACATTGTAATCTTAATCGTAATCGGCTAAACCGAAATTCCTATCCCGCGCATTCTAGCCAATCAGAACTACTATTACGTAATAGTCACGCGCTTGTGCACTTCTGGTATATAAACACAAAAATCTGATGTAATCGCGCTCTTTCTCTGCTTTCCGCCATCATGTAAGATTGTAAATACTTGCAGCTTCTTTGTCTTTGTGTTGTGTCCTCCAAAATGCCGCTGTCTATTCAATGTGAAAATGTAAAAATCTTTGTTGTTTGTTCAATTGCAAAATAAATTTCAGGTGGCTCCACGATTTTTCTTTCTCGAATAGTTATTTCATTTCTTTTAAGTCATTCCTCGTTGGGTGTTTACTGTGGAAGGTTGAATTTTCTATCTCCAATAATTATTTTACACGTAAGTTTTTTTTTAATTTTATTATTATTATTCCTCTTCTTGAGACATGAATTATTGTTCTCTTTTCTTAGCTTCATTTTAATATATTATCAGGTTTTTCTTCCATGTGTTATATGATGCTTAACTTTTGAACTTGGTTTTTTTTCCCTGTTATGTCGAAAGTTTCTGCTGTACGGGGAAGATTCGATCCATAAAGCATTGCTAACCCTAATTCGCTGGCCTAATTCAGCGACAGGTTTAGAAATCATAATAGGTCTCCAGTTTAGTCCAAAGACTTCTTTGTTTCTACATTTGTTGTGTCTGGTGAATTCCAATTTCTTCCTTTTTTTAGCACTGTTTGTTTTAGTACTTCTTCACTTTTATTTTATATATATATACACTAACTAGAAAAAGTCTGCGTTCACCCATAACAACTCATAAGAGCAAAGGTAAAATTTAATAGAAATATAATTTTTTTTAACAAAATTTTGTGAATTTGTTTACTATTATTTAAATGTTGAGCATGCAAGAAATAATTAGCTTTGAATGAAAACATCGTAAGATAGCGGGGTTTTTTGTAGCAAAGCACGCAAATAGTTGGCAGAAAAAGTCTGCGTTCACCATTTGAATATTCATGATTCCTGGAATTTTTATCAACAAGCGTTATAGGTTAACAGAATTTTTGCATTCAGTTATCAAGTAAAATAGCTTAAGAAATTGTTAAGCAATAACTTTTATATTTTTGTGAGGTACGAGGCAATTCAATGACATGGAAAATAAAAAGAAGGAAAATAGTATCAGTGAGCTTAAAATCATGATGAAAAATGTGGAGAGATGGAAAAAGTCGTAGGGATATAACTATATCCGTTGGATGACAGTATTCATTTATCTAACGTGTTATAAATAACTTTAAAACTGCCGGAATTTACATATCGAAACCTCGTTCAGGTCGTCCATCTAAACTTACAATCAGAGAAAAACGAAGTATGCTATGCGTAGTGAAAAAAAATCCGCGTTTGACTGGAACTCAAATAGCAACAGACATTCATGAGAAGTTTAACAAAAACATTTGTGCGGATACTGCAAGAAAAATCTTGAAAAAGGCCGGATACTGTAGTCGAGTGGCTCGTAGAAAGCCTTATATTTCAAAGACCAACGAATAACTTTTGCAAAAAAGCATATACATATGCTTTCGGAGATCTGGAGGACTGTGATATCATCCAATGAAGCAAATTTTGCATCTTTAGCATAAAAGGTCATAAATTGGTATGCAGATAACCTTGTACAGCTCTTCAAAAAGAGCACTTAGTACCAACGGTGAAGCACGGCGGCGTTGGAGTTAAGGTGTGTGGGTCAGGGCCTATCCTTGCAGGTGTGCAGCGCGTGCACCGCACGCGGACAGCCGAAACAAGGGGGCGGCCGCGGGCCGCCTATAATTCTGTCGATCAAGCAAAATTTTTTGTGAATTTCTCAAATTAAAATTTATAATAAGTTGAATAAATATGCTGATTTTTAAATAATTATTGAAAATTCAAAATAAGTCCCGATTTCCCGATAGTATAACATAGTTCGAGAAAAATAAGAATAGACTTCAAGCTCTGAGAAACATTCCTTCTCATCAGTGGCGCCTTATCAGGGGGCTAGTATCAATGATCCGGGCCCTCTAGCTACAGGGGCCCCAGACGTGAGTAAGCAAAAAGGCGTAAAATGTTATTAATGGTCATATTAAGAGTTCCTTTCTACGTTAATAAAATAGTATGTCACTGGCTTTTTCCGTGTGAATTCTGAATCTCGGGATTAACTATAAAAAAGTTTAAAAGCTGGTAAAATTACTCAAAATAATGAGAAAACAAAGAATGGTATGTGGTCAGAAAGCAGGAAAAACTTCTCATTCAAAGCGGTTCGACAAAAGATCGTTTGAAGTGAAATACAGATAACATTTGGGGTGGGAAAAATCCATTCATAATGTTTTTGCTTTAAATGAAAATCCCCCTTCCCCTTGTTGATTATTGACGTAATAAACGTCGCACAAGAAGCTACACGAAGGTTGACGGGAATTTTTAAGAAATTCCCCGTGAAAGAATATTAGATTTTATTTATCCTTTTCCCCCTTTATTTCTTTAAAACTAAAATACCGAATGTTCATTCAGTCAACTTCCGTTCCGAGAAGATTGGCCCATAAGCCCCAAAAAAGTCTTCTGTCACCCTCCAAATCTATAGTTAATTATTTTAACGAGTATGGGGAGTTCTTAACGACGGTCCCAGGGGAAAAGGGGAAAGGGCGTTAAGGAAGAATTTCAAATTTTGGGAAAAAGGGGAAAACATCAGTAAAAATTTTAAACGCAAGGTCAAACGGGGGGCGTGCCTCAAAAAAAAAGACCCCTTTAAAAGAAAAACGGGGAAAATTTTGCGTCAATTTGACTTCCGAACAAATTTCTGTTAGCTTCCTGCGCGACAAGACAAAATTGGGAACAACAAAAATGGTTAAACGAAAAAAAAAAAGGTAACGATATTTTCCTTTCAAATTCCTTTTCGATTTTTAAGATTTAATGCCCGGGTATTTAATCAGGTAAGACAAAGAAAAAAATTATTTTTTTGCATTTATGCTATTAAAATTTTTATTTATTTATTTTTCGTTTTACATTTATGTAAAAATAATGTACTGTTTCTAGAATACCAAAGTTGATTAACATATTTAAGTGTATGTTTTCGTAGCAAGTACCGTAATCTTAAAACATTTTCAATTGGCATTGTTATTCAAAATGAAAGAATTTTTTTTTTACCTCTGGTAAAAAATAATTTCTTTAGTCACTTATGAAAAACGGTAGTTTCTTTTTTAAAATAAAAAACAATAAAGACCCGTAGTTTTCATTAATTATTTACCATACTTGAAAGGATCCTAACAATATTTTGAAATTGAAAAAAAGGTTTATATTTATTTTGATTATTTTGTTTGTAATCATAGTATTACGATAATTTTGTTTAGTAATAAAATGAAAATCTATAATTTTTAAATATTTAATTTAAATTGCAAAAGGAAAAAAATTTTCAAAAAAATAAAATGTTAAGTTTTTTAAAAATCAAAGAATTTTTTTTTTTTTATTGAGGTAAATGTAAATAAACACATAATTTTTCTAATATAATCTAAGACTGTTAAAAAACCTTTTTTTGTAAAATTTTAAATTTGAAAAACAAAATTTTTTTTCATTTTTTCGTTTTAAAATATTTCACAAATTTTTTGATTTAAAAGAAGAGAAATTTAAAAAAAAAACCCAAAATGTGAAAAAATTATAAAAAAACTTTGTAATTTCAAAAAATTTTTTAAAATTTTAAAATTTTAATAAAAATTAAAAATTTTTTATAAAATTTTAAATTTTTTTTGGAAAAATGTGGCTTCCTTTTTGTAAAAAAAATTTTGAAAATTTTCAGAAAATAAATTTAAAATTTAAAAAATGGTTTTTTTTTTTGTTAACCTAAGTATAAATATTTTAAAAAATGTAGAAAATATTAAGTAAAAAATAAAAAAAAAAATTTTAAAAAAATAAAAAGTTTAAAAAAAACAGAAAAAAAATTATTTTGTTTTTTGTTCTTAGTTTTTTTTTAAAAAAATTTTTTAAAAAATTTTTAATTTTTTTTAAATTGGGCCTTTAAAAGTTTTATTTTTTTAAAAAAAAATTTTTAAAAATACCTGTTTTCCCAAATTTTTAAAAAAATTTTTTGCAAACTTATAAAATATTAAGAACAATTTTAAATTTGGGAAAAAAAAAAGGGGAGTTTTTGTTTTTTTTTCTTTTTTAAAAAATGAAGAAAGCTTTTTTTGGGGTTTTTTTTTGAAAAAAGGGGAAAATTAAAAAAAGGGGGATAAACCGGTATTGGGGAATTTTTAAAAAAAACAAAAAACCGGGTTTTATTGGAAAAAAAAAAGCATTTAAAATATCGTGACTCTATTGTTATCCAACAGGAAAAACAACAAGCAAAGTTCCTTAATAATGGTATATGCCCTCCCCTTACACAATGGTTGCCGCACCGTCTCCCATACCAGAACCAGCTGGTGCAAATTTTTGAGGTTGGGTGCCCCTTCCCCAATCAACACATTTTAGTTGGGTTACCTCCGGATGTGAAGCGGGGGCAATTTCTTTCCCAAAACATCCCCCCATGTTTATGGGATTTAAATCTAGGGGGGCCGATGGACAATCCATTCGAGGGATATTTCACTTTCCCGCAGCTCCTCAACAGCGAGTGCGAGTGACCGTGCATTGCCATCCAAAAAAGGTTTTGCCAATGGCACCTCGGAAAAAAAACGGACATGGGGGAAAAAGTACCTCCCAAATAGCGATCCCCCGGGTTTCAGACCCTATGTCGAAAATGTGAAGAGTTCGTCCGTTCAGCTAATGCCTCCCCAGACAAATACTCCAGGGCCACCCTAACGGTGTCTTTCCTTGATGTTACTGGGATAAAATTGGGTCCAGATCTCTCCAAATCCAAACGCGTTGAGAATCGCTTCTGGTACTGAACCGACTCTCATCCGTAAAGAGGACACGACTCTATTGATCAGTTGTCCAGTTTTTGTGCTCTCTGGCCCACTGTAAGCGGTGGCTTCGGTGGTCAACTTTCAACAGGAGGCAGCGTTCAGGACGGCGGGCGAACAGGCCCCCTTTGTGAAGGCGTCTGCCCATAGTAAACCGCGACACTTGTCGACCCGTTGCTGTACAGAGTTTCTGAGCAATGGCGCTTGCTGATCGCTGTCGACCTCTTTTTGCCTGCAGGATGATACATCGGTCATCCCCTGCAGTTGTCGCCCTCAGGCGGCCATAACAAACCTTTCTAACAGCTGTACCTGTGGTTTGGAACGCTTTCCAAGCGCGCGAAACGACACTTTTGTTGATTCCGAACTCTGCAGCTACACTGGTGACAGTACGCCCCTCCTCCAGCTTTCCGATCATTCTTCCACGTGTAAAGTCGTCCAGGGGATTTCTTCTAGCCATATTTCACGAACTGACTCACTGGCACTTGCAGCGAATATGTTGAATTGCGTCTCCGTCCTTCATTTTATTCTACTGTTGAGCAGCGCGCGAAGACATCACGCGTTTTGCGTACGCTTCCATCGCTTCTGACGTTTTGTTCCTGATATTTGCATACGCATGACATTTCTACTGACTTACGTGTTCACTGTACTGATCTCCAGACCTCCTTTTCTGCAATTTCATGACTATCTGCTAAATTTTTACATTGTTGCTTAAGTTTTGCACACCAGTGTAATTTGGAAGCTAAGTTACGTCTTGTTCTAGAAAGGAAACTATGATTTCTATAAGGAATAAAAGAATTAAAACAAAATATGTTTGTATTAAATCAGAAATTTGATAATTCAGTCGGAAAATTTGAAAAAATGATGAAATGTAATTTTTTGAGAGTTTGGAAAAAAAATTAATAAGCTTAGATTATTATTTTAATTTTCTAAATATTTTGGGAAAAAATTTTTACAGTTTGAATAATAAAAGAAACTTTAAAAAGTTTAAAAATTTTTAATTTTGTTTAAAAAAGGGAATTACGTTTTTTTTTTAATTCAAAACTTAAACTTTATTTTAAGTATTCAAAAAATTTCCCTTCCCCGCTGCTACAGGGGAAATAAATTATATGACTGGGAATGGGAAAATCCCCCCCTCGGGCAGACCCGAGCTTTGTGCAAGCATCGAAGTTGCAAAAAAAAGGGCTCGACTTTCCCTAATGTAGAATTTTTTAAAAAATTTTTTTAACTATACCGATATAGAATCATCAGGTAAGAATCTTTCTCATTTTTAACCCCAGCACTTCCTGCGCAAAAAATTCATACCCCCCGTCCCCTTTTTTCAACGCTTCTTCTAAACCTTTTTGGAAAAATTGTAGTTTCCCGAGCTGTCTTTAAGATCATATTCTTTGAGGATCTTGCTTGTAGGCGAATTCTAAATATATATTTTGGATACCGCCTCTTCGGGTATTATACCTGCGCAAGATTCGCCGTTACAGTTTTGAATGCATGACCCGTTTTAAACCCCCTTATGGGGGCGTATTTTTGTAGTTATGATAAAGTAATTCAATAGATACAGTATTTAACAGATATAGTACAACAGTATTTTCGGATGAAAAGATTCTGTTCGTGATTATGATGCCGAAAAATTAAATGATAAAAGGGGGTACAACAGCAAATATGACCCCCACTGAAATCGATCCAGATTTAGAAAGGGGAACAGTTTGAAAATAAATGTTTTTTTATTATAGACTCATAAAATTTGGGAAGAACGTGGCTTTTAAAAGGGCAATGGTACCCTTTCCACTTTCAATGAACTTTTTAAAAAAAAAAAATATTGCTAGAACAAAAGAGAAAAAAAAAATTCTAAAATGAAAACAGACGGTATACATTTCAATAAATAACTTCATTCATGATATTTTTCCGGGAAAAAAAAGCCAATTAAAATTAAATAAAAATGATCTTTGTCTTCCCAATAATTTTAAAAACAAGAAAGGGTTTCAGATTTCCATAATCACTTTAATGAAAATTTAGAAAAAATTGATTTCCGAAAATACAACAAATTTGCTTCTCAAAAGCCGAAAAGTTATTTTATAGTTACAGTAAAAAACCGGCGTATAACGTGCCCCTAAAATATTCCCTTACCGCACAACCCTCTTTTACGAAGAAACCCCTTTTAAATCATTTCTCGTGATCTTATGTTTTGAAGTCCCTTTTTTCAAATATTATTCCCAAACATTAGTAAAAAAAGTTACTTTCAGTTTTAAAACCCTTTTAAATTCATAAGGAATGTTATTTTTTCACAGAGATGTTTTTTCGATATATGTAAAAAATCCGTCTTTTTTTTATGCTCATCTTTTTGTATTTTAAAGCTCTCATTTTTTTTCCCGGGGATAAGGCGCACCCATAAATTTCGGTGTTATTTTTTTAGTTAAAAATTTATACACCCCATTTTTATATTTATTACTTAATCTTAGTAGAGGGATTGATTTATATACTTTTCGTTTCACGAGATTTGTGCCTTATTATTTATTTAGATTAGATTGTATTTTTTGAGTAAATTTTCTTGTTTTGTGATTATATTTATTAAATGTTTATTTTTATTTTAAAGGTTATGTTTTTGTCAGTTTTTATTTTTAAAAAAATTTTTGCTATTATAACTCTTTCCTGATCAAAAATGAAGCTTATTAATTGTTTTACTTTTTTTTCCTATATAGTAGAGAGTTTTAACGTGAACGTTAAGTATTATCAAAATATGAAAAGTTCTTGGGGCGGCACATTGGGTTTTTTTTGATGAGGGGGGGGCCGATCCCCAGGACCCGGCCCTGGTGGGGGGGTGCATGGCGAAAGAAGGGGTGTTGGAAAGGTTTGGGAAAATATCGAATCAATATGATCAAATTTTTGATTACCTTGATGCCCAAAATTTTTAAAAGGGAAATGTTTCACCCCTGGGCCCTTTTGGACCCCCCCTTTCTTTTTCCAACACGAAACCCTTAAGCGAACCGCTAAAGTTTGAACCCGGCTGTTGTATAATGCCCCAAATTAACTGCACACTTCCCCACAGTCACCTGACCCCTGAACCCTTTAATAAACCGGTTCCGAAACCCCAGCCCCGCGGCCCGGGTTTTACCGGTCCGTGGACCCAAATTTAAAAACCGGCCGCAAAAGGGGAAACATTAATTATTTTTTATTTACTGTGGTATATTTTTTTTGGATTTGAGCTAGTTTTATAAAAATCACTTTATATTCCTTGTTAAAACCCACTTTTTTTTCTTTTTTGGTTGTAGCTATATTTTATCCTAATGTAAAATTTTTAAATCACACAATTAAAATTAAAAAAATTATTAAAATCAAAACATTTCCAAAATATAAAAAATCAACGTTTTTCACCTCGGGGGCCGCGGTAAAATTAACAAAGGGTTGACCGGCGAAAAAAAAGGTTGGGGGAACACTGCTATAGAACACTTAGGGGTTTTTGTTGGAGCGAAAAAGTTTTGTCAACACAATATATCTAGAAAGGATATGCTGAAGAGTGTTTTTAAAGGGGATGAATGGGAGAACATATAAACGCTGAAGAAATAACTAAACTTGTTATTTCAATGCCAAAACGACTTCAGGAGGTTTTCAAAAGACGGGGTTACCCAAACCAACTATTAAATAGCTCATTACCCTTTTTAAAAATTTTTTTTTATACCCTTATAAAACAGTGAACGCCGACATTTTTTTTATTTGATTTTTGTGGTTGCTACAAATCTGTCGTTTTTTCCAAAAATCTATGAAGGAAACCAAATTTATTTTTGTTATTTTTGAAAAAGTAAAACCCGGGAAAAATAAAGCGCACTCATATCTTTCAAACTGCTTTTTTTAATTTTTTCTGGTATTTGCCGTATAACGCCCCTCCCCGCTTTTAAAAAGAAATCAAAAAATTTTTGTATACAACGTTAAAAATATTTTAAAGTCTTTTTTCTTATTTTTTTGAAGTCATTTATTGGGAGAAATAATGCCAGACTTTTTGAAATAGTAGCATATTTCTAGAACTAGATCTTTTTTGGTTCTTAAGGTATATTATTTCTTTTAAATAAACAATATTTCGATATTTTAAAAGAAAAAAAAATTTTTTATGCTCATCTCTTTTG
Organism: Trichonephila inaurata madagascariensis; assembly: GCA_019973955.1. NCBI lineage: Eukaryota > Metazoa > Arthropoda > Arachnida > Araneae > Nephilidae > Trichonephila > Trichonephila inaurata. Next base: position 44,335 of record BMAV01023742.1, read on the forward strand.
TTTTTTTTAAAAATTATCTTTTTATACTCGGCTTTAAAACGCCCCCTTTGTTTTTGGGAATACTTTTTTGTGTTTCAAAGTGCGCGTTACCCCGGGAAATTTACGGTACTTAAAATGAACTAAGTAAAATCTAATTAAAATTTGTTTTTTTAAATTTCCCATTTTTTTAAACCTTTTTTTCATTATTCGTAACCCAATAGAAAGTGAACGCAGAATTTTTTTTTAGCTAGTGTATATCAGTTTTTGGCTCACACAAAAAGGGGTTTTAGGCCCGGACCCCCAATTTTTGGGTTTAAAATTTTTTCGATTGGTTATAATCCCTTTTTGTACAGTGCAGCGCGGGGGCTTTAAAAAACTGAAAACCCCCGGTTTAAAGTTACAGTGAATAAAATTTAAAAATAAAATGGAATGTTCGCCAAGATACATAAAAAAAGTTTTCCTATTAAAAAAAAAGTGATCTTATTTTTTTTTTTCAAATTTGAAAAAAATTTTTTAATAGCAATAAAATAGTTATTAAATAAAAAAAACAATTAATTTAAAAAAAATATTTTTGTTTATTTAAAAAATGTATCTTTTTTTTAACATATCTTCTTCGACTTCATTTATTTGAATAATAGGTGGGGGTATTGGCAACTTTTTTTTTCCGGGCCCCCGGGGTACCCCAGTGATCCTTCTCCATTTTTTGACCCTCCACCTTTTCATCCAATTTCTTCTTTTCCCCTCCCGACCACAGACTAAGGGAAAGTTTGGCGCAAACGGCCCTTTTCGCCATAAAACACCAAACTCAACTCAACAAATTTTTTTACTGCACTGTAGACAGCTACACTCGGGAAAAACCATTCTTTTTCGACAACCACAAGCAGCCGCACTCCCTTTTGCAATTACAAAATAATATTTGGAATAGATGATCCGGGCTGGAAATTGGGTTATTTTTATTGGGGTGAGATGTTATTGAAATGCTTCCATCCCCAATTATCAATATCTACGTCATTTCCCAGCCATATCTGGATTTGCAAGTACACCTTTTAGATGTTCAAATGCTGCATCAGTTGTAGGAGGTAACGATGATAAAAGAACACTTGTATTTTCTGCCGGTTTTATGAAAAATTGTATCTCAATGTATTCAAATCTTTAATTTTTTCCGATGCTCCGGGATAAAAACCCCAAAAAACATTTTTGTATTCAAATCTTTAATTTTGCCGATGTCCGTATAAAAATCAAAAACATTAAATTTTCACCCCCTTGAAATATATTATTCAGTTTTGTTGAATTTTTGAAATACTTCTGATTTGTGAAGAATCAGGGCATTTTTCAAAAATTTTTTTGGGAAACTTTAATTTTGCCTTTATTGAAAAAACCCGTTGTAGTAAAACAACCCGTGAAAGCATGTAAAAAGAATAAAATTTCTTTTCATTTTGGGGCGTTTCTTTTTAAAATTCTCGAAGGAAAAATTTTTTTTTATTTTGCCTTTGGGTGGTTTCAAAAATTTTTTACGATTCCATTCACTAATGCCGTTTATAATCCCCCACACACACTTTTTTAAAAATTCCCTTTCATAATGCTCACAAAATCATTTTTAAAAGGGTTTTTATTGGGTTGCCACCCGCAAACGATGTAATAACATCCTCCATCAATAAAAATAATGAACATTTTCTACACCCCATTAAATTTATTGAAATTTCCGGGGAAAAATTGTAAAAGGTTGATTTTTGGTCTTCCCCAGTTTAACCCCCTTCAAATAAACAAAGCGGATATGGTGACAATTCATATTTATATAATTTTTAAAGCTTCCATAGGGCTTTTTTTAAAAAACAAAAAACGTTGAAACAGCAGCAATGGGTCAACAGTAATCCCCCATCCCCCACGAATTTTAATCTTGCTATTTTTCCCAAAAAAAGGGTTTATTTTTTTTCTTTCCTTGATAATTTCCAACGCGTAAATTTTGTCCTTCTGTTTTTTATTACCATCAACCTTGTTCAAAAACACGTAAAAATTTTTAAAATTTTTTATCTCCATTTAAATTTCCCGTAGCAAAGATATTATAGCATCTGTATCAGGAAAAGGGCCACCAATAATTTGACATCGATATCATCCCTATCTTATTCTAGCATCTATCGAATCACTATGTTGATGACTTTTATTGAAAGATATATTACAAAAATTTTCTATGCCTTCAATAATATCTTGGCTATAAATAACTCCTGATTCACTTCTATACCACACACTTTCAGTGGCACCACGTTTGAAAAGACCTCATTCTCCTTTCATCAAGGTTTGCTCAATAGTTGGATCACTCGCAATGCCGTAGAAAAAAACATGTGAACGCCTAGATGTGAAATATCCTTCTGAAAATTTTTTAAATTCCAAGGGGTCCATTTTATCATGTAATTCTTTCATATCTTGCAGATAAATTTGTGAAGGCTTAACGTAGGGAAAATGTCCTGACGCATAGGAATCATTAGCTCAATGCTATGTAAATTTAAGTTCCAATCTCCCATACGGTCGGCAGCAATGAAGTTCTTCAATATTGTGACCATTCGAAAATAAGTAATCCATAATTTCGACATTTTATTTTTATATTTTCAAGCTCAACTAACTTTTCCTCAAACATTGTAGTAAGCGCTCGAAATTTTTTTGGTTTTCTATTACTTCAGCATAGTTAAACATTTCAAAAATCATGGATTTTTCTTCATCATTTAATAAATTTACAAAATCCGTATTGTGCTCCATAAGATTATCAAAAATCAATTTTGATAAAGCTTGCTGTAATAAAGTATGAGCCCGTACTGCTCTAGCATACGCCCGTCCAGATGTTATGTGGTCAATTGTATTTTAAGCATATGTGGTAGAAAGAACTTCTTTTATCCCACTTCCAGCCATAATGTAACAATGGATCCCATGTAAGACATGACAGTATTAAAAGAGCCCAACCTCACAACAATCAATACTTCATCAGATAAACACACAGCAGAAGCTATATCCCGCGCTTTCATATACAGAGGTTGATCGAACGTTAAAATGCAAGTTCTCATACTCAACTGTTTAGCATTCTCTACAGAAGTTTTCATAGCTGTGTAAATTGTGTTATAATCACTTGGAGCTGCATTAATAAATGGCAAAAGAATTATCGATGACATATCAAACTCATGCACATTAGTTAATAAATTCATGAATCCATTCCATCCTGGAAATTTATTATTATTTTTAAATTTTAAATACGTCCAAAGAATATTTAATTGCCCATTTGTAGTTGATTTCTTAATATCCGTTTCAACTTCAGATAACTTGATTATTATGTTTGAAAAGCCTGTACCCACAGAACCTGGATACATTTGAAGAGGGATATTCCCTTTTTTAGCAAACTCAGATTCAGGTGGAAGAGTCTTCAAACGTTTGATAGGTCGTCGAGGTTGTATACTATCAGCTGGAGTAATTATTTCAATGCTTCCCATATAATGGAACGTACCATTACCATCAATAGTATTGATATTGAAATCAGCATTATCATGCACAAATTGAGCGAAACTGCCAGGTTTTATTTCAGGTGCAGTTGCAAATGTAGCTGAAGTTTCGGTACAAATTTTCGTAAAATCACCAAATTTCCATTTTTAAATATACACAACGTGCACAACACACGTCATTTATAACTGAACTCGCCCGAAAAATTCCGTTCAGGTGAATCTTGCAGCTGTCGCTGCCGTTCTCCCCTCCACGTTTTACTACGTTGTCAAGGCCCCTTCACACACTCGGGTATGTTTGAAAGATGTTCATTTAGGTAATCCATGTCTACTTAGGTGAAATACATGAAAAAAAAATATTATTTTAAATAGAATTATATATGCTCGAATATTAATTGTTTATATTTTTTGGTTTAAATAATAAAAAATTAAAAGCACAAAAATTTTTGGGTAAACTTTGTAATTTATAGCATAAAAAACAAAATCCTACTTCAACCATATAAATTCATTCACTGTAACGAAAGTCCGAGGCCAAACCCCCGGGCGCTGCACTAGTATATATTACGTAAAATTTTATTTGTGTTTGTTGTTAATAATTAATTTTATTAATTAATGCTAATTAATTCTGTATTGTTTTTGTTCCCGAATATCGACAAAATCGAAAGAATATGTTGGGCGACATATAGCAAGATACCAAAATGGTGGACTTTCGACCCTGCCCCCTCCCTGAAAAATTTGTGTTCGCGCTACTGATTATATGAATAGTTATGCTTCCATTTTGTTCGGTATTCAACTTTTATAGGTGTATATCTATGTGAAAAATTTTTCTTTTTAATTTATAATTTTTTTGCTTTGGAGATAGAAGCTGCATTTTCCATTTTTGTCCGGGGCGTTAAAATTGCTAGAGCCTTTCCTGAACATATATATAATAAAATGAAAAAATTTCTCCCAAAATTATAAAGAAACTAGCACAGAAAAGATTTCATGTGTCAGGACGTAAACATTACATTTTTCTTGTTCTTTTATACATGCTTATTATAATGCATTATTTCAAATAAACCTACGTTTTTATGAATATTGATTTTTTTGCAGCCCACCTAAATGTAAGCTTTGTTTGTTTGGCCCAAGGTAGTCTTTCAGTTTGACACCCCAGTTCCAAAGGGGTTCGTTCTACCGTGTGAAAACGATCTGTTATAATTCTTCTTGGAGGGAAGGAGAAATCGATCAACCCAGTGCCGCTCATTTCGGGCCCCGTGCGCAAAAGATCTGCGGGCCCCCTTGGCACTGGGGAATCCAAGGAAAATCTGGTTAAGTCTAGCTCAGAGGTACTCAACCTTTTTTTCTGCCGGGCCGCAACATGAAAATTAATGGAGGGGGAGGGGAGAAATGCTTTAAGACTTAGATAACGTAGAAAAGTTAAAATGGGGAAATTGATCAAAATATTGATACTCCTATTTTGCTTTTTTTAATTATTATTTTTTTATATTCTTTATTTTTGTCACTAAATTTTTCTAAATAGGAAGTATTTCAGAATCATTCTTTCACAATTTCTGTATCAGTTAACGGTTTCATATGATTACCAATAATGTAACAAATTTCATAGGGTGCCTTTGTTACCGCTGTGACATTGCCACTAACAAAACACTTTTTGCTGTTGTAAAGATTATTCAAGAAAGCCTATTTATCACCTCTTGAAAAAGATCTTCTAGGAAAAGTGTCATTGAATGATTCCTGTTTATTGGTATTTTTTAAATACAACACTTTCGTGACAAATCAAACAATTACTAAATCATGCTTGTTTTTCACTACAAAACTTCTCGATCGTCTTGGAAAAATCTATATTCGAATATTTTTCGCTTGGAAGATGTGAAAGATAGTTAAAAATTAGTTCCACTCCTAAAATGGTAGCTACTCCACTGTTGTCTATTATCACTAATCAGCAAAGAAAAAAAAAATATCAATTCGCACCCATACGACATAGACAACAAGAAGCAAAATTCACATATTTGATTTTTTAACAAAGAATTCCCCACCGTATTTTCATAAATAAATGAATTTCTCAGAGCAATGGGCCATGGCCGGGCCACTTCAAAGAGCCCACTGGGTCGCAGGTTGAGTATCGCTGGTCTAGCTTATCCGGTCCCCTGGGCGCCCGTCCCATGAGTCCAATGGATAAACCTTCATTGATCAACAGAAAACAATTTGCTGATCTTGAAATATTCTGTAACGAAGAATGAAAAACATTCGTTTCTGAATTGATTTTTATTTGTGTCATCATTTTATTTTATTTTGTTCACTTTGAATCCAATTCATTTATCTTGGTTTATGATATGAAACGCATTGAGTTCACATTTAAATAATCGGTCTTTTTTCGATTTATATTTATTAGTCTTCAATATAACTTACATTGAAAACTGAACAAAAACAGTAATTTTAATATAAATTTATTCAGAAAAGCAAATTCATATTGATTAAGAAATCTGAAGTTGATGAACAAATTATGTTGTAATTTAAATGCTCTTTTAATCTGGCAACATTGTTTTGTTTTCAACAACACTTAATGACCGCAATTAAAATTCTTTTGGGATTATGTTTCTTTATATTCGTCTCGGGAATTTTTAAATTAATTAAAATAAGTATTTTTGAATTAAGTTTTATCGTTGCGTTTTTCTTCTATATGTTCAGGATCACCCTGGATATTAAGTACATCCTGAAATATTTTCTTGACAAAAGGTATTCAGGTTTGACATTATAATGTTAAGTAAAGGTATTGAAACATTTTAAGTCTTATTCTGAAAAGAAAATGGTTTAAATTGTTTTTTTGGCAATGTGCTTTTGATTCTTTATGTAAAAATCACATTTAGTTTTTCTCCTAAAAACACGTTTAGAAATCTGGTAAATCATTTTGTAAAAACAATAAAGCCTAATTTTTGTTTTGTTTTGTTGTAATCGGATTTAAAGCATGGTCACAAATTATTTTGTCGATTTAAAATAATTTCATTTCGAATCTACTGAACAAGATTGAAACGGGCAGCGGTTCTTTTCATGAGAATCGACAGAAAAGGTTTTGTTCATCTGTTTTGTTTTTATTCTCAATTAATTTTGTTCTTTTTTGTTTAGTTTTAATATGTGTATTTGATGTCTATATACCATAGGAAATGAATTTTTTAGAATAATTTGTTTAGATGTAATTGTGAAGTGACGAGTTGACTGAAAAATTCCTCTTGTTATAATTCATTTTTTATTTTTCTTCCCCATTTTATTTTCTCTTTGCGCGGGCCCGCTTTTAATATAAAATACGCTCTTTCTGTTAAGTTTTTGTTTGACTAGGCCTGCTTATTGAAAATCGGGTCGATTTTCATATTCATCAATAGTTTGAATGAAAGTAGTTACTTTTCCCAAGGGAGACTGTGAAGAGCAGTCAGGAATTGCACCGAGTGAAAACGCTTTATATACCTATAATGTTTATCGTGAACTGATTTAGTTGATGACTTTATAGAAAGCAGTTTTAAAATACTTGACTTTCAGCCAAAGTCAAATACTAGGAAAATTTGAAAATAGAGAGTTGTGTGAATTCTGTTTTGCTTTGATAGATAGGTGCAAAATATATACGTTACATCTATAGAAAAGTACAAGGTTGGTTCCATTTATTAAAAATTGGCGAAAATAATACAAAAGGCAGTTAGTTTTCATGTTAGGATTGTGAACTTTTTATTTCATAAATATGGTACATTTATCATACAAACAAAGTTTCATTTTAAAAAGGGGGAATTCATGAACTGCATGTTGTACATAAAGATGCTTTACTCAGTGTCACTTTCCAATAAAAAACGCACACGTTTGTTTGAGAATCATTACTGCTGTTAGGTATTTGATATTCGCATAGCAGACGTAATTCCGTTTGGAGACGAATGAATTCTCACAACGCGTTCCATTCCTCGTATCCCAGTTATAAATATAAATTTCCTTCTTAGGATTTGGCTCTATCCTGCGTAATCGAAGTGTTGTGTAATAAGGGAATGTTAAAAAAAGAAGCTTTTGTAAAAATAGGTGTATGCATTTTACGTGCTAAATTTGATTAATTTAGAAAATTAATTTCAGTGTGGCATTTTTAAAGGGGTTGAGATTAAACCATATAAATATATAAACGAATTTCTTTTATAGTTTTATTTAACTCTTATCTCTAAGTGCCTATGCAGATGTGCTAAATTAAAGATTGTGGAAAATATCCGCTTTCTGGATTTCTAGATCCTTCTTTCCCCTGTAGATGGCAGCACGGAAGGTATTTTCTAGCTTCCATGATGTAAAATTATTAGCTTCATGGTAAATTTATGGTTTCCTAAGGAAGGTGCGTCGTTATATGTAGCGTCCGTAACATAACGGTAGATGACGTCACAGAAATGACGACCACGTGGTTTCCTACAAAAAGAATACTCTCACGTCCGTATTGCTCAAAAAGACATTTTTGCGCTTCGTAGATTGTTTATGATGTCATGTGCTGTAAAATTAATTTTACATTCCAGAATTAATGTCATTGATGTTTGAAAACTTAATTAAACTTTTCAAGCGTCTCAGAAAAACATTTCATCAGTTGGCTTCGGTGTTCGGTGACAATAGCAGCATGAGTAAAAATCAGTGAGTCATTTTTATATTTTGGAAGGATTTTTTGGCAAAGAGCTCGGGCGGGTGGTGGGTGTGTGTGTGTGGGGAAGCAAACTCTTACTTTGCTTAAATTGAAGACGGAGCTTCTTCAGGCTGTTGATCAAAAACGGAATTCTGTAAAGATTTTGTTATTGCTAAATGCTTTTGTCTAATAAATGCTTTTGTTTCATTGATTTTTATTAAATTTAGGCATATATACACGTATATGTAAATAAAATGTACTCTAATAAACTTAATTTTATTTACATATATATATATATATATATATATATATATATATGTAAATAAAATTAGGCATATCATTCAGGCATATATATATATATATATATATGCCTGAATTAAATAAAAATCAATGAAACAAAACATTTCAAAATGAATCTAATGAATTTGATTAAAATTTTTTAAAGTTTTTAAAATTAAACTTAATTAATTTTAAAATAATCTGATATTTTCTCTTATATAGTCTTTTTTCATCCTACTTATAAATCTCTACTCTTAGGTATTATATATTTATCTTGTTCAAATTTTCAATCGTTAATAAATACTTTTCTGTTTCATCCAACTAGAGTTCTTAGATAAAAAAAATTTAAACTTGTAGTGAATGACACTTGATGTTAATATAGTTTTTTCAAATATTAATTTATTAATTAAATTTAATTAAATTACCGGTTTTTTGAAGCCAACTTAGATTTGATCCTTTTTTGTTACCTGTTTTTCAGCCAAACTAGCTAAACGGGTGCATATGTTACAAGCAATGCAGACCAAATCATGCTCTTTTTAATTCCTACTCAATTTATTTTTCTATGAATAATTCAATTTTTCAATGTTTACTTTCTCCTATAATCCATCAAACACAGTGCCATCAGTCAGGAATACTTACCGGAGTAACGAGGTTGGGCCTAAAAGCACTAACGGTGGCTGCATCACGAAGGCATAGATTCAACAAGTTTCTGGAAACGTTCCACGGGCTAAAGCTATCCATAATTCAGTACGGTTCGTTGGTGCTGTGTGATGGCCTTTCATGCCTTGTTCCAAAATATTCTAAAGATACTCGGTAGGATTTAAGTCTGGGCTTCTAGGTGGCTTATTTTTGACAGAAAAGTCCCAGGAATGCTCATCCAAACAACCAGTAGCCAACCGGTACTTGTGAGAGGTACAGTTGTCTTGCTGGAAACTGAAAAGCATAAACGGATGGAGGTGATCATCCAGCAACTCTACGTATCGAATGGAACTAAGGGAGGTTGGTGCACGTACGAAAGATCCCAAACGAAAAAATAACCCAGAGCATGAGTGAGCCACCATGCCCTTATACAGTTCCAACCTCAGGATCCATGGCTTCATGAGCCTGATGCTATATCCTCAGCCTCCCGTCGGCGTTAAGTAGTCGGAATCGAGACTCATCCCTCCATGCTACTCGTTTCCAGTTTCATTCTATGTGCTCTCTTGCCCACGAAAGACGTGCAGTCGGATGGCGAGCTTTGAGCAATGGCTATCTCGTAGGCTCCCGAAACCCAAACGAGCGTTGCACAGTCCGCTAACTGACTGTACGACTGGCATCGTCATTCAACTGGGTGGTAATTTAAGCTAATGTTTGGCTTCGCGGACCCCTGCCCGGGGCGGCATTTGGATCAAATTTGAAAATATTTTTTTGTTACAAGAAATTTGATATATTTTATAAATATTTTTGGGTGTGAATTTGGCATTTCATTTAACGTATCTTATTTTTTATTTTGTACTCTGTATATTTAATTACAATTTTTTTTTATGTTCAAACTTGAAGGGTTCAAGGCGGGAGTATGTGTTAAATCACGAAATATCATATGTTTACACATCTTTCACTGGTGACTTTCTCTCCATCCCGGAGTGAAGTCACAATGAACATGCCTTTCACCCTTACGGTGTCCGGTTTCAGCTATCCAAAAGGAGACAAGGGTAATAAGAGGTTATGGTAGATAGAGAGCCACAGGATGTGTCTTGAGTGTAGTTACTAAAAGTTGAAACACACAAACTCTTGTAATCCCCACCATTAGTAGACTACTTTTCGAAGGAATTGGGCTTCTTAAATAGACGAATCCTTCTCTTTCATGTTTCACTCGTTTGAAATAATAAAGTAATTATGTCCTTAATTTCGAATTATTTTGAATTTCTAGGTCTTAAAATAATATTTATAGACTCCGAAATTCCTTAATTGGGGCTCATTATTATGCAACGAATTCTTCTGGTGATGCAGCAGCTGAGTGCAACAAGACTTCTCAAGCATTTCATCAAGTGTTAAATCCAGAAGGGAAATCTTTTCGTGTTAAGTGAAAAAAATGCATGAAAATACATAGTAGTTTGTTGGCACCGTTGTGTATAATGTTTCGTGTTAACCGATATCTCGTCTTTTACGTTTTCGCGTTAAAGGTATTTTACTATATATGTCGCAGGAAAATAATGAAATTAGGAATCTCATCAAATCCTTAAGGGAGGTGATCACTTGACGCGGTATATGTTAAAATAACATCTCTTCCAAGGTCATTTCCCTGATGAAAGTAAGGGATTTGAAGGAATCCCTGTGCTGTTTCAGTGAAATAATGAAATAACATTGTCAAGAGTTTAAAAGTGTTTATTTAACAAATAGGGTGCATTATTAAGCGTAGAAGTAAGTAATACAACAATATTCAAGGAAATACAAATTATTTATTCGAAACTAATTAACAAATAATCAGAAAATTGGGCTGGTAATCAATCCTTATGTTAATCCTATGGTGCCATTTTTTTAAAGATATGGGGTTTGATATTTAGGGGATCGATAGTGCTACCTGTATGGTTAGGAAGTACAAGTACTCCCCCCCCCAGGTGTCTCCCCCCTGTTTAGTGTTGTGCCAATGTAAATCCTTTCATTTCATCATTTCACTGAAACGGTTCAGGGATTTGATAAAATCACTTACTTTTATCAGGAAATGACCTTGAAGAGACGTATTTTAACATCTTCCTTACGGATTTGATGAAATTCTTAATTTCGCCGTTTCCCTGCGACATAAAGAAATGTATGTGTGCATTAAAAAAGTTTATTAGATATTTTTTCAACATTTTGAATATATTGGAAATAATTCTTATCTATTTTTACACTTATATATACTTCTTGAAAAAGGGCTTATTGTAATAGAATGATATAAGCGAGATTCTCTTTTTCCCCACGTTGAAATTCACCCCGTTATTCCTAAAATTTCTGAGCCGAACCTTCTTCTTTGCATGCGCTTTCAAATTATTTTTATATGAACGTACTTGATCCCTAATATGGAGCGGTTCATTAAAGGTAATTAGAAGAGATCGTTCGCCCTTGGTTGGTGACAGCTGGTCTCAGCACTTGTTCCGGGAGACTCCCTCCTTTCTGCGAAGTTGAAATGTTTTCTCGGGGTGTGACGATTTCACGTTGTCACTCACTCGTTCCGATCTGAGGGTCGACTTTTGGCTCACGAAGAAACCCTACACGTTTTTTCTTTCGTATTATGCAGTCGCAACAACGAACCCAATACCGAGTTCAGTGTTTTTTTCTTACCATCTTGTTTATATTAAAATGACGACGAAGAGATGCTGAAATGTTATTCGATAAATAATTTTAAGAAAGTATGTTTTTCTGACTTGCGTCTGATTTTTATTTTATTTGCTGTCAGTATATTTTGTTTATCGATTGGTTTTTAAATGGTATGGTAAATACGTATAGGCTGTTCAATCTTTACAAATAAATAAAATTCAAGTGCCTGTTTGTAATTTCATATTAACAGCTTTTTACTAAATGCTTTTAAAAGTAAATCGGCTACTTATATAAAAAAAATCAATTTTTAAAATTTTTGTCTGCCTGTTTGTTCCGGCTAATCTCTGAAAGAGCTGGACCGATTTTAAAAATTCTTTCACCAGTGGAAAGCTACATCATCAGCGAGTAACATAGGGTATATTTCATCCCCGTATTCCTACTGGAACGGGAACTACGCGGGTAAAACGCATTTTTTCAATTAACACATTTCGGCTCTAATGTAAATCCGTGGAAGAATGCCCAACAGATGAACCACTAGAGCACGTTAATTGACCGCGGCAGAAAATTTGAGAGTGTCCGAACATTTGGCATTTGAAACAGCGCAGAGGATTTGATATATTGGGACGGATCTTACAGTTTAAATAACCTTCTTTTATTGCAGTTGGAAGCTTCGGGCTATTGAGTGTTAAAATTATATGCTTAGTAGGAAATAACGCGGATTCTTTTTTTTAATTGTAATTCTTCTGACCTGGGTAACACCATGGTCAGAGAGATCTTCGAGAATTTCGGCTTCTGAAGCACACAGTAGGTCCGGTTCAGATATGACACCTCGGAAAGAATTCAGTAATTTATGAGGAATTGCTTTTTGTGGACAGTTTAACAATGTTTTGACGAACAAGAAAGCGGATACAGTTTCTATTTTAAGTTTCCTGGATCGTATCTTCTTAACTGATTTTGGATCTCCGCCTATTCCTTCCTTTCAGTCCTTTTTGAATAGCAAATGGAGACTTCCGAGAATTTCTTGGTTTGGTAGCGATATTAAAAACCGTGAGTTAGTGGCAATGGTATCTATGTTGATGTTGAGTAAAACAAGGCCTTTACCCGGGCACAGCTGACTTAGATCCATTGGCATGCAGAAAACTTCATCCTGGCGTGCCTCCACCCACCACGGAGTCCAACAAGGGAGGCAGTGTGCCGGTCATCTGGCAAAAACCAGGCACGGCGCTTACCTAGAGTACACCCAGAATATAGTACTACAACATCAGGTTGAGGATCCAACGGGTAAATCCGCCACCCCTTATCTGCAGCACTAACCCTACAGCAGTTTCTCTCCGGGGACACCGATGAGAGGTATCACCAGCCGATTGACAGGAGCGGGCTCACTCCTGCCACCCTTCTACAGCGAAGCGTGGGCCAAAGGTATTCCCAGAACACCATTTTCCTCCTTACGGGACGCCGCACACGGCAAACATGCGGGTTGGCTAACCATCGGTGTTAGTCGAAAACAAATAAAGCAACATAATCAAAGTATCGAAAGAAATATACGAAAAAGAAACTAAATTAACACAATACAAAATGTAAACCGTAATATGTTAATAGATAATTGTAAATTTTCTCATTAGAAAAAATTATATTTGTACAATGTACATCTTTAACTAGTGGTCTGTGGTCTAGACCAGTGCTCCGCAACCTTTTTATCGCCGCGGACCGGTCAACGTTTGCTAATTTTACCGCGGCCTGCTTAGGGGGAGGATGTTGATTGTTTATATCTTAGATTGTTTTGATTTGATAATTTTAATTTAATTGTATTTAATCGCGTGATTTCTGAATAAAATATGGTTACACCAAAAATGAATATAAAGTGATTTAACAAGGAATATTAAATGATTTTCATAAAAAGTAGCCCAAACCTAAGAAAAATATACCACAGTAAATAAAAAAGAAACAATTTAATGTTTCTTGTGCGGACCGGTAATTTTTGATCCACGGACCGGGGGTTGCGGAACACTGGTCTAGACGGGAAAAGAAGTAAAGATGAAATATTATGACAAGAAGAGGGTCGAAAATAGAGAAGGATCACTAGGGTACCCCGGGTTCGTGACACCCGTTTTTACCAAAGACAGTAAACCCCTTGGGAAAAGGAAAAGATCACTAGGGTACCTCGGGATTGTGACACCCATACTCACCTAAAGAAGGTGAGCCCCATGAGGGGGTGTGTCTATGTAAACAATTTAACTTTTTTAGTTATAATTTTTTGCTTTGGAGAAGGGGCGGCAAAACTGCTAGACCCAGCCCTGGTTGACCTTGCATTACGCTGGAGATAGCTTAGTGCTGCGCGTTCAACGCCCTCTATCTCAAAAATGGTTTGATGTATAAAAAATGTTTCAAACAAAAGTTGTAGAAAATTTTATTCTCTACAATGTTTATATTAAATGTAAATAGCATTAAGCCATAAGACACGAGACATTTGTAAAAAAACAACCTATTTTTTGACCTTTCACCTAAAATATCTTAAAACGCAGACACGAGATTTTATGAGACTTTTGAGACAACATTTAAATTAGCAAAATAAAGGTCTGTACCAATTTTCAGCTTATTATCTCTCATTCCGCGGTTGATTGATTGATTGATTGAATATTAACGTCGCACTGTACAGCTACACGAGGGCTTTTGGTGACGGACCACGTAATTTTGAACCATGGTCAAGTGACGTGGACGACACCTGAGCTGGCACCCCCCTCTCCTAACTACCACACCACGCCAACGGGAGGACGTTTCAGCTCTCGACAGATTTAACGTGCATCGCTGCCCTACACGGCGGGTCTTTAGTGGCAATGGGCTCGAACTCGTGACAAGGCAAGCCACGGTCCGATACCTATACCACTCGGCTACCGCGGCCGTCATCTCTCATTCCGCAGTGAAACCCTAATATGACTGTACTATTGTAACCAAATAAGTAAAGCCGTCATCCGTTTTCGCTGTGGCTCACACTTGGCCCCTTCAAACGAGGGCTTGCAGTTCCATATTTTCAATCCCGGGTTATCCAAATCCCTGGATCCCGTGATTAGGATTTTGAAACATACTGATACATGACCACAGTTGAAATTGCAGAATAAAACTGAAAACATAACTGAAAAATTGGTTTAATATTATTATGTACTGAAACAAGTAAAAACAAAATTAATAAGAAAAAACAAATAAAAATATAGGACAAAGAAATTATAAAGCATTTCTTCATTTCTTGTGTTTCTGTAAATAAGCTTTTAAAAAAACACAACTCGTCCAGCGTTTCATCGTTTAAACAGCTCCTTATTATTTTTTTTACAAATTTTCCTGCCGAAGAAAATACTTATTCAAACTCTACACTAGTAGGCTTTATAGTCATTCTTCAATAGGATTATGTTCTTTACACAGGTAGTCAGTCACCACGTTTCTCCCTCCATTTTCAAAAAGAGACATTTCTTTTTGTGAATTTATGATGGCAGTGTCTCAAATCTAATCATTTTTTTGGTGCATATTCCTTTTTTATAACTGTATCTAGTTCTTCTGCTACACTTAATGGTTTTTGTGAACAAATTGATTCAGAAGTGTTACCTCATTTGAAATCGAAAATTCAGTTACATGAGATGTTAGTAATGCAGTGGAATTTGATTAATTTATGGCATTTAATTGAAGAAGGAACTGTGCCAAAATCTAATCCTGAGACGTTGCTTATAGCGTTGTATAAGTATTGCAGTAAATTCCTTAGATTTTTGTGCGACGTTCTCTCATACGAGAAATGAGAGCTGCATATAATTTTTTACTTGTTTGCATCTTTTAAGTTTAGTTTGCATAAAATTTATGGCTATGTCTACTGTAAACAGATTGCTATCTCTACGGCAAAGTGCATCAACAATTGTGTTTACTGGTACAAGAACAGTAATTACTATATCAAATAACATTTGGATATCATCATGAGGCAAATCTAAAGATTTATCGGTATTTTTATGTCAATTAATGATTTTGTATGCAGTCTTTCACTAAATAGGAATGAGAAAAAAAAATTTCAAAATATAATTCAGACAAAAATTAAATCCAGGATTAGCTATTTGAATACCGGAATATCGAGATCCCGGCATCCCTGCAAATCCTAGTTCAAACCTTTCCGTAATTTGTGCTCGCTTTTTTAAAATAATTGTTCATAATGCAATACCAAAATCTTTACAGGATTCCCTTTTCGTCTTCTGTTTTTAATCAACAGAAAAGCTCTATCTTCATTTAAAGTGAAATAGAAGTTTGCTTTCTCCCTGAGCTCTAAACTATTGTGCTCGTAAAAAGTTCCACAAAATAAACCCCTCGAATGAGGCTTTTTTTTTAAAATCACACTGCAATGTATTTACTCGTCACCGAATTCTAAAGCCAACTAACGAGAAATTAAGTATTTTTGTGTGGCGTTTGTAGGGGTGGAAGAAGAGAATAAAACAGCTAGATGAACAAAATTGGCCCGTGTCACAGGCTATATATATATATATATATATATGCCAAGGTTATTTCAAAGCCAAGTTAGCCAGCCTTCTACGAAACATGTGATACTACGTCTCTTTCATTTCACATCCCTCGAAAATCTCGTCTGCGCGGCTGGTGTTTTCCGTATTTTGTTCATTCCCATAAGGGAAATATCTTCGTGTCAAGCGATTTTCGTTTCGTGTTAAGGAAAAAAATACATGAAAATACATAGTAGTTAGAACCGGTGCATTATTTCGTGTTAACCGATATTTCGTCTTAAGCGATTTTACGCGTTGAACGTATTAACTGTATTATGTATTAATACCTTTACATTTAAAAAAATTTTTGAAGTCTTCGCGTGCCACTGTTAATTCCGCCGTGCCACATTGTGGCAAGCGTGCTTCACGGGTATGCCTGCCCTGAATTAAAACAAAAGTTATTCAATACTTGTTAAGAAAAAAACATAAAAAATATATTTGTGGACATTTTTCTTCGAGAAGGAAATTTTCATATTTCTTTTAATTATTTTTTGAGGATGTAATGTCCGCATTCAATCATAGAAATCGAGATTTTAGAGCGGGGGGTGGGGAGAGTTTTGAGGAGGAGAAAGAGAAATAATGTACACCAATCTGAGATTTTATGCCAAAATGGCGATCAAATAGGGAATTCGAATGTTTGACGCTTTTCCCGTTATTTATGGTAACCCCATGGCCATGTGATGGTTTGTTGTTACAAGAAGTTCGGAGTCCTGTCTAAATGGACGCTGGAATTTCATTATGCTAGTCAATGTCGGCGAAAATTAAATATGGAAATAATTATAAAACTAGAACGCCTCAAGCTGCCAAGTGAGTAATAACAACCCTAATATTTCTCTTTTGATAATTTGTATCTCGAAAGTTGTTGCTATAAGCAATTACTTACTGAACTTTCTGCTGTTTCAAGTGGTCTTTATCCTTGATTGCAATAAAAGCGGGAAACGTTACTATTAAAATCTTTTCATTTGTAATTTTTAACCACAGTATTTATTAAAAACTGTCAAAATGACATTGTTTTTTCCAGATGTTACATGACGACGAAAAATTGAATTTATATTTTACGTAAATAACATGACAATGTTCATAGTGATTAATTTTTTTAAAAGATGTTTATGGATAAGAAAGATTATTTTATGGAGTTCTGTCGGTTAAGTACCTATGTTTTCAAATTTTGGGGATATAAATTTTTTAAATTTATAACTAATATTTTATTTTCTTTGTTATAATGACGGATTTTTTGATAACAGAATACTTGAATAAAGATCTTTTAAAGTATTTTTATTATCAGTTATCATTGTCAAAGTGATATTTCAGGAGGAATCTTAGATTTAAAACTTATTGTGATTTCTGATATTTGAAATGTGTGGAATGAAGTGATTAAGCAATCAATAAAATACATATTTAAGTTTTTTGTATGTCTACCATATTTAGTGTTAAATGAATATTCTGAGTGCTAATTGATTTCTGTAAGATTTATAATCATTGCAGTTTAATTTCTTTATTTTTTTTATATTAATAAGACAAATAATGTTCTAAAATTTTTTTAGGAAAGTCAGTTGACTGTATCTTGAATTCATTACAGGATAGTAAACATGTTATAATTACATCTCTGAAAACATTATGTTTCATATAGTAGTGTATATAATTATTATGCTCAGAAAAAGTTAAATCTTAAAATTTGTGATAGGGACAGGGTAATGGAGGGAAAATAAGAGGTTGCTGCCTTATTGCAGTGATCTGTGTTTCATGGAACTCTGGGATTCCACAAGGCATGCCAGGCGTTCCATGAGTCGCAATAAAAATTCGAACATAAAATTATAAACATGCATGCAAAACAAATTCACATTCTCTATGAAGTTTGTATAACTGCGAGTATCTAAATCTCATGACAGTCATTAAAATGGAAAATCTTTTTATGCATAATATAAAATTGTATTTTTTGTAATATTTACTAAAATATTAGTATTATATGATAAAAGAATGTTTAAACTTGTTTTATACTTTGGAAGTATTCTGTTTACTATCGCAGGTTCCATGAAAAAATTCTATACCAGTTAGTAAAATGTTTTGCACAACTAGTTTCTAAAGGAAAATGCACTTTATTGCAAATGTGGTAAAAAACTCATATAATGAAGGAGAGGAAACTATCTGCTTATATCATGTGATTCAATGTTGAACTCTAAATTTAAGCAAGAACAGCTCTTTTAAGTTGCGAACTCATGCAAAATACACAGGATTTCTCCTTTCAGTAAACATTTTAGTGCCATTCAGAGTAATGCATTTCTCTCAACGTGAGTAGTTACAAATACAAAA
The DNA here is from genome assembly GCA_019973955.1 of Trichonephila inaurata madagascariensis. Taxonomy (NCBI): domain Eukaryota; kingdom Metazoa; phylum Arthropoda; class Arachnida; order Araneae; family Nephilidae; genus Trichonephila; species Trichonephila inaurata. The sequence continues at coordinate 62,805 of BMAV01023742.1, forward strand.
TCTAAAAAATTAAATGCAGGATATGAAATGCAACTGCATATAATTTCAGTAGATCCTCATTTCGATAGTTGGTGAAAAAAATGCAAGCACATATCCTAGTTACTAAGTATAATACATGGGTGACACTTAAATCACAAATTAGTACTGTTAATGATTTAAATTTTATTAAACTATTTTAATAACAAATGTTGTATTTTTTGTTGTTGTATAAAGTATGATAACATGTTGATCTATTTAAAATATTATTTTAATATATATTCTTTTAAATATGTATTTGTGTGGAATGGAGTTCCTTGAAAACATTCAAAGGGTTGCATGAGTCGAAAAAGTTCGAAAACCTCTGCCTTATTGTAATAATATGGCTTTCAATACATTTTATTTGAATCATTCTGTTGAAAATTCATTGTTCTCATATTACAGAAGTATGAGCTATGTTAAGTGTTTTTGTAGAGCTTTATTTTTAAGTGCATAATTATCCTAAGTTTTTTGTGAAATTTCAAGACTTGGTTGCTGAAAGTTATTTAATGTAGATTTTATTATTGTAAAAAGTAATGTTTTATTTATGTGGATGTAACTGAAGCTACTGCTTTTGGTACTCTAGTATTTTATTGCTACAATCACCAACTCTATTAATAACTCGCCGAGTTGACAACCATGTGTTTTGTTTCATATAATGTTGCTAATAGGTTGTGATAATATATAAGTACTCTTCTTTTCAGTGCATGATTACATTAATTCAAGAAAAATTTAGATCTTGTCACATTTTTTCAAGGTATTTCTGCACTATTCAAATTTTTAATTCAGAAAATTTTGAATTTTTAATTCAAAATAATGTTTTAGTGATATATATTGCATTAATATATGATATTGTGTATCTTAAAATAAGTTGATGTAAAGTTAAGAGTTGCATATACTTATTTCAAGAAATTAGAAAATAGAAGTGTTAAAGAACTCTAATTAGTAGTTTTGAAATTGTTTTATCGCAGTTTTGTTACTTTTTTAATCAAAGTTTGTGTTCCTGTATTTAAGTAAAACGTTTTATGTTTCGATGAATTAAAAAAAGTTATTTAAATATCGTATGAATTGATATATGGAATTAAAGTTTGTATTTTTCTCTTAACTCAGAAATGATTGTCTTATTAGTTAGTAGTATGAGTCAAGAATAATATGTACCTTAACTATTATTGAATAACAATGTTTAGTATAAGTATAGGAAATCAATTAAGTATCATTTTACAAAATATATTTTTTGGTTTATATATCATTAAATTGTCCTGCAAGAAGTAGTACAACTAATTATATTTTATGACTTTTTGAATTATGTTTCCTGTGATCTTTTTCTTTTTTTTTCATTGCTATAAAAATAATCCATGAAGTACTTCAGGTAAGAGGACTTTAATAACCCTTTTTTCTTTAAGCAGTTGTCTCGAGTAGTCAGTATATATAGCTTTAATTCTTTCAAAAAAGTATTAATGATAGAAAAATGGAGTTGCTATTTGTTGAATTAGTAATGCAAAACATTACACACTGCATTTATTTTGGGATAGTTAAAAAACAACTTATGTTCTCACCCAATAATGGCTAACATTATAATAATTACAATTGACTCATTTAGTTGTGATGATGGCCTTGATAAATTTGTTTTGTAGAGGAAATGCATGAGTTTGTGACGAATAAGAAATTTCGGTATTTATCATGTATTGCATACACATTACTTTAACAGCATTTGCTACTTACTGTATCGAGTGATAGGATTATTTTAATAGAACTTTTTTTTATGTATATAATGGCTTGCTAAAGTTAACATCTCACATTTGAGGTTTGGAGAATATAAATTCAAAATTTGTTTAAATGGAAAACTTTTGTAGAATAATAAGGTTATTTTTTTAAAATCAAATAGGTCTTAAAATTATTTGTGATACGTAAAGAGATTCTGGCACACCTCAAGTATATTTTCATCCTTTAATGCATCTAATTTTTTCACTTTCGAAGTGGTATTTTGAATTCCAAAATTAAATCTTTCAAATTAAAATAAGAATTAAACACTTGTAGTTTTATTATTCCCTTTTTCATTATTTGTGGAGTATTTTATTCTTGTGTTTGTTCCCAAGGAAGAACATTAATAAAAGTTAAGTATTCAGATAAGTTTGAAAGTAAATATTTTATTCAGTATTTGAGATCTAGTTCATGATGAATATAGTTTCTTTTATCAAGTGGAGGACTGTAGTTTGTAATTCAGCAGTGTTAAGTACAGTGCTGTGTAAATTCACGTTGAATTTATTTGTATTCAGAATGTTGATAGAATTAATTAAACTTTAAATGTAACAATTATGTGTTAATTCGAGTGGGGGTGGGGTGGGGTGTAATTTAATTTGTGAATGGCTTATGTTAAACTAATTGAAGCTTGCTTTTTTTAAATGACTTTTTGTAATGGTAAGGACATTTTTGCTGACTTCTTGCTTTGTGTGTTTTTAGTTGCTTCTTGCTTTTCGTAATTATTTTGTAAATAAATTTTATGGGTTAAGTGTGTGCTTCTTGAAGTCCAGTGGGACTCATCCTTCCACTGGGTCGATAAATGAGTACCAAGCTTGCTTAAGAACTTAACACTGGGAGTTTTGCGTCAGACTGGTGGCCGCAGTAGCCGGGTGGTCAAAGTATCGGATCGTGGCTGGCATTCATGAGTTCATGACCAGTATCACAAAAGACCCGCCGTGTAGGAGAGCGCGTTGCACGTTAAATCTGTCGAGAGCTCAGACGTTCTCCTGTTGGTGTGGTGCAGTAGTTAGGAGAGGGGAGGGAGTTCCAGCTCTGGTGTCGTCCTCGTTACTTGACCATGGTTCAAAATGACGAAATTCGTCGCCAAAAGCCCTCGTGTAGCTAAACAGTGCGACGTTAATGTTCACTCACTCACTCATTCGCGTCAGATTGTCCACCTGACCGGAACATCTGCTCATGCATCTCAGGGCCCAAGGTCACATATACTTAGTTGGGCACAGTAGGCCTTTGCCCTCATGGGCTGTTGTGCCACTCAGTTAAGTGTGCTTCTTACTTTGCAGGAAGAAGAGCTATTACAGAGCTGAAAAAAATGAAGTTAGGTGAAAATGTTCAATAATTTTAGAACTAAATGTTTGAAATTCATTTGAAATTTAAACACAGTGAAAGAAATATTTTATCTATCTATAAAAAATATGAAAATATAGTCTTGGAAGGTTGGAAAAAAGTCAAAGGCCACATGAGATATTATTTACAAAACTATATTAATCTAAAATTTCTCCTATCAGTTAATTGAATCATTCTTGAGATAAAATAGAATTAGGAAGCTTTTTGAAAGTGTCCTTTGAGATATTTTTCTAGTTGTTTTCAGTGGCCACTCTAAGATCATCTTTGGTGGTGTAAAATTTACCAAGGTCTATAAATTTCTCAATGCCCCGTACATTTTCTCTTTGGTTCAGGTTAGCTTGGAATTAGGATTTTGTAGAGATTGAATTAATGCATTTTCTTGCTGAAGTATATGTACTCTCCAGATGTGTTATCAGACAATAAATTTTCTGAAAGGATTCTTTCTTTGCTTTCACAAGCAGCTGGCGTCGCTCCTTTGGTATCAAAATCTTCTCAAATGTCCCACCGTATTGTCTCTTCTGGAACTTGGATGGTTCCCCTAATAATCATGTGAATAGTTTCAAAATCCGCCTGGTCCGTCGAGATAACTCTTTTATGCTTTATAACTAAGGACAGACCTTTTTGTGGAGGGGATGGGGTTACATTCTAAAGAACTTGTAGACGTAAGTGCAAAGTGGTAATTTTTATGGTCAAAATTAAAAATCTGCTGGTCTATGGGGAGTGTGTGGGGGGGGATATCACCCTTGTATACACCTCTGACTAAGGGCCATATCTCATTCAATCAACGTTGATTGTTTACATTTTACCATTTTCACCAAATGTGTGATTTATGTGGAATGTTCGTGAGATTATTTGTTAAAGCACAGGTTCACAACTTGGACGTTTTGAAGGCAAAGGTTTTGCAAAAACTGTGGTGACAATTTTTTTTTATTTTTTGAAATACAGGGATTTGTTTACCTTGGGAAAATCTTAAGTAAGTTTTTTAAAAAGTTCAGCTTCTATTTTTTATCTAAAATTATTATTGTTTTACTATGATAAAAATGTTATCAGCAAGCTGCAATTAATTAACCTGGGATGCCTTGCACCAATTCTTGATATACGTTACTTGCAGTGGGGGATGTTTTGAACACACACCCATTTTTTTTCTCTTTTGATGATGAGGGTATGGAACAACAGAGACCGAACACATACAGTTAAGAACAATAATTGTCAAAGTATTTTATCTGAAAAAAAAAAAACTTTATACCCCAAATTTTTGACTTGTGAATTTTATTATATGAAAATTTTTTTGTTTTAAGTTGTCATAGGTATTTTTTTAACTGCAAGATGTTTATTGAATTAAGGAATTAAAAATTATATATGAAATTTATTAAACAAATGAAACTAATGTTGTATAAAGTCATCCTGTAAAATTTTCAATTTAAAATACATTATTTTACTTTTTTTCTTCATACATTGGTAAAACATTTATTAGCAATAAACTTAATTTATGAGCATTGCTAGAGAGGCATAGTAAAAAAATAGTACAAAAATTATTTTAGTTTGTTTCCAAAGCATTCATTGTATTTATATATTTTTAAGTAGATGTTTTTGCTACAATGTATGTGAAATTTTTTAAAACCATTTTTTCCCAAGGAATAATAGTGTGTCACCCGTTTTTGGTGGATAAATGATCCTATTCCTACTTTTTAGAATCGCAGTAAGGCTTTTTTTTAGATTGGAGAGTACTCGTCTTGTATCCACACTGCGGTAGCACAGTATCCGTTGTAATCTTATCAAGTAATTTGGAACACATTGAATTTCCGATTCAGAATTGGAATGACGAAAATTGAAGCATTTAGTTTCTGCAAAATTTGGAATGTAATGGTAGCAGCCATAAGTTTGTGGAAACTCATTTCTTGTTTAGAAGACTTTTCAAATGCTTTTTTCTGAATCTGTGAGGTATTCAGTATGGGGTACTCATGTCCCTCTGAAATTACACAATAGTTGGAATCTTTTCGTCCATCTTCAGAATTACTTGATACAATATCTAGTAAATGACTTATATCTCTGTTGCTTTCTCTACTTCGTACATTTCGCCATAAGTGTGCTGAAATGTATTAAAAAAAAATGCTATAAATGGTTTTTTCTCGAAAACCCATGTTTGTAAATGTTGTTTGTCTTTCTCTACATATTAATATGTATAAAAAAATTGTAAATAGAGAGATTAGAACAACTGGCCCTGTCTTTGATGCTTCAAGAACAAAAATATAATGTAATTACTTGGGGAGGAGTAACCCCCCTGTGAAGTTTCAATTCAATCGTCCGAGGGAGAAGGAGTGTCTCACAGCAAAAGAGAGAGAGGTCAGGAGCGGGCAGACTTTTCCCAGGGCTACTTCTAATTTTTTCAAGGTGTTGCGGTCCACCTAGTGGCGTAGGTGTAGTGAAATAAAAAAAAGTATAGAAGGTAGTCACACAGACCTCCATTTTAAGAACTTCATTTTTACGAATTTCTCTATTTAGCGAACTTTTTCCTGTAGCCAAGGACATTTTACGATTTTCGTCGTAAAATAACCTCCAAATAGCGAATAGTCAACGAAATTTTCTCTCATAATTCGTTTTTTTCCCCTCCGTATCTTTTAAAATACCGTATTTACTCGAATCTAACCCACACTTTCTCCCAAATGAATGCAACTGAAAAACAGGCGCGAAGGGAAAAAAAATTGTTTATCTAGAGCAATTACAGCTTCATGCATGTATTCAAAAGTTTATAATACTGATAAAATAACTAATTATTCTTATTAGTTTTCCTTTTAAATTTATTTTCATTTCGTAAAATCGGATATCGATAAACCATTTTAGACTATTTTTTAATTTTCACGAAATCTTGAGAATTTGGGGCGCTACTTAGAATCGATGGCGGTTTAGATTAGAATAAATACAGTTTTTCTAGACCTTCGTATGATGAAATGATATTTAGGTCTTAGGGAAAGCGATGCAATGAAAGGGAGGGGGGGACATAAACCTTGGTTAGAAGTGTAGAAGGCTTTTTTGATTTTGGGATGTGCCAACACGTCGTGTTGTCCAGGTTTAGTAAAAAGTGAAGTTAACGTTTTCTTCCCCCTTGAGAAGGCTTTAATTGAGTAAACATTGCGAAATTATGTTAAAAAGTCTTAATATATTAATATTATGTTTTTAGGATAAGGACTAGGTTTTGTGTATTTCTGACTTCGATCAATTGATGGTGTTCTGATGATTGGTTCTATAATATTAGAGTTCCCCTATTTTTGTTTTAAAAAAGAAGTAGAATGAAATGCACATGTCGACAAGTTCCCATCTGTCTTGAAAATGAGGGGGTTGTGTTTTTTTCTCTTATAAATGAATAATTTCCGTATAAAGTTATGCAATCCCTCTTCTCTCTTATTCTTTAAAGGGTTCTTTTAGGATTTCGTAAATTAGCCGCAGTTGAATTTCTATTTGATGTAAACAGTATTGTAATATTTAATGCCTTAAGTAACAAAAATTGTAAACCTCAAGTCCTTTTTGAATTCTTTTCTTAATTTTTAATATAATCTTTAGTTAATACTAAAATAAGATAATCTATTGAAATAATAAAATAATTGAAGGTACGAATATTGTATGCTGTAAACTCTTTATCAGGCATTGTCCTAATTATGTATAACATACCATTTTTGAAACGCATATGGGATGAGGAAGTGCTTTATTTGTAAATATCACCAAAATGAGCGCTAAAGATCGCCGTTTTGGTTGCTCAGCACAGAATCTCACTAGTGGTTTTCAGAAAGGAAGGTCAGAGCCACCCTTGAAATGGTGACCGTTTTCCTTTTAGTGGGAAAAGGGGGATTCCTTTTCAACTTGTTTTGATCTTTTTATAGTCATTGATTAAATAATTTTGAGTTAGGTATTCATGTGTGATTGAGATTGACAAATAATTGTCATATGTCTAATTTTTTTAACGGTATTTTAACTTAGGAATTGATGTTAATTTTTCGATTTTGTTGCAATTCACGCATGCTTTCAAGAAAAAGGAATTTTAATTTTGAAAGTGTATAGTACCCAAACATTTTTTTTAGTGTTCCTTCAATATATATATTTTTTTGTTATAAATAGTACATTTTTTTTTTGTGGTTAAAATTGTTCATTACATAGAGCAATTAATTATTATGTTGCGGTTTTAAAGTCGTAGAAAATGGAGTGCCGACTCATCTGCAGACCTCGTCGCATGATGGTGTTTAAAAAATTAATCTCAGTTATTGTACACAATGGGAATATTCTTACTTTGAACTTTTTCTGTCTTAGTAAGTAATCACCATTTTCGTTAGGGAAGATCAGGATACTTTTCTTAATTTGTATAAATAGTAACAGACATGGATTCCTTACCCATTTCGAATAATTAATTTATTTGTTAACGACTGAAATCATTTGTAGTCGTTTTTTCCGTGCATAATTTCTTCTCTTGTTTCTCTTCTCGGGTTTCATTTCAGTGGTGTTGAGGAGCTCGTTTCAAACCAATGCAGTGGTGAGGTAATCTGTATTTGAATGAACGGAGAATATTACTCCCTCCTGCAAAATCTGGTTTTGCCTTCAGTATTTTATAAACTGGTTAAATACGTACTTGGCGTCAGTCAAGCTTTGGGTCCCCTAGAATCCTGGTCACCCCGCGATAGGGGGGGTGCGTTGAGCCACTATGAATGAATATGTATCCAAATTAATATGTAGCTTGTTTAAATTAAGATATCAAATGAATTTAAATTGATAATTATTTGCTGTAGAATAACTCTTCGCAATAAAAACTGTAATACGACACATTCGTCGCTTGTGTCTCTTCCAATTCGGGGCAGTCGTCGAGCGTAATCTTTTCCCGCGTCACAGAAGAAAGTGTCCATTCGAAAAGGAACGTCTTCCTGCATTCCCTGCTGAAAGAGTGTCACAACATCGGTTCTGAGCGCGCTATCACCTCATTTATCTCTGTCTAATGAGACGACTCCTCCCTCGTCCACCCTTCTTTAAACGAGTTGTTTATTGACTGGATGAAAACATTCTGGAGAGGAATATCCGCGTGAGGCCACTCTTGTTGCCCAGGAAGTGCATTTTAAAGATTCTTCCTGATTTATCATATTCATTCATTCCCCTTGTGGGAAATTTAGGTTCACCACTCGTTATAAAATATAAATGGTTTCAAGAAAAAGAAATTGAATAGAATTTATACCATTACGCAACTTTTTGTGCAAATATATAACTTATCAGGCCAAAATTTAAAAAAAAAAAAAACTATTTGGCAGTTGTAATGGGTTAAGTCGATATATTTTGCCCTGAACTTGGTCTCCTATGCAACAATCATTTGTGTTTAGAGGAAAAGAAAAATAGATCATGCTTAAAATTGTGTATCAAAATTTTACTCCTGTTTTTTTACTGCAACCACGTTGACTTATTTTAAATTGAATCTTTTCCTGTCCGTTAAAGTTTTAGTTCTGCTCCATTGGCATTTTTGGCAAAACAGCCTGATTCTTTCAAATTTATAAAAATAAGCCATTATCCTATCTAGAAGAGAGAAGCCCATGTTTTAATTTCTATTGAAATCCGTTAATTCTATTATTGTATTCGTGCGCACGCTGTAGGTTTGATATTACTTGTAGCAAGTAACATCAAGTTTCTTAAAATTATTTCTGTAGATGAGTACTTCAGGTGATTGCATTTCCCTTTTTTTTACGGTAATATAAACGAATTTAAACTGAAAACAATTTTGCAAAATTGTTTTACATGCCTCGAAAGAAAAAGAATCTACAGCAGCATTTCTCAAACTGTGGGTCGCGCCCACCTAGGGGGGCGTGATAATTTTACGAAGGGGGCGCGAGCATATTGAACATTCTAAAACAAAAGATTATTTAAAAAAATTATTAATGTACTGAAAGTAAACAAACAAAATACATTCTGACATTATAAAAAATAGAATACGCATTTACCCTAATATACACTTATAAATGTATTAGTACAGCACAATGTATTTCATAATAAATTTAACCATACTAAGTTAAGAACAGCATTAATAATTACCAATGATCCCATGGACTGGTCATATATAAAATTCAAAAATTGACCCTTATGTTAACAGTTTTTACGGTTTATAATTAACCCCTTAACTGCCGATTAAAAGATAGAGATTCGCTTCCCAATGCCACCGTTTTCCACGTTGGCGTGCGTATGTGATGTATGGGAGGGGGAGGAGAAAAGGAATAAATAAGTAAAAATCCTCTGAAATAAATCCTTCGCAAACACTGTCAAGATCTTTTTGTTGCATTCTAAAGTCTTCGGAACAATTGTATGGATAGCAATGCACAGAAAAGATCATACTTCGGAAACCCTTATATATATATACGCCCGGAACAATTAAAACTTTGGATGAGTGAGACGTTTATATACCCCAGTGGCAAGAGGTTCAAATCCTATGAGGTTGATTCACGACAATGAGACGCCAAGTCGGAATCACGTGACGAGGATACTAACATTTCCCCGCGTTTTGCTTCAGTGTGTAAATTACGTATGCTTGATATGTTTACTTCTTGTGTTTGAAGCTTATTTCTGAAATTTTATTTATTTTTATTTTATTTTTGCATTATCCTTGTTTAATAATTAGGTATGAAGTATTTTTCATAATTTTTTAGCATAATTTTTGTTTCAGTTTAGTATATTTGGTGTTAGTGTGCGAAGCCGGCGGCTACTTGCAGTTTGTTTATATATTTATTAAGAGTTCTAGATTATTTTTTTAGCATCCTTATAATATGTCATTTGCTTTCATGTAGTTTATTATGTTTATTTACGCACGAGAATGATTT
>BMAV01023743.1:0-54491 GCA_019973955.1 Trichonephila inaurata madagascariensis
ACCCCTTATTTGTTTTCTGGGTTTAAAATCCAACGATTAAATCCTTCCAGATCCTTGTCCTTGTAATAAATAAAATAAAATATTATTAAGAAAGGTATATCATTGAAATTTGTACACCCTTATACATTTAACTTTTTGTAAAACTAAATAAACATCACAAGCACAATATCGACCGCAAAAACACTGAATAAGATTAATGATAGGCTAGTATATTAATACCATATTATAATCAATTTAAAAGTTTTTGTGAATGGCTTCGTAATTTTAAATGTAGCTAAATAATGAAGGAAGAACTTGAGTCCGCAACACGTTCTCTAAAACAGCATTAAGTTAATACGTTAAGCAAGAAGGTCATTAGATTAATTTTAATTCACTGTTAATGGATAAGTTCCTATGAATAAACTTTACTACTAATCAAAGAAAGTTGAAAAAATGAATGACTATCAAAACTACATGCACTATAATTAAAACTTTATCAAAGAAGGAAAGTTAGTAAATTCTTTGAATAGGACGACTTATTATTATTTTGGTGTAGTATTGGGGTATTAAGTTTTCTTTTAGTATATTCTATTCGATAACTGACTTTAATCAATTTTTACTAACAGTAATATTACTAACAGTATTACAAAATATGATACTAAATGCTTATGGAACTTATAACATGTATGAGTAGTTATTTTAGGCATTTAAGCGCCCTGAGCCTTTTAAAAAAAATTAATAATAATATTTTCTATTTTAGTATATTATAACCAAAAAAATAAATGAAATACATTTAAGTTAATGGAAAAATTAACTTGATATCCAGTGGCTCATTTAATTAGCGAATCAAAATGCCTACCAACGTACCTAGGATAAATTCAGTTCTTCAAGGGTGATTTCTGTAAAAAGGGTTTATTTAAAAGCAAAATAGTTTTCTAAAGAAGAAAAGGAATACACAATGCAGTATTTATAAATAACAAAAACTAAAAGTGTTTGCATGACACAACAAATTTCATTCAAAACACAATTAACTGCACATTAATAATATTATATCATTAATGGCTATAATTTAGTTTACTTTTAGATTTTAAAAGAGGATTGATTATAGATGAAGAACCTTAGGATTTGGAAACACGGTGAACTGCCACAAAATTCAGGAGAACGATGCCTGAATTAAAATCTATTTTTTTCCCCGTTCCCACATGCTAAGCTATTACATCGAATCTGAGTTCTGACTTTAATATATTTTAAACCACACTATATTTTTTATTCCACTACAACAAGTCCGTAATGGAATAAAAAAAGTGGATTGATAAAAATAAACCATGTTACTGTTTTGCGACTATGACTACTTGACTATTTCGGTTACTGTGACTACAGGAGAAGAATGAAGATTTTTCAATGAAAGAAAATACATCTCAAGACATTTATTTAAACTGTTTTGAATCAAAATGTTTATTTTGCATGGGTCTATGTACCAGATTTCAGAATTAATATGCATTATCATCCTATAATTAAAATGAATTTAGAGAATACTTATAAACTAAGAAACACTATAAAATAAGAGTCAGATTTAAAAATAAACGTTGTAAATATATGGGTAGATGTATATGTACATAAACTTACCGTAAACGAGCACTTTTAACACAAAAGGTCAAAATTGAAGGGTACGCGTTGTACGTAGGATATAAAAACAATAGCTTTAAAAATAACAAAACAGATAAGCAAAAAAAAAACATAGATCGAAATGCAGTTTACTTAAAGAAATGACATGCCCATGAACTAAAAAAAGTTATTGTTTTAGAAGTATACTATTAGCATATTACAAAATTATTTATATCAAAATTACTTTTCCCCCAAATTTTTTCCGTATATAGGCTCAAATTTGAAACTTGTAAAACGGGAAAAAAATTTAAAAATTGATGAATAAAACCTTTAAAAACATAAAATGTTTTTCCCTTTGTAATGTACAAATTCTAATTAGAATCCTATTTTGAAGTTTAGGAATATTTTCGTAAGAAGTTACGTGTATAAGTTTAGTTGTAAGTTAGCTTTTTAATTTTTTTTATATATTTTTATTTAACAAAGTTATGAAAAAAAAAAAAATACATTAAATTGTTTGTTTTTTGCAATTGACTTTAAGACCTGTTTTGTCCATGAACTTGTATCCTTTGTACAAAGCTTCTTAGAAGGGGACACAGTATTTCAGCATTTATCTTTCGATCATTTGTCATGAGAGGTCGTATTGTCAGTACCTCTGTAATTACAAATTCTGAATGCTGACGCAAACACCTGCCTTCCCAACTTGAGACACATACCCTCACCTTCTTCTTATCCTAAACTCCAAACTAATTATATCTCAACATAGGATTTATAAGGCATTACACATTGCGTGTTAAGTTTCCGATATGTTTCTCAATTAGCTGTATTTAAAATTATAGGTTGGCATACACTTTAGTAATACTTCATCATCGTCTTATTGGTAATTAGCATTTCTTCTTTTTGAGGAATAAATATATGAATTTATTTTCCTTTAAAACAATTTTATTTTTTGCACATCAAAGGTTTCTTATCGCTTGTTTTTTTTTAAAACAGTTATCCACATATACGTATGATTTTATTTTTTTCTATAATATCAATATATACTTTTATAGTAGTCTAAGACTACTATAATACTTAAATTAAGAAAGTGCTTACAAATGTGTGTAAATTAATACACACTTCAGTTTCATCCGAAAAATTTCTATTATTTTTTCTTTGAATAAAATAAATCAAATTCGTGTATTATATGCATCATACATGGAGTTGAGATTTATTTTTCTGTAGAAAATTTTTGATGCTGAAAATTTCAAAGACATTCAGAAAATGAATAAATATATGTAGGTGATAAATAATCGTATTAGCATTAATGTTAACTTTAAACCATACCTTTTTTCAATTAACTTTTCATAAATCAAATAGTAAAACATGTATATATGTAAAGTGATATGCACATGTTTAACAACACAGTTATAAATAGGGTTACCATATCTTTTAAAAGAAAATCCGAAAAGTTTGGTCTTTTAAATATCATATAAATTAAGAACTGTAGAAATAACTGTGATTTCAGTAAAATAAAATCTAATTCTTTCAAACACTGAAATTATTTTATTAAAAAGAAATCACCTGTAATATTTAATTAAAAAAAAAGCGAAGGGAACAATGGCTGAATAAATATTTATTCCTAGTTAACATTAGGTTAAATTCAGGTATAATACATAGCACTTGTTATGTGTGTGCGTGCGTACATATGCGTGTACGTGGATGTTTATAATATAATTTAATATGGTCAGAGTAAGCCTTATAATAATAATATAGGGAATAAATTGTAATATAAAATAAATAAAATATAGCCGAAGTTAAAACGTAAATTTATTGAATTAACTTTGTGTTTTCTGTAAGTTTAAGATAGATAATCCATAAATCAACTTTATATTTCATTATATTAAACAAATTTTCTATTTAGCTAATTAAGAATCAGATACTCACTAAAGACAGATATCGATCGCATTTATTTGTCCGTTATTTTTAACTAATAGTTTACAGAAATTATTGTAGTTTGCTAAATGCAGTTAAATAACAAACATTATTTGTTTAGTTAAAAAAATAAATAACTCACTCCCCACTTGAGAAGTGCAATACACATAAGGCTTTTCTTTAGGAAATTATAATAGAAATAATTAACAATACAAGCCAAATGTTTTAAAACCATGAACACATGAAGTCTAAATTTGAATTAAATTCCCTGTTTAATCAAAATAATCGCTTACTGTAATGATAATTAACTAGAATTTCACTAAACTCGAGAGCGTAATTCCTTAAATCGATATGTCCTCCAGGCTGCATCCAAGAATTCAGTATATAACAAAACTATGGACATAGTTCACTTCACTATTAGCATATTAGTGTGTGAGCATGTATGTGCTTGAATTCCCCCGTAAGCTAGTATTGTTTGATTTCATATGATGCAAGAAAGGTATATGTTACTTGTTATAGGATTTTTTTTTGTTTCCTCGAACAAAATAATCGATGTATCGTTAACATGTATTCTTATGTAAAACGGTATTAAAACTAGAGAGTTGTTCATAATTCCTTTCGGGATTTTGAAGCGCTATAATTTAAATCTAAGATTGTAGCTTCTAATGTGACCTGTCTGATGGTATCAGATCGAGTCCTACGAAATCATCGAAATCTAAGATTAAAACAGTGGTGGCTACAAAGCATACATCAGTGTCATAGTCAAGATTTTTTCCTCAATCTACTCAACAATTTACTGCCAACGATATTGACAATGCATGCTATCCTTCCATACAGTTCTGCAACGCCACGCTTCAAAGAAGGTAAAAAAAAAAGATCAAAGTTTCGAAAAACTCGGATAAGACTCAGAGGGTAAGACGTATTTTCAAGAACGTTGATAGTACTATGTTGAGTAGTGTGGTAAAACTGGACTATATGTTGATGTACGTTGTGTAATCATGGTTTAACAAACATAACACATGTAAAGAACTTTAACAAAACTTGAATTGTTTTTTATTCTTTCCAATGTTTTATTTTATTGTATTCGATATAGTTCTATTTACTATAGCACTTTGAAACTCGAAGGAACTTTTGAATAACCCATTAATGTTTAAAAAAGAATACACGTGATAGTATATATCTTGGTCAATGTCTAAAATCTAATCAATAAATAACTTTTCTAAGCCAGTTACCGTTGTATGTATTTGAGTTTTGTGATAATAAAGCTGATTTTTGAAAATGCTGCAGGGTGATGAAATACAGGAGAAAAAAAAAAAAAATACGTAGAAAAATAAAAATTGATAAACTAAAATTTAAAGTAAATGACAAAAGAAGAAATAAATATGTATAAATGTTGGTTTTCTTATAATCAGAGCATATGAATTTGTTAACACTAGAACATCCGGGATTTCGATTACACTTAAACGTCCACCGTTGTCGTTTCAACATACCATGATATAAAATATACACAAAATTGCAATAACTAAATAATTGATGCTTCAATAGGGTTCAGTTTTAAGACTTTTCAATAATATTTCATGTGATTATCTCATATATCTTTATATCGTACAAAACTGACATTGATATTATGTTTCGAGAAACTTGTTGGGCAACTGCTTTGTCGTAAAACTAACAGGGACATTACTATTATGCGGTATACATTCTGCACCATCCCTAACAAATTTATGTATCAGAATTTACTATAACATTATCAATTTCATTTGCATTTTTTTCAGATTCTTCACAGTCCCTTTCCCTCAATATTCTGTCTTCATCGGAATCTGCATTAGAACAAGACACACACACACAACTCACCACTCCCCGATTCATTTCAAAAAAACTCTCCCTCAGCTTTCATCGGTCTTAGAACTTTTCTATGATTCATCGTTTCAAGGTGTCTACTCTGCGTAAGATTCGTAAATCAAATGTTTTTTGTTAACCCGCGATCGCCGGGGGGTTTTTACCCCAGCAACAAGAAAGTCCCCCGGATTCTAAAAGAATGCCAGAACCCGATTTTTCTGTAGCTGCACATTTTAGGATTGAACCTTCAAGACTAATTCAATCCCCCTTTCTCGAACGTTTGGGAAAGCAAGCCTTCAAAAATTTTTCTGGGGTGCTGAGAACTCCTAAAAATTAAAAATTTGTATCAGTCTGCTCTGAATATTTGGAAAATGATTAAAAAATTTTTTTCTATATACTTTTTACTATCATTATCTTTAATTATAAAGTATATTTATTACTGGTATATACATTTTACTGGTTTATGAAAAAATATAAAATTATGTGTTTTAAAATGAAAATTTTGTATGTTTAGTTTAAATTAATTTTTAGTCTCATTTGTATGCAATAAATTTAATAATTTATTTGTATAATACAAAAAACACCTTGTCTTTATAAATATGTATCATAATGACTTAATTTTTTTTTTCATAATTAAATACACGTGCTAAAATTTGGGGGTGTTTTTACCCGCGAGTTGACGGTAGCAAAAACAGGCGCGAGTGACCAAGGGTTAATGAGCAAATAAGCAAATGCTATGTAATCGAACAGACTCAACGATTTAATTATAGCTGAATCATTTTCGCTGTGAGCCCAATAACAATGCATTCAAGATCAAATAAATGTACGAAATTACTTCCTGAAGTTTGTTTTACTAATAGTATCTTCTTTGTGAACTATATTTTTCTTAATGACAGCTATCTATAATGATAAATTGCATTGGTGTAGATACGACAACAGCGGATGTTCTAGATATATTTGGTTGTAAACTCACTCCTAGTTAACCTAGAATCATTCTAAGACCTTCCGGAATAATTTTATGAATAACAGCGTACAGAAAAGGCCGTACTTTGGAAAGACGTATAAATACATTCGGGGCATTTACCGCAACGGTCGAACGAGACGTATATATGTGCCGGTGGTACTTAAAAAATTAGAGTCGCATTGTAGCTTTAGCGTAAAAAAATATAGTATTATTGAATTCAATGCATTGCTGTTTGTATGGAGGGAGGCGCGAAGAAAATTATGATTGAATATTGATGGCACATATTAAAAGTTTGAGAAGCACTGAAATAAGGACAATAAAGATGATAACAGTGAAAGATTATTAAACTGGTGATAGAAATCTCCTCTTACTGATAATGAAAAAATAGTCTAGGCAAAACAGATACACAGCGATTAATTACAGAATTCTTCCTTAAATCCACTGAAACATCGGCACCATAGGAAGCTGATCCTAATTTTATTCAGGATGTTAAGGAAAAATTTCCTCAATGGAACACAAAGACGATTACGAAGACATTTCTAGTGACAGCAGTATTATTATGCAAATACAAATATGTTTATTTTCAGAACGGAATAACGAATAAAATATTTTATGTGTAACTCAAATTATTGGACTAATTTTTGAGTTAAAAATGTAGTAACATGACTTTTTACCTTCTCAAATGATAATTTACTTTGTGTGTTTGTACGAAATAAAATGTTTAAGATCTAACAGCTCATGTGGATTATTCATGCCAATTTTTACGCTATTTCTTTAGACGGGAACCAATCTCCTATGTACCCACACATGGCAAATGTGTGTTCTGTAGTAATGTATCGGTTGCGCATAAACCAGAACTAGATGTATTATTAAATTCATAGAAATTATATAAGACTCAAATTTTATTTCCCCATTAATGCTTTCTTTATTTATATCCCTTTTGATAGAGAACCAATGATTTATATTTTTTTAAGAGAAATGTCTATAATTTCTACAAACTTTCGAGTATAAATTTTTGTTTAGAGTTTAGATTTGTGATATATATAGGTAAGAAAGGGAATTATAGCTTCATATTTAATTAAAGAAACTTTCATTTTTTAAAAAAAAAAAACATTTTGCACAATATTAATGTTTAAAATAGCAATTGTATTTAATTTTCCGTTTGCATAATTTCTGGGCTAATTTCTACAAACTAATTACCCTGATTTCTTCTGGGTTATATAATAAAAATTTGACTCCAAAATTTAAAAAAAATGCATAACCATACTTTAAAATTGTTCTTTGTATTTAATATAAAGTGAAATTATGTGTAAACTATTATTAAGTTTAAAAGAATGCATTTTGTTTAAATAATACTCTAATTCTTTTTCAAAATAATATATTTCTAAATAGAAAAAACACACCATTAACTGCAATATAGGGAATAAAGATAACCTAGTAAATCTTTTCTAGAAGTTTTATGGGAGCATGTGGTCGAGAAAACAGTAGCAGGTATTTTCACAATAGCTCTCATTAAAGTTAATCGATCTTAATGTGTCTTAGATCTTATTCTGAACTCGGATAACAGCTGACTATAACACGAGTACATGGTATTATAAGTGAAGGCAGCAAAGAAAAAAAAAACAGCAGTCTTATTTATCGGTTTATTGAGTAATTTACATATGATTCGACCTCTCGGCTGGTGTGATACAGAATATTTCTTTTCCTTTTTACTATATAAATATTCAGATGAATGGGTATTTTTTTATTCATTTCTACTCCAACTTTCATTTGCTGTGTTATGAAAACATTGATGAAGTATAACAAGGAAAAAAAAACAAATCGATTGTGTTATTATGTTAGTAATAAATATTAATGACATTATTCAAGAGAATTGCTTGTAAAAGAAGTTATGTATTTATAAGGACTGGCTGTGTGTGCAATGCACATTTTTGTCCTCTTACATTTTGTGTTACATATAATTATTGGAAAACGCTCACAACTCTATAAATTTCAAGTAAAAAAAGCACTTTGGTTACGTTATTTTTGTTTGAATACAGTTAAAAAGAAAGACCGTGTATTTTTATGTCGAAGATAAGAAACCTTTAAAATACTAAATTGCAAGTATTGCACAGGTTTTGTGGTCTTGCGAGGAAATTTTGGCTGTGAACATATCAATGTCCTGTGGTTGTTTGTATAGAAATTTCTTGTGCTGCGAAATAATTAGTGTACATATCTTCAATGTATTAAAAGTAAGTAGGTGAAAGAATTTCGATTTTTTTTTTTTGTCTACATTTTTGGGCTTTATATGACTAATTGACTGATTGTACAATTTTATGGCAGAAGAGCCAAATTAAGCTAAATTCCACCAAACAGTAAGCCATAAAATCCATATTAAAACTTTGTTTTCGAAATAATTTCCACCAGTAAAGATAACGAAATAAATTATGGTTAAAATGTATGAGGATTTGGGAAAGACTCGCATAAAGAACCTTTTTTTTTAAAGCAAGGTACATTTTACATGAAGGCATGAAACAGGACTTCCGCATAGTAACCACCATGGTTCAAACATTTGTCTTACCGAGAGAAGATTTGTCTATACCCTCTCCAAAGAAAGGAGCCAGCACTTAATAGAATTACTGAACATAACTTGCATTCCTGAGTAGTCCTTTGTGGGAATTCAGCACAAAACATATCAGGAAATCAACTTGTCTATACCTTCTTGAAAGAAATATTGCACCAATAAACATTTTTTTCTTAAAAATTTTTGAAGCTTTCGTTACTAGACGAAATGCTATTTGTGAACAGTCTCTAACTTTTTGACAGGGTACCACCAAATTCCCTTTTTTCAGCAAACTGCCAGGAAACACTTACTTTATGTTTTGTCACTTGTGAACATGCGATTGTTCCTGGGTGAATATTTAAAACTACTTTCTCACTTTTTCATTACTCATTACATTTTCACAATAAACCAAAGTAATTTAACAATGAATTTCAACTGGGTTAGCATTCCTTGCGTTTAAAAAATGGATTTCAGAAGGCACCCCAAATTCAGCGGAATCGGTAGTCATCTTAAACATTTTAGGCAACACTAGCGCATCCTTGAAAAAGAAGAAGCCGATTTCGGCAGGAATGGCTTCACTGGATGGATAATTAACCAGAGACACGTGTTCGCAAGCTTTGAAATTCAGTATAACCGCGGGGTAGTGGTAGAACGAAACAGTTCTTAGTTTTGGGACATGCCTCGTATTAATTAGTACATTTAATCGCCCGGTATGCTCAAAGAAATATTGATGATTCATACGAGTTAGTTAACTGAAGGAATCAGATTACATGTGTCCATAAAAATTATGTAGAATGTAAAACGCTGATTGAAAGTGAGAATGCAAATATTTGGAGGGGGGGGGTCCCCAGCTAAATCAGTCAAAGTTAGAATATTCGCTTTAAAGAAAGGTATTTCTTTGGAATGTATAATGAGGGCATTTAATTAAAGTATGCCGTGAGAGGAGTCACACTGAGCAAGTCATTCATAATTCCATGTAGAAACAAAATGTTTTATGCGTTATATGTGTTAGTGTCAATAAAGTTGAGGCCCTAAAATTGTGTAATATTGTGCTCAAATATTAAATTCCATTTTAATTATAAAAGAGTCTAGAGAATAACAAGAAAACACGTATACCTTTGTTCATTTATATATTTTGACGCCTCCCAACTTTGAATTTGTGGTTTATTATTATTATTTTTTTCTTTTTACTAATATTCTTATTTTTTTTTTTTTTTCGTCTACTAGTTGGCAGGTGGGGGAAAGTATAGCCATCAAACTAGTTTATCTTACATTTGTAGCCCTAAAATAAGTTGTATTTTGACGCTAGATCTACAATCTTCTATTTTCCTTCTTTAACAATTAACTTGAAATATAAATTCATTTTTTTATTTTCTTTTAAAGGTAAAATTTTTTTGATTTACTTGATGATAATTTCTTGATTTTACTTGATAATTACATGCACATTTATACACAGTTAAAAAGAGCGGATAGCACATGCATTTAACAAAATACGCAAATAGTTCTACTAACAGACTTAAAATCAATTGTCTGGTGGCCAGAGACATAAGAAAAGATTCGTAAAGCAATCAGCAGCGGTTAAAAAAGAAAAAAAAAAGTGCAGAAATTATGATTCTGATTTTCAATCTTCTTTTTATTAGAAAAAAGAATTTCAAACTTTAAACAAACTCAAATTAATTTAAGTTTTAATGTTTTCTTTCAAATATGTTGTAATAAAAGAACTTTTCTTGACATTGGTGTATTTTATTCCCAGAAGATGTGGCTGTAACTAAAACAAGCATTAGCTATAAAATGTGAGTATCCAACGCACAATCATGTAGTTTTCAAAAGATATGTTATATATACAGTGTTTGTTAAGTTTTGTGTTATTCCACTACTTATGTTATGCTTCTCTATATTGTACTATTTTGTACATACTATACATTCTTGAGTTCAGACAACTGTAATGTAAAAAATTACTTTGGAGATTAAGAAAGTAGAAAAATATTTAAAATCTGCATTAAAAATACATTGGAATCAATAAAAGTACTGATTTAAGATAATTTTTATGCCATTTCATAGCAAAATTTAGGGCAAAACTCAAACATAAGACGAAAAAAATGCGAATGTGTTCAGGACCTTTTGCCACCACTGTATTTAAATTTTGTAGAATATTATGGACAGATGGTCTGAAAATTTTATGAGGGGAAGTCAACCATTACCACACACACACATTCCCTCAGGGGGCTCACATTCTTTAGGTGGGTAAGGGTGTCACGACTCTGGGGTACCCCAGTGATCCTTCTCTATTTTTGACCTACCATCTTGTCACCAATTTCTACTTTTCCTCCTTTCCCGTCCAGACCACAGACCTATGAATGTTCGGTGCAGTATAGCCAAAACTGGCTCTTACGCCATAAAACACCAAACTCAATAAAGCTCAAGCCCCAGCACTTTATATTTTCAAACAGCTGCGTTGTATGTTTATACATGGTAACCAGAAACTAGTATTATAAAATGCTCAAATACTTTAATTATGTCGTAAAATTTAAAAAGAATTATTCACTTACGGTGTTAATAAATTAGTCTATGTCTATAAACTTCGTACACTTATCTTATTTGTCCTTACATTTTAAAAAGCTTTACACTTTTATGATTTTGTTCTCCATTCCACATATGGGAAATAAATGTTTTAAAGCCATTCTGTATTGAAGTAACGCATTATTTTAATTGGATTAATCTTCCTAACGTAGCCACTTAACTGTTCCATCAAAATTAGATTTTATTCTTACATCGTTGGAAACTACCATGCAAAATGAAAAAGCTATTCCTTACAGGGAATTTTCTAAATTATTTGCATGTTTTTGTTATTTGAGAAATAAGTTTTTAGCAATCATATAGTAATCATCCGTGTCAGCAAGCATTAATTACTTGTAGTCATCCTCAGTTTCCTTTTCTCCAGTGATCAAGCATTTGAATCTTTTTCAACATAATTTTTATTTTTATCTAATAAAGCGATAATTGCTTAGTATATAGCATTTAAATTGAACAGTTGATTAATTATTAATGATAGTTGACTCTAACACTTTTTTTAATAACATCAGCACCATCATTTGTTGATGCAACTGTATATCAGATTCCAGATGTAAAATAATCTTTTCTAAATCCACAACAATCAGTTTAATCTATAAGAACTTGCTCCTGGAGCTAATCTTAAATTAAAATATTTTTTCAAGGTAGTGTACCTTCATATTCAAACATCTGCGATTTCTCTAGCTAGAATGTTCATCTCTAGGTATAGATTAACTTTTCCCGCGCTCTCTTACAAAATAATTTTTCTATAGTTTAATTTTTTACAGCTTCATAAAATGAATAAATGAGATTCTTTACTCAGAGACTTTTGTGTTAAGGAATAGCCTCATTACTTTAATGATTCTCGTATGAACGGGCTTGTTATAATAATAATAATGAATAATCCATCCAAGGTAACAAGTATCGATACATTTTCGTAATCTTTACTGCATGTGTTGCTTTTGTGAACTTGGACCCGCATTTAATGATTTTTTGTTCATTATTTTTTGGTAAACAATTTTTAAATAATTGTGAAAGCAACTCGTTGATGATCCTTAGCAAGTTAACATTTCATTACAGAAATTACAACGCGTGCCTTATCTTTTAAAGTCTTACTGTAGTACTACCAGACACAGACATCTCTATTTTTTATTTATTATTATTATTTTTTTTCCAAAAAAAAAATTAATGACAATATTTAAAAATCGATCTTTTTAACAGTATAAGAAATTACAAATTTATTAGATGTATAAATAATGTAGAAGATGTCATAAAACTCTTATTAGACCATTTCTGACATATGCATCTGAAACTTAGACAATAACAAAACAAACAGGAAAAAAAAATCGAATGGCATCTTTTGAGAGGAAAATGCTAGAAGTATATTGAGATTATTAAGCAAAAAAAATAACAGGAGAAGAAGGCAAATTTGGGTACACCATAGCGACATGAACTTAACCTGAAATATCATTAAAGCTGTTTCGGTTAATGTTACAGAATAGGAATCGAATTTGGAATATTTTTTCAGATATAAAAGAAATGAAAAACTAAAAGGATATTCTGGCTTCACTATCCTTTAGAGAGCAGCATTTTTTATCATACTTCCCATTTCTAACCGGTTGATTAATTTTTCTGAGTACAAAATACGTTTCGCATTTTTTATCCTATACAGATTATGTTAAATGGGCTTTGCCTTCACATTATTAAAACAAAAATAAAAGTATTCACGGAATGCTTGAAATTTTAAAAATGCTACGTGTTAACAGAGGTGCGGTTATAATGCTACCAAATTTTCCACATAGAAATTGGGCCCTTTTTCTGTCTGAAAGTGTGCTTCGCGTTTAGTTAGAGCTCTCGTACTTTTACCGAACACAGCCTTAAATACATAAAAAATAATAGAATGAATTGCATGACCCATATAATTCAAATGCAGATGATAATGTTGCCAAAATGGTACTACAGTTCAAAGTTACTGGGGTTTTTTTGGAAGCGTGGAACACCAAGTCTGCGATGGGCAGACTCAGTGGAATCAGACTTTTGAATTATAAATGAGAAAACATGGAGGACAAAAGTAAACAAGATGCCATTAAGTAGGAATCTTCAAAGAAAGGTACTGGCCTAAGAAGGACAGTCATGCCAGATATGATGACGATGAGAATATGTCATAAAATCATGCATGTAAGAATCAATTTTGAATTATATATAAGTCATCCCAAAATACATTTCCTTATTTGGACATTGTATGATAAAAACAAGCCACTTATAAATTACTGAAATGTTATAAAGACTATTCCACTGTATTCTCTGATAGCACCATACACAATACATTTACTTGTCTAACAGTCGTTTTTTCTCGCAGTCATACACCACTCAGGCAGTACTGGTAACTAGCCAGACTTTTCTCATGTATATGGGACTTGATGATTTCTTTTTGCTTATAATTAATTATTATAACAAATTAATATATAAGTATTATGACTATATTTAAAACTGTTTCTCTATTTAAAAACCACCAGTTTTTGCATGGTATAATTTTCAATTTTCCTTTAATAACCCGCAAAATCCAAGGGTGTGGTACTTTTTTTTCCTTTGCTATTCCTCTCCCTACCCTTCTTTTTCCGAAACATACTATTAATGTATTGCATGCATACACCA
This sequence comes from Trichonephila inaurata madagascariensis, assembly GCA_019973955.1. Lineage (NCBI taxonomy): Eukaryota > Metazoa > Arthropoda > Arachnida > Araneae > Nephilidae > Trichonephila > Trichonephila inaurata. The sequence continues at coordinate 14,046 of BMAV01023743.1, forward strand.
AGGCTTTTAAGGAGGTTCTTCAAATCATATTTATTTTTGTCATATAAAGTAGTAATTGTAAGGCAGCATTTTCATGAGTGAACTGCAACCATGAGCATGAATCCAATGTTTTAAAGAAAGTTAATTTTGCATTTTTTTTTTATCAATTTTGGTGAGTTAATTTTATTTTTTCAAATGAATACATATATTTTGGTAGTTGATGTTATACATTGTTATAATTATTGTTTAACTAGAGTATATAAATCACTGCTATAAAATTTTTAACTCTGATATCTTTCTCTCTTTAACAAAAAGTAAAATTTGTAAATTTAAAAAAAATATAGAAATTTAGTTCAAGCTTTATTTCAGGATTGGTAATTTACTTATATTTATTTCAAATGGAGTTTTTCACTGATATTTTCACCATTGCAGACATAGTTCATTTCCGGGAGCTAGAAATACCTTTTTACTGAGGCACCATATAAGTGCATACCATAGGGATCTTTAACATGCCACATGCATTTTGCATTTTCAAAATCCACCAACTTCGGAAGGGGTCGAACCAGCAAATGCAATTTTGGTACATGATTTCTATGATACTTCTGTAATGTTTGTTGAATAGTGTTGGTGTTGAGTTATTTAATATTCCGCAAGTACTGAGAACGTTTATAATGTCAGAGACACATGTGACACATTTAGAAATGAATTCTGGTTGTATACACGGAAGTTTAAAATAAGGGCATACCTCTAGGAAGCATATCTGAATGTTGTTTGAAAAGTTGATGCCTGTTTTCAATTTGTATTGGTTTTATTCAATAGTAATTAATTAATTTATTAATCTGATTAGTTTTGTTGTGTCCTTGGAAGGAATAATATTTTGTTGTAATTTAAGTTGATTTGGTAATTTTAATTCCAGTATCTCGTTTGTAGAATGTTTTAGTTAAATCATTAATTGGAGATTCTTCCATATTATTTTGCAATCTAACCTACTGAAAGAGTACACTATTCTATGTTGTTATTAAATTAACAAAACTACTATTTGGAAGAAGTCAAAGCGTTTGAAAATCCAACCAATTGCTATGTACAATGCATTTTGTAAATACATCTTTTCTATTCATTTATTAAAAATACACGTGATTCTGTAAAATGTTCCTTCAAATAAAAAAAATAACGTTTATAATTAATAAGGACATCTTAACATTTTCTTAAAAATCTCAAATCCAATATCCATCTTGCAAAAGGCGCTCTTAACGCAATCTTCTTAAAATGTACATATTTATTTTTAAAAAAGAACTAAATAAATATGAAATACTTCAGGTTAAGAAAGCAGAATCTTAATTAAAAAGAGGTGCTGTAAAATAAATATTTTTCATTTACTGTATTATGTTAGAAAATGAAATGGGTTAAATATCTGTGAAAATTCAGTCTGCTGTAACGATACGGAACAGGATAAACAGTTAAGTAGCTCAAGAATAAAATATGTTTCCGAAATCGATTTCACACAGCCAGGTTAAAACCAGTAGGAAGAAACAAAACTTTTGCGGTCTCAGCCCCAGTTGTTCCCCTCCCCCTCTTAGCTAAAAATAACGCTACGTAAAAAGGGTAAGGCAATCAATAGTTAAAGTCGAGAGTTGAATACCTGAACATATCCATTCGAGCTTGTGGTGAATTTCAAATTGCGAAATAACTGCCAAATAGAAGGTTTGGCTTACTGGATTTTCAAGACCGAAGTTACGCTTCTATCGAAGAAGAACGCTTTCAATTTTCCTGCAGAAGATTATAATTTTTTTTCTTTTGCTTTTTTTTTTTCATTTTGTAGCAAAAACTTTTGTAGTTTTTAGCTTGGCAGTATACGTTGGAAATGCGAAATGATAGGTGACTTTATCATAAAAAGATAAAAAAACGATTTAAGTTTTAAAAAGATGTTGATAGTGAATAGTCGCTCTGAATAAGGAATGAATAAAAATCTTTTATCTGTTTCTTTTTTCGGTCTGGAAGTATTACATTGGGATAAATATTTTATTTTGAATATGTTTCTTTTTTTCCGAGTAACGGATGTTGAGAAAAAAGGTATTATTTTTGTATCATATATTGAAAAGACATGTTAAAAACTCCAAATTTATTCTAATGCATTTACGTTTTTAACTAAGCCACTTGAGTTTTTATTCCTGATGAATAATACCACACAGACATTTAGGTATCAAAAGAATAAATACGAGTAGTAGGACAGTTATTAAAGAAAAAAGCCGTTGTCCGCTCACTTCACTGGGTATTTAATGCACGTTAAATCTTTTGAGCTGAAACGTCCTCCCGTTGGTGTGGTGTGGTAGTTAGGAGAGGGGGTGCTAGCTCAGGTGTCGTCCACGTCATTTGACCATGGTTCAAAATTACGTGGTCCGTCGCCAAAAGCCCTCGTGTAGCTAAACAGTGCGACGTTAATATTCAATCAATCAATCAATCACTGGGTATTTCATGATGTTGCATACACATACATTCTGTTGTTAAGTTAATGATTTATAAATCTTAACATTACAATTTCATATGTATAGAAATACATTATTCAATTTTTATCTTACAAATGCATGAATCTCTAAAAGTAAATTGAATTTATTTAATACGCTTACGTAACCATCTTCGGTCCACGTAACCATCTCAATTTCCGTAAAATCCATTATTAGCGGATCTCTACTCAGCAAAAGAAAAATGCTTAACAAAATTCAAATCTATAGGTTTTATAGTTCGAAGTCATGCATTTTTTTATGTATATGCTTTCAGTAACTGCCACAAAACCACCTTAGGAGACTATTGACTGAAAAAACGCTTTTACCAGATCTTTATTCAACAAAAACATGTCTATCAAACTTTAAATATTTACGTCTAATAGTTCAAAAAGGAAATTTTTTTATTCATAAACCTTTCCTACTGCCCATGGGAGTCGATTTTCGTTAAACGTGGTCTTCGTAGAAATCTATTCGGCAAATAAATGTGCTTGCCAAATTTCAAATACTGTAGGTCTAATTGTTCATAAATGGGAATTTTTTTAATTACATCCCCTTAACCCCTCAGCAACAAACCTGGGGGGTGATTGGTTTTCGCAAAATGCGTCCTTAGCGGATTTCTACTCTCTGGTTACTGGTATTTCTGGTTACTTAATTTCGAATCTCAAAGTCTAACTTTTCAAAAACGTTATCTTTTTATCTATACGTCTCCCTCCCCTTTGAAAATCGTTTTCCATAAAACTCGATTTTCGCGGAAATCTACTAAACAAATGAAACATTCACACTAAATTTCATATCTGTAGATTTATAAGCTTGTAAGATTTCGCATGAGTGTGTAGGTCACTTTTTCTCCTTTATATCCAGATAAATTACTAATCAGATAATGCTATAGAATTATAATAATTAATAATATTTTTGTAAGTAAAAACCCATATTATTACTCCGTAGGTAAGACTTTCGTAGGAAATACTTTAACGTATTTCTAGCAATTTTTATTCAAATATCATACAAAAATAATGTACCTGCACAGAGGAACTTTCGAGATAAGCATTTTACATTTTAAATATTTTTAAATGGAATAAAAATATTCATATCGCGCAAAAGGATATAAATTTCTACATGCCCATGATGTTTAGATTTATTCTAGTGAGATTTATGAGGGCTGCGGTAGCCCAGTGGTCAAGGTATCGGATCATGGCAGGCATGTCATGAGTTCAAGCCCAGTACCACTCAAGACCTGCTACGTGTAAGGGGGATGGACACGTTAAATCTGTAGAGAGGTAAAACGTCATCCCATTGGTGTGGAGTGGTAGTTAGGAGGGGGTACCAGCTCAGGTTTTGTCCTCATCACTTGGCCATGGTTCAAAATTACGAGGTCCGTGGCCAAAAACCCTCGTGTAGCTGAATAGTGCGACGTTAATATTCTCTCTCTTGAGTTTTATGTAAACAGAGATTGTATATAGTTGAAAATTATTAAAATTTTATTTAATTTAACTGAAAACTAATTTCGTATTAAATGGATTTTTTTCTTTCAGCATTTATATGTAAAGGTGCACATAATTATAATTGTTTTAAGTTAGAATCCATTTGACTACGTCTGCTTTACGTGAAAAAGACTTGCCTATCACTGTACCACGAAAATATTTGTTTACCTGCTTTGTGTAGTGTTTCATGTTTGTACTTACAGTATTTGTAATACATATATCACATTTTACGTTATTTTTACCAATAACTGTTTTTCGTTAAGAATATTTTGATCATTTATTTACTTGATAGTTGTAATTTCAAAAAATATATTCAACATTACATTTCACGCATATTTCGGTTGTTATTACTGTCTTATATTTAGATACATACCACACTGTTATCTCTCAATAACGACTTCAAGCTGCGCTTTTAGCCTTATAGTCTTCTGTAATGCTTTTTGCCAGATATCTTCTTTCGACAATTGAAGTAGTCTCCTGTTTCTTTCATTTATGACTTTTATGTGTTTTCCATGTTCCCAATCCTAGTATATTTTGAATTCCTTTGGCTTTCTGAATTCCTAGAAGAAACTTTTTCAATATAAAATCTCTCAGATTATTTTCAACGGAATTTCGTCTTTAAGTATTCCCAGCTGTTCAATTTTTCTTGGAATTCCCTCTAAAATTTTATCTGTGATAATGTAGCGCTTCCTAAGCTATTTTGCTACCTTCATTTTGAAGAAAATGCTAAAATTGAAAGAAACCTATTATTAATTTATTATGTACATACATAATGCTAGTAAGAAAGATTCATTTCAAAATACATAAAATGTTTCTCTGAGTCATTTTAAATAAGCTAAAGTATGCAAATTATGACATTTCATTCGGTTAACTTTTAAATTTGATAATAGAAATTGCGTTAGATATTTTTTCAGAATATCATAGTTTTATCAATGCAGAAAATGTATTTTTGAAACTTAATAAATGCACAGCAATCAAACATTAAACGGAATTAAGAAAATGCATGAATTATTTCGTTGAATATAAAATTTTATGTACTAGACTGAAAATACTTAAATCATAATTTTGCAGAATTCCTTATTTATGCAGAGGTCTTTTTTTTGACACGGAGTTTTATGTTTTAAAATTTCTAAGATGTTTTATTTTAACCCGTTCAGGACCATGATCACATATATGTGATCACGTTTTTTCTCCCCCCCGGCCCACTTTTTATATGTGATTGAGCTTTCCCCAATGATCACCCGGTGGATCAGGTAGGAACGTTTTTTTTTAAATTTTTTCAACAAGATGGCGGTTAAAACCTTTTTTTTCGAATAAGTTTCATACAACTTTGAATTTCAATATGTGCTTTCGGCCCCTTTTTTTTTTTTTTAAATTAGATTGAGATATTTATAAAATAAAAAAAACGCACATTTTATTTTCGAAAATCGGACATTTAAAATTCGGATCTAATGTTTTATGGTTTTTTTTTATAATTTGAATAAGTTGGTTTATTTTCTAATATTTTCTTTTTATTCGTATTTTAAAAGTATGGGTTTTTTTTTTTTTTTTTGAAAGTGTTTGTAATTTTTTTTTTTAAAAAGAAAATATTTTTTAAAATTCCCAAATTTTTTTTTTTAAATATAGGGAAAATTTTTCTACTCCCTGTTCAAATATTATCTGTTTGTAAATTGTTTTAGCGTATTTGATTGCATTTAAAACTGTATATGTTTTTTAAAGGGGTTAGGCAACGGGAAATCCGACCCGTACTTACGTATCTTCTCCGAACGTACGGGCCTGAGGAAGCGCTTCTTTTTCCTTCCGCTGGTCCTGAAGGGGTTAAACATTGTTCAGAATTAAATGATTTCTTTCTTTTATCTTTAAAATTTTTAGTTTTTTTTTGTATTAAGTCCTAACTAGAAATTTGGTTGTTGCATTACATTTTAGAGAATGAAAAATCTAAATGAGACTTAAGAAATATGTAACCGTTTCAGATGATTTTCATTAAAAGGAATAACCTTTTGAGAAAGAAATATAGTGAGACAGATATCCATATAATTGAAATATTTCTTAAATTATCGAGATGGTTGTCAAGATAAAAATTGGCTTCAAAAAGAACCCCCACCATTAAATGCATTTTTGTTTTTTTTTTTTTTTCATTTATTATTTTTTTTTATCTAATCTTGTGAACAATAACATCAATGTATTTCGATTCCTTCATGAATTATGATTTATAACTCTATTAAAATATTGTTTTGAAGGCCTGTAGGAATAGACTACATTTTGTTTGCCCTCAAGTAATAATATGCACTAAAAACGATAATGAAAACATAAAACATAGACATTTTTAAAACAATTCATAAATTTGTTGAAATATTTTTTTACTCAACAATCTAGGACATCTACTAAAAGTAATATTTCATCAAGCAAATATACAAATCCCTTTCAAGTTGTTACTGTTATCCTATCTTATCCCTCAATTTTGCTGGCAAACAAGCAGTATCTTCAATACGCAACATAACATAGGCCTACACAATATATTTTTATCTTTAGTTTTATGTTATCTTAAAAATAAAATATTAAAATATTTTATTTGAAATTAAAATTGCAAATTTAGATATTATTAAAATAATTTTAATTTATTTCTAACATCAACACGTTCAGTTAATTTTCCGTTTAACTTAATCAATTGTTAACATATTAATTCGTTAGTTTGTATACTCCTTTTGACTAGACTTGTATGTGCAATGTCTTTAGTTAAAGCAATGTTTCGTGGGGCGCGATTTTCTAGGTGAGCATTAAAACCCTCGGGGGGTGGCGCAAGCATATTGAAAAGTAAAAAAATAAATGATTATTTAAAAAATTATTAATTTATTGTAAGAATCAAAACAAAATACATTCTGAACTATGAAAAGTAACATAATTGTTATCCCAATAATTAAAAAAGTAACTTAAAATACTCATTACTTAATAACAACATGTAAAACATTGAATACTTAAATTGATAATTTGCTCAAATTATATTAAGGCCATATTGTATCTCAAGCAGCATCAAAATGCATTATTATTTCTTTCAACATATTGTCATTGCATGAGGGGGGTAGGACGATGAAATTTATGATTGAAATTTTGGTCGCACTTTTTTGTTTTATTGAAAGTTTGAGAAAAGCACTTATTTAAAGTTTAAATTACGTGCTGAATAAAGTTTCCATAATGATTTTGACCCCTCTAACAGTGCATATTTATCCATTGGGTGCATGGGGGGGGCCAGAAGCCTGGAAGGGCCCAAATAAGCTGTTTTTTTCCGGAAACAACAACCTCTCTTCCGAACCTCCAGTGCAAGGTGGCCCGTAGATCTGCGTCCAGGACCCGAAATGAGTTTAAACCAGCACTGCCTTCTAATATCGTTTTTGACCTAAATGTTAATTAATCTGTTACATTGTGTGCACTATTTTTCTTCGTAAGTGTATTTTATTTGTGATTAATTTTAATATACTAGTTATTAGTTCCCGATTATTTTATGCCACATTTTGTTTGTTAACGAAATGAGATTAATTTCTATGAGATTGCTTGAAATGTATGCATACAATTTCATAACTTGAATGCAACCTGGATTAATGTTAAATGCATTTTATTTTAAATTTTCCAAATTATTTTGAAGGAACTTACTGTCGCGTAAATAGTCTATTATTAAAATATAAATAAGAAAATAAACTTAAGCTATTACAGAATAGTAATTAAGTCAAGAAGGCGAATTTTTACCTTTCTGTTTCTAAAATTAAACATCAAAGACACATTTCAGTATTTATTAAAGAAAGAATGATTAAAATGAAATTCATGAAAATTAAATGATATTGAAGTTGACGTTAATTCAACTAAAATAAATTGCAATATAATGTTTAGATCATTTTTTTTTTAAATTTGTGAAATTTATCTTTTTTTCTTGTATTTCTGGAACGACTAATGCTTACTTGGGAGAAATTAACAAAAATAAAATATTTAAAACTAATTGCAGAACTTATAATGAGATCAAAATGTTTTCTAATGCTTGTATTGCGTATTATATTCTTCATTTTCCTCATCATAAACATAGATCTTTGTATGATATTTGCAACGTAATCTTAAAACAACTCTAATAATTATAATATAGTCCATTATTTTAAATGTATTATAAGCCTGCGCAAAAAATTTTTTTATAAGTTTTATACATCAATTATCAAAATTACATATTCGGTACTACACTATAAAATTGGGTTAGAAGTTTTAACGAAAGTTTAAAAAATGGGAAGTGGGACTAATTGGCATATTAAATACAACTCAAGCACAAATGCGGTAGAAAAACATTAAAATAATGTTTTCTTGGTGATTTTAAAATAATTCATAATTACAGTGATTCTCAATAATATTCTTTGAGGTAATGTTTTCTACTCATATTTTTATTGTCCGAAATATGAGTATCCTAGATAAACGTCTAATTATCCTTGATAGCTCTCTTAATTGAGGTTGATAACACAATCATATGCTGTTCAAGATAAGATATTGGTGAAAACATTTATAAATAAATAGTGGGAACATTATTTTTTCTATGTTTTGAAACGCTTCCAAAAATATTTCTTTCACAAAACATAATTATTATAATATGAGAGCTCACTTGTGTGGTAATTAACTAAAAATCTATTACTTACCAAACTCGATGATGTGAGCTGGGAAATATTTACAACTCTTTCTGATAAATCCAGAATTTATATTTATTTAATATAAAATAGCTATTATTATGCACTTTTTTATATGCATCAGATTTTTTCCTCATTATTGAACAAAGATTAGTTCATACTTCTTAGTAGATATCCTTCTCGTTAATAAAATATAATGCACATCTATTAGTGGAAATATTTTCCTAGAAAAGATTTTTTTTCGATATTATCTACCCTAATTATCTATCCACATTGAAACCCATATGCAATTTCTTTTATGCATTATTTATAAGGACTAAATTAAGATATCTTTCAATATTACGAGATATTTTCTTAAATGTAGAGAAATATATCAGAAAAATTAATGGCATTGTTAGTAAGAAAAAATAATGCAATTCTAAAGCGGAAGCTAAATTGGTGAATAATTAAAAGGAAAACGATACTTCATTGATACCATTAATATTCTGTTCATATTTTTTTCTAACATATGAATATTAATTGCATTTTATGATGAATAAACAATTTCCAAGGAACTCTAACTTCCGAAATAAACTTCACATTGTTAGCCAAAATAAGGATATGATAAAAAGTGGGTATATTGGTATTATTTATAATTTTTAACATTTTTATATGAAAAAAAAATTATTATTTTTGTATAAATATCATTTATATAAATGGTTAAAAATTCTAATAAAAATAGCATCTTATAAAAATTAGAACATTTTAATATTTTTGGAAATTATTTGTTTTTAGTGAGTATATTTCTTATTTATCTACATATGGGAACCATACTCATCTAACAGGGCTACAAAATGGTACCCGGGATGATATACGTAGAAAACATCTCTACACATATTTCTAAAGATATCTTATATTTTTAATGTACTCAGATTTTATATTTATTATCATTTTAAACAAACTGATTGTGCAATAATGGTGCATAATATACTAGTGTTTAAGCTAATGTTTCTAATGTTCTTTAATTCTATTGGTTGCTTCAAGTTCTCTTTCCTTTTTTTATATACAAATCTTTTTGTTAAACATTGCTTTTGTGATTATGAAATTTTAAGAACCAAGATTATATTTTTAAAGTTATTTAATTCCATTTAATTCCTTTAATTTAATTCCTTTAATTCCTTCCTGATAAAACAAAAAACAACAAACACTTGATTCAATTGCATATACTAAATTACATTCAGAAAAATCATTTATTCTTTGAATTCTGTTTCATTTTCTCTCTTTATTTCCTTCCTTCTATAAAATTGGAATACATTTCTACGATAAATACTGAAATTCTTATGTTTTTCACTTTATGGAAAAAAATGCATTAAAAAAAATAACTCTCCTGATGTATTCTTACGAAGCAAACTGCTTTCAAAATTTTGAATGAAAGTTCCTAGTATTCTGTGAATTTGAATATGAAATAAGTCATATTAAATTTAAATATGTTATTTTTTAACCTCTGTATATTTCGTTTAAGCTGCACTAAATTTGCTATTTATACATACATTCCTAGAAATTTTACAAATTAAAAGATATACACCACTTAAATATACAGATTCTTAGAAACCATTAGGAAATGAAAGATTTATTAATTGCTTGATAAAAAAAATGATAATCGACATGACATTTTACATATATTTAAAGGGCTTTACGGATGATGTCAAATATTTTGAGATTTTATAAATGGTGTTTGTTAATTAATTACTTCTAAAACCATTCTACTTTAAATTTACCTGTAGAATTATTAATTGTCCGATTTTTAACTTTAAAAACAGAAAATATTACCTTTAAGAAAATTCTTCAATTCTTTCAACACGAGAAAAAAACTTTAAAAATTATTTTGAAATATGCAGTAAATGTGTTTTTAAAAGAAAATTTTTATATTTGTTCGATTTTAACTAAGATCAATTGAAAATCCCTCAAAGCTTTAAAGTAAGTATAAGGAATCAATGAACAATCATGCAAAGATCTTTCTTTCAGAAGCCGAGATCATAGATTAGAACAATCTATTTAAATTCTTAAAAATAATAGATAATAATTATTTTTGTTTTTGTAAGTTATATTGGTATCTTTACACTTAACAGATGATGGGGGATTATTTTTATTTAAGTTTATGCTGTAAAACATAGCTTATCTTTCACAATCATCTAATTTCAAGATGCTCTTGAATCATTTCAATTTACATTGATAAACTATGCCATATTTAATAATATGAAATGAACAAACTATAAAATAGTTTATATTATTTCTCAAGAACAAATTTTTGAAAAATTCCTCAGCAAGGAGAAATATAGAGATTATTAATAACTATTGTCGATAAACTGAGCTTTTAAAACTCTTAAATTTAGAAGAATTAATAATTTTGTAATTTTATTTTCAGCAAATTTATTAACCCCTTCCTTCTCACTCCCATCAAAATCAAAAGGTGAAATACCCCTTCTAATTCTCATCCCGTGAAATTTCCATGCTGGTGAGTTCAGAAATTACGCGCTTATTTCTAATGTCCAGAATCGTGTTTATTTCTCACCAGACGGCAATATCAAATTATTAGTAACGGGTTTAGAGATAGTTATTCTATTTTAAAATAGTTTTTAGCATAATCAAACCTACATATTAGCGATTAGATTTTGCAACCTTATCTTAGTTACTTAGTTCCAAGCTCTTCATGAATGCACATGAGTAGCAATCTGTGATATAATATATATACCATAAAATCCGGAGTATAACGCGCACCCATAATATTCGATCTTACTTTTTTTGTCTTAAAGTGCGTTATACCCGGTACACAGATATATATTATATTTATACATACTACATACTACATACAAATATAAAACATACATACATCTGTGACGTCTATGGGTATTTCTGCTAACATAACCCCTATGTTCTTTGGGCCACGATTAATGGCAAAATTTTTCCCAACCCCAATCCCAAGAGAAAAACAAAGATAATATTAAATTAGATATACTAAAAGGATAGAAGCTTTGATAAAAGATATAGCGTGGCAAGCCTAGAATGGCGGGGAAAACTTAGGATGTATTGGAATTATTCTGATCGATAGCGTGAAAAAGCTTGGTGTGAAATCTTGCGATAAAGGTTAGCAGTCCGATTTTTTTGGAAGAATAGAAGCCAAAGATAAAAAGTTGGAAAACTTCGTATATAAAGTTTATAGATATCATTCTCTAGGTAAAAGGAAGGAGAACTGAAAAGGTAATATTAGAAAATAATTAGATGAATGGATTATTAATGATAATTTAAGGGTAAAGGATTGTTGCGTGATCTGACTTAATACGTGGTTTAATTTGGGGTTTACTCTCCAATTAAAATTGTCAATTTTTAAGTAATATAAGTTATTCTTAATAAAAGTTGTATTAAATTTTATTTCATCATTTTTATAATCCACACCTCTGCTTACCGGGGCCGGCACAATGGGCATCACAAAGGGTGGCTATGATAATAATTATACATACATACATACCAAAATATATATATATATATATATATATACATACATACATACAATATATATATATATAATATATATATATAACATACATACATACATACAAAATATATACACTGGTGTGCAAACTTAAGCAACAATGTAATAGCAGATAGCCATGAAATTAGAAAGGGTCTGGGATCAGTGGGGAACACGTAAGTCGTAAAAAAGTCATGCGTATGCAAATATCAGGAACAAAACGTCAGAAGCGATGTGAGCGTACGCAAAACGCGTGATGTCGGCGCGCTAGGTATATGTTACAAAAATCTCAATGACCTGCACTTTAGCCCGTACAGTTTCAAGTACCTCGACGATTTATTTCATTTTCCAATTCACCTACGTTGGCAGATACTTATTTTAACTCTTTGCTCTTGATTTTCACCGAAAATTATAAGCACACACACACACTGTGGAAGTTACGAACTAGCGGGAACTAGCTTGTGGGCTTACAAAATATTTCCTCTTAACCCTCTAAGCGGTTTGCACTTAAAATCTTGCCATTCTGGAGATGCTTCAGAAATGCACCGCACATATTATTTTGTTTTTCAGGGGGGTTTTTTTCCAAAGCGGTTTGGGAGTCGTTTTTTTAAGAATGCGGCTCGGCCGTTTAAAAAATTTTTTCTTGAAGGCAGAAAAACATTTTGGAATGGCGGAATTTTACGCGCAGACCGTTTGGGAAAGGAAAAAATAAAAATTTAATTTGTTTTTTTAAAAAAATTTGGGTGTTCCCCCACAAATTAAAAAATTTCAAAAAATAAAGGTGATTGTATGGAATGATGTGTAATGTCACAATTTTTTTCGATTTTTTACCTTCAATTTTATTTAAAAATGTGTATAAATATTTCATTATTCTTTGGGTACATATTTTGTAATTTATTCAGGTCTAGCAAAAATAATGAATTCATGAGAACGATGTGTGTTCCAGTTACTATACTTTAAATTGATTTTTAGATTATGGTTTTATTGTCATTTTTTTTTTTTTTTTTTAATACTTACAAACAAAAGTTTATATAATCAAGCACTAATCCCTTTTTTAAAAAGACGAACTATTTTTTTAAATTAAGAAACCCTTAAAATGTAAATTTCAAATCAATCGAAATGAAAATTTGTTTAAAAAATGCGATCATTGCCTAAATGTTTACTTATACTTTTCATTAACTGTCAAACTCTTGATTTATTTACTAAACCAATTCGTAGGAAATGTCTTCTTCTATCACATAGTCCAAATTTTTACAATATTTCTATATTATCAGATACCTAGTTCCAGTTGCTTAATTATCTCTTTGATATTATTTTAATAAAAATTGCTCATATTATTGTTAGTTATTTTCACTAGCTAAAATTTCCATTTCTAACATTTCAATTTTACACATTCTAAATTTTTTATTATTATAATATAGAACGAAATCTAAAGTTACAGTAATCAATAAATATATTCAATAAAAGTATGATAACCGAAAAAATATATAATTAAATTAAATTTATTATAGCATTACTTTGTTTATATTACAGAAAAAGTTTTGCATTACGTTTATAATTTTTATTCGGTCTGGTTACATTTTTAGGTGTTTTTATTAAAATTTGAATAACAATTAATTTTGATATTGCCAGAATATTTTCAAAAACTGAGTATGTATATTAGCTCAGCATGCCCTCGCATTGCATGTGTACATTACTTCTACCGATCGATTTGTTAGATCAAAGCAATCACAAGGAAGACTCGGAAAGGCTTACTGGTTAAAAGCCAAAGATTTGGCGATCACTCTGCCCTTGGAGGTATTGGATAAGCACGGAAACAAGTTGTAGAATAGTGTGCTAGATGTACTAGAAAGAAAAGGGTAGAATATAATCGGCACTTTTTCATGCTGCAATAGTGTTACAGGCGACGAACAGTTATCAAATGAATTGTCATCCCACGACATAATTCCCGGCTGTAGGGCTATGTGATTAGCAAAAGTCAGGTGGATATCCCACAATTATCTAAGATATTACCAAATACATCTTTGCCAGTCATCGATCTCAATTTGAAGTGGGTGGGCTCCTTGTGGGAAACAATCATTTCTCCTATCGCATCCGACAACGCATCAAACGTGTCTGAAGGTATGCAGCGATGAAGAGGAATCGGTGTCAAGCAATTTGAGGATCTGTTTCCCTATCGAGGATCATTTTATTCCCTGGTGTCCCTGCTATACGAAAGATCGTTCATAAGAATATTTCAGAAAATATTATTGCTAAGTCAGACGATCACTCAAATTTGCCTTTTGTCTTGCTTCTCGATCAACCAATGTACTCTTGAAGTTCTTAACACAATTTTAAATCCCTCATTCTGACCATTGTCAAATGGTAGAATTCCCCTCACTCAAATATCAAACAATCCGGGGATTGAGCCATCTTGTTTAATTTTAATCCATTTTCATGTCCTCTGTTAAATTGTAACATAAGCTTATAACGTTTGTTAATCCGTCTGTGAGGCATGGTATAGTTTATATAGGTAACCGGATTCCCATTCGCCTGGAATTTATGTATTATAATATTAAAATGTTATCTGAATAATACACTATTTCGATGATCCATTTCAACGTTCTTCAACTCTACTAGTTAGTCATCGAACAACAAAGTTATATTATAATATATGGGAAAATGCAATTTCGTCTTTTTCGGAGTACTTCTTGATGCGCCTCCTTTTATATTGTTGAGCGTATTATATAAATATTTAACTTACATTACAGATGACTTACCTTATTTATATTTCAAGGTACTAATCTTAGAAAGGAAAAAAAATTTAACCTAAGTGTGGCTCAAATTATATTTTAAATTGATAATAAAAACCAGGTAAAAATTCTCTCTCTTATATATAAAAGTACTTTTAAAATATCTTATCAATGTAAGAATTAGAACTTTCATTGCATTTTATTTAGAAAAAAGTGATATAATTAAGAAAGTACGTTTATTTACTTAAGAACAAATGTATTTAATTTCAATGCAATTTCTTGATATTTTTGAGAGAATTGTTTCGAAACAGGCATTTTCAATAATATGACGATTTAAAATTTCTTTTAGGGATTACTAAGGGTTTTTTCAATTTTTATCCCTAAAGTTTCCCCGGTAATTATTTCTAATAAACATGTATAACGCTTTTTGTTTAAAGTAAAACAATATATTGTACTTAAAATATTAATCGTAAAATTTTTAATTAACATAATATTATTTACTTGAATTTATTTAATAATTGGTCATTTCTTATTTTAAAAGGTTTTTTTTTTTATCCCAGATCATTTTCATTTAATTTATCCTTTGTTTGAGTTCTAAATAAATTATTTGAGAGTAACAAATCTCTTAGAATTTAATTAAGAATTTAAATTCAAAATAATTAATTTAATATAAGTTAACTTATATATATATATATATATATATATATATATATATATATATATATATATATATATATATATATATAACCTTCAAACAGAGAAAATACAGTGGAACAATGGCAATTTAATTCGAGTTTCCTTATTCTCCATGAAGATAGAAATATAAACGTGATGGTGTACAGCACAAAAAAACTATTCTCTTATTTAATTGAAAAATTGCAATACGGAGAAATTGTAGTAGTTTATGTATAGAAAAAAAATAAATTGATAATAATTATTTATAAAGAAATACGTAATTTTGATTAATTCACGTCATAATTTAGGAAATAATTTAGCTTTTCATTTAAAAAAAATTGGATATTAATGCCCTTAGGGTTTTAGCAAATACTGGCAAAAGGCAAGAAAAAGAGAGTTTTAAGTGTGTTTTTTTTAATTTTTTTATTTATTTATTGAAGTGTGTAAGCTCATAACATTTTCGTGAACCAAATAATATTTACAATAATTGATTACATATTTCCCCGGCTTCCCCCAATACGTTTTTTCCCTCCATACAAATTGAAAAAAAATACGTCCCTTTTCCTTTTTCCCTGTTTATCCCTCTTTTTATTTTTTTTTAAAAACCTTTAAAATGGAGATTTTTTGGTTTTTCTAAAAAAATGAAACCCAAAATTTCAAATGGCCCTTTTTTTAAAAGTTACAGTACTTTTCTTACACATACCATCTATTTATCTATGTTGTTGCTTAAAACTAAGAAGTATGATTCTCTAAAAGTTGTAGCGTAGCACTAGTATAACATTAAATTAAAGCTTAATAAATATATATTTAATTTGCCAAACGTTTACAATGGAGGGATTAAAATTACATAATTCTAGAATACCGTTTAATTCTTAATCAGATTTTTAGAGCTGTCTCGTCTTAATTATAGAATAATTTGGATTTATTATACTTTTGAGATCTTACTTTGCACCACACATAAAATTCTACAATACGAACAACCCGAATGAGTGGCATCCATTAGCATAAAAATATCATGTAATTAAAAACTATCTTACTTCCATGAAAGCACTTTTGTCGATATTTGATTAGTTTTATTTTATCGATTAACACTCATTCTTAAATCAGAAAATGCAAATTATTTCAAAACTGCATAGTTTCCAAAATTTTTTTTTTCAAAACTAAACACTAATAAGAAAATTAATTCACTTGTAATTACTCTATTTACATTTTTTACCCATTATAATCTTGCAACGAAAAATATTCATTGCATATTTTCTTTCTACGCGAGTTTATTTTGATGTTAAGCTGTATATTTTGAAACGATTACTGCTGTTTTCTTTTAAAGTTTTAATTATGTCTTTATAATTAAACTTTCAGAATACGAAACGGGAAGTTTGAGTAATGAAATCCTTTCAAACAAGCTTGTTCCTAAGTCTTTTATCTCGAAAAAATAAAAGCACTCTTCAGTTAAAAAAATAATTTTAAAAAAATGCGAGAGAAAAGGGAAAAAGACGTTTTGTTTCATTGCTTTAACGCAAGGGGCATTTAATTGAAATGGATGGATCCTAGAAATTCGTGGAAACTTGACTAATGTGACATCCTACGGAGTTTAAAGAAACCCTCAGTTTTTTCCCTCTAAGATCAAACATAAGGGGAAAAAAGAGTATTTACTTTTTTTTCATTACGTAGATAAATTTAAAGGTTCGAAGAACAATCCGTTTGCGTCATTTTCAGGAACTTTTGCTCTTAATTTGAAGTCAAAATAATTTGAAGTTATGAATCATGTACCAATTGCATTTGAAGGTTAAGGGTAAGGATGCCTAATTTAAATAATAAATGACTCATTGATATATCGAGTCAGGCATTAGTTTAAGCTCCATTATATTTTTTTTTCTTTTTAAACTAAGATTCTTGTCACTTAATCTGAAAAACTGATCTAAGTAATACATTTTCCGAAATAAATTTTTTCTGCCGTTATTTATTTTTATTATTTTTTTTTCATGAATTAAGTACAAACAGAAAAAGGAATTTCTTTGTACTCTTTGAATTTCGAAATTTTTAAACATTTACTGTTTTAATTTAAAATAGATGATACCTTTATCAGTTAAAAATCAGCGTTTTTCAAACTGTGGAGCTCACCCCCCTAGGAGGGCGTGATAACACGAAGAGAGGTGCGGGAGCATATTAAAAAGTCGGAAACAAAAGATTACTTTTAAAAAATATTTGTTTACTGAAAGTAAGCAAACAAAACTTTAAAAAATGAAGCATACATTTACACTTATATAATGCATTTATAAATGCATCAGTACTTCACAATGCATTTTATAACTAATTTAATAATACTAAGTTAAAAACAAGTTTAATAATTACCAGTTACCCCATAGGTTCATCGTATATAAAATTATACACAAAAATTAACACTTTTCTTGATAATCATTTCACAGCCTATTAAGAGTTACACGATTCGCTCCCAGTACCACCGTTTTCCACGTAGGCACGTGTATACTGTGTATTGGGAGGATAAGTAAAGTCACAAATAAGCAAATATTTCTGATGTATGTAAATCCTTCATAAACACTTTAAGGGTATTTTATTGCATTTTAAAGTCTTCGTAATAATTTTATGGATAGCAGTGCACAGAAAAGATCGTACTTCCGAAAGACTTATATATACATCCGGGACAATAAACACTTTGGGTAAGCGAAACATGTATATACGACGATGGCACATAAGAGGTTAACGTCGCATTGTAGATTTAGCTCCAAAGCCCAATATTAATGAATTAAATACATTGTTCTTGTATGGAGGGGGGATGGAAATCATTTATACTATTGGGTCGCAAACATTGAAAGTTTTTGAAGCACTGAGTTAAAGTGTGCTAGCAGTTTTCTTCTAAGAAATCTCACTCCGTATTATATAATCTCTTAGAACTAAATTAACTTGTAATGATTATATTTAAGTAATTGTTGTTATAGGTTTCTGAAATTCCCATCTATAGATTATATTATTAATCTATAATTGCTACTTTTTTTCAACCATTAATAAAAAAATTTAATTTAATTCCATATTTTAAATAAGTAACTGGATTAAGTTATTTATTTGTTGTAAAAATATTCGCAATTCTTGAACAAATGTTTTTTTTTATACTAATGTTTGCATATTATCCTTAAGCTGAAAAAATAACAGCTTATCTTTATGCTAAACGCTGCTAAAATTTTTAAAGAAATTAATAATGTTAAGATATTATTATAACTCAAGTATTCTTTTCATTATTGAGAGAATGTATTTAAAAAACCGAATCTTTATATACTAAAAAAATCCAGTATTTGTTGATGTATATGCATTTTTCTGAGACATTTTTAGGACATTGTATTCTTTTCTACACAAAATATTTAATTAAAAGTTTCTTTTTGATTTGTGTGAGGTCTCCAGCTTTTAATTTATAAAATACTATAAAAACTAAAATTTTAAGAGCTCGAATAAAATTGCGTTAAATAATATATCTATTTATATCCATATTTATCTCTCTATCTGTATATAAATAATAATTACTTATATATATATATATATATATATATATATATATATATATATATATATATATATATATATATGACAGCTCAAGGTCTGCTGGTAAAATGAGGAAGGCATCATCTCTTTGATAACTTCTTTATTTGGCTTCAACCACATAAAATCTAACATGGCGGCCCTTTGGCACGCAAACGAGTAGAACATTAACAGCCAATTCGACCAAGAGTCACCAGCTAAGACTTTTAGAGTATGCATTCTTCTTCGTCAGCGCTCGCTCCACCTTTAAATAGACTTATTTACCTACAAATCCTTACGCGATGGTAAAGAGTTCGCTCTATTTTTATTTATTACTTACTTAATTTTGAACTTAAACTTTTCAAACCTGACATATAAATATATATATATATATATATATATATATATATATATATATATATATATATAGTTAATAATCGGTTAATGAAATGTAATGGAAAAGTATAATCATTAAATGAAAGCTAACGGATCGCTACTAATATATTTCACAATATCCATTGCAGCTAGACAAAAATCAATTTCTATGGCCTAAGGGAAGCAAATTTCGATATAATTAAATAATTTATTTTACTTAATTAACATAGTTAATAAACTTCAAAAAATCATGTTTTCTAATATAGAAATCTAGGTTTCATTAATGCCTCTGGATTTCAAATTTTATATACTTCAGTATTTTACTAAGAGTTTAAATGGTGATGTTAAATGAACGTGTCAAATTTCTTACGATGAAGCATTTGAAAATTGCCTATCTACTCTTTTGAAAGCTTACAATGTTAAATGGTGTATAACTTTCTTCAATTTCACAGGGATAAATACTAGAAAATAGTATTATAAAAAAGTATGAATAATTAATTATATTTATAAAGGAATATAGAAAATTTTAAAGTACAAAAACTGTTAGGTACGTGTAATTAGATTACTGTTGTTACATGAAACTCGTTAAAACAAAACATGGTGCAGCGTTCCCCATTTCAACATAAAATATCCAACACCAAATCTTTTGGTGAGAAATCATGGAGTCTGAGAGACTACGTATAAGCTATAAAACGTGTTTATTGATCTGATTATAAGGAATGTTAAGTATTGTGGAAAAGATGTACTATTTACGGAAGTGGAGCTGCAGGTTTTTCGCCATAATTTGCAGAAGTATCATAATCAGAGAATTTAGAATATATAATATTGAGACAATATTGCTACAAAATAACTATCCTTGATTTTAAAAAAAAATCTTAAACGAAAAGAAAGCGATTATATTTTAAAAAATAATTAACATGTTTATTCAGCTCATTTATTCATTTTTAGAACTTTTAACATTTATACCATTTTTGCTTAGGTGCGATAAAGAATGCCCACGTTAAAAATGATGACCGATTTTTGTCAAAAAAAAATACAAATACATTATATTGAAGTCTTAATTATAATTTATTTTATTTCATTTAAAAATAATAAAATTTTCGTTATTTTATTTTCAGCTAGGTTTTTCGTCATCTGTGAATTTCCTTTACCTTAAGGAAAGTAGGGTATAATTACAAGCAAATACTTTATGCACTAAGAAATTATAAGACCACCAAAGAAATAGTGGGTTTTTTTGTAGAAGATAGGAAGCGCAGTTAATTAGCGTATGTACTTAAATGAATTAGAAAATACTTTCTGTACTAATATAAATATTAAGAAATACGTATGATGTTTGTTTAAAGAAATTATAAGACCAACTAAGAAAAAAAAGCATACTAAGCGCCATATTCGAATTAGCATTAAAAGCATGTGTTAGTATTTCTTGAGTTAAGAGAATTACATGAATAAAAGTCTAGCATTGGACTGTGTGTGGTTTATCTACGCTTTCTTTACAGACGTTGAGGTGGTAAAGAGCTTTCTAGTTGAGTAGTAAAAATACATGTTTATGAGAATGCTAGTAAGTTTGAAAGAAAAATATCTAAATTAATGAAGTATTATAGAACTGTCATTTAGAATGTTATGGGTAAAAAAGATGATTTAAGCAAATTAAGACGGATTTTTTAGAGCGAAAAAATTGACAAATTTTTTCCAATACCCAATGAAGCGAAATAAATAAAAAGTCTTGATTGGTGAAATTTTCATTTATTTCTGGAAAAAAAATATCTCACATGTGGCAATCTAGAAGTCTAAATTATATATTAATACAAACTCTGTTAAAATGAAGAAAGCATCAAATATAAAGAAATGTCGTCCAAGAGAAACACTGAATTGAGATAAAAGGTTTTGTCTTAAAACGGCAATTGGAAATTGTTATATTCCCTGTTGTAAATAAATTTAATCATGGCGCCCTCAAAGACTACAAAAAACAATGGAATGATACAAGGAAATATCTGAAATAATATTCCAATCTACTAATGGAAGAAGGATTAGTAATTGTCGGAAGAGCCATTACCCATGATGATTTGCTCGATTTATAGTGAGATTCGGAATGTAAGGACTTTTTGCTAAATATAAAGCTATACTATAGGATTTTGTAACTGGATATTTCAGGCTTACAATACTTTTTAACATATATTTAGATTCAACCAAGAAGGATTTAAATAATTAATGTTTCTCCTTAATAAATTCAAAGTTAAGAGTTGTGCTCCATGTAAATTTTTCCTCATGTATCGTAATTATTTTTTCTCTAATGCGCTGTGTATTGATATTTTTACATTTGCAGACCCAGTACATTCCCCAGGAGCTTCTGTCACTGTTTAGTGCAGCAACATGTAGAATATACGAATTGCTGCAAGTAATTTTGAGGAACAGTTTCTTCCCCAGAGGGAGGCACCTGAGTTCTGCTGATGCAAAAGTTGTACTTAGGGATTTAATTTTGCAGAGAGCATCCAAGCCAAAGGGACACTCAAGGATTTTTTTTTTCACTTTGCATAACCATAAGACATAGTCGCTGTCGATTTTCTGCATCATGAAAATCCATCGACTTGGGCCAGGGTCGAACCCATAACCTTGGGTACAGAAGAACAGCGATAAACCAACTGCGCCTCGCAGCCGACATATCGCAAAATTATGTTATTAATAAATAGTTTTTCTTGCCGGTGAACTAAAATTATTCATTGTAAAAAAATGGAGAGTTAATATTAAAATATATATGAGCCCTAGCCATTACACACCAGCGTTGCTGGGTATTCCATGATGCTGCATGAAAATACTCCGTTTGTCTGTAAATATATGTTATTGATATCTAAATTCTAGCACTAAACGCTCGATTGTTTCGAGAAACATTTTTGTAACTTTTATCTCCTTATTTACAAGGGGCAGTACTTAAACTCCTAAAATTGAAGAGTAATTGTATAATAAGCTCCCGTAACCCCTAACGAGAAGTGATTATCTCAAAACTCATTTTTAGAGCATATCTACTCAACAAAGTAAATATACTTGCCAAATTCCAAGTTTAATGTTAAAAGTACAAAAATGTAAATTGTTATATTCGTCAACTGCCTTTGAGAGATTCTTTCCTTAAAACACTTTCTTAGCGGATTTCAATTTAACAAAATAAATATGCACAACGAATTTCATTTCTCTAGGTATAGCAGATGAAAAACGGGAGTTATTTTTATCTTACGCTCCAGTAATTCTTCCCTCCACCGAGTCGATTTCCATAAAATTCGTTCTTAACAGATCTATGTTCAACAACAACAACAAAAAAGACATATCTCACAAAACGATGTTACTTACCAAATTTCAAGTATTTGGGTCAAAAACTTCAAAAACAGGAATTTTTATTGATCACACTTAACCCCTCACAACCCCTTTGCAAGTCAATTTTTGCAAAGCCTCTCTTATTGCGAATTTAAACTAAACTCAGTGGCTCAACAGTCCATGAGGGCCAAGGTCCACTATGCTCATTTCAGTATACGTGACCATTGAGCGCTGAGATGCATAAGAGGATGTCCCGATCAAATGGTCAGCCTGAAGCGAGTCCCCCAGTGTTTAAGACCCGAAGCAAGCTTGGTGCTTATTTTATCGACCAACTGATGTGGGGATGAAAGGCTAAGCCAACCTTGCCTAGACCGAGGATAGAACCCCAAATCTGTGGTGTGAAAGTGCGATACGCTACCACTCGACCACTGTGTCTTTATAGCATATCTGTACTCCATAAAATTAACATCACTCCTAAGTTTCCTGTATGTAGGTCTAATAGATTTAAAACTGAACTGTCTCTTTTCCTTTCCCAAACCCATTTGAGGGAATCTATTTTCATAAGCCTCTTATGTAACGAATTTCTCTGTCTGAAAGGGACATGTCTACCGAATTTCAAGTCCTTAGGTTTAATAGATTCAGAGATATGGTGATGATAAATTTATTGGCTGAGAGAATGAGTCGATTTTCTCATTTATGTACATCCGTAATCATTTGGTCGATTTATTATTTCATAGTTTCTAAAAGTGAAGAGACCCTTAATTTTCTAATGGATATGTATTTCATAGAATAGAAGTAGTGGAATACCTACTGATTTTTTAGTATTAAAACCTTTAAAAATAATTTTGGTAATTGTGATTTCTCATTTAGAGTTTTAATAATAAAATATCTTATAAGTGATTAGTTTCGAAAGAGCAATATATCCTGTATATATTTTGAACTTTTAAACTTGTCTGATTGTTTCAAGAGTAAATAATGTATTCTTAAGATTTCCATTAATTTTGTACTGGGATCATTTTTGTACAGCAGGAAAACTTTAGAAGTTGAGAATTTATAAGTGATGAAATATTTCTGCTGAGGCATTACCATATATTGCACTAAATATCATTAACAACATACAAAAGCAAATAAGCTTAGGAAGTTGACTCATGCAAGAATGGGGTTATGGATAAAGATAATTAAATATGTTTTTGCATAACTGTGTCCTTATTAACAACTACGTAACTGTATTATTTTTCTATATTTTCAAGTACTATAATATTGACCTTTAAATAACTAGGGAAATAAATCAATATCATCGATTAGTTATGTCATCCACCACTCTTTAAAATCAATATTCAGTTTAAATTAATATTCTTGAGGACGACAAGAAAATTAAGATATTATATGTTCATTGATTACACAGCCAGGAAATAGTAAAATTTACTGTTTCACAATTGCAGCATTAACGAGGAAAAGCAATTAGGAAAACGTTTATTGGGGAAGCGATGCGCAAAGCTTCAAAGTGAAAGCAATAATGAAACGAGACTGCTTGAAAAATAATAGTTATAGGATTTTGAAACAGGAAATATATTTCTCGAGTTATTATTGATAATCATTAAGTGGTCTTTTCATAAGCACGCTGTCGAGGTCTTTTGAGCATACTGAAGAGCTTCACGATGGAATCGAAAATTTTAATTACAGAAATTTGAAAGCAATTGTATAAAAATTAATTTTGATTAGTAATTGATTGTTAAAGAGTTTAAATTATTGCGCAGTTTAAATAAATGATTTTGTTGTACAATTTGTAATGCCATAATTGATCCAGAAAAAATATTTGTATGCTAAATTTAATGCAACTAATTGACAAATTAATTTTAAAACAAATATATTTACCATGTAAAATACATTCGATATGACAGTTAATTTATTATATTTGAATGTGTTGCATTTTATAAGCCGTAATTATTATCCAGCGCATTTTACAGTATTTTGAATAAAAAATGTGTTAATGACTATGCGTATGAAAAAAAATAGTAATTACTCGTTTAATTAGTTTCCACTATTGCAGTGGTTCTCAAACTTTCAATACTTGCAGCCCAATATTCAATTCTAATTTTCATCGCCCCCCCTCCATGCAATAACAGTGGATTGAATTCAATAACACGATACTTTGATGTGTTAAAGCTACAATAGGATTTAAACCTTTAGCATATATAAACGTCTCACTCAGCTAACACGTTATTTTCCCCTGACGTATATATACTTCTGTCAAAAGTACGAACTTTTTGTGCACTGCTATCCATAAAATTATTCCAAAGACCTCGGAATGCAATAAAAGGATAGTGTTTGTGAAGGATGTACTTAGATTACGAGGATTTGCTTACTTATTCCTTTTCTCCCCATATGCATAACATAAACATGCCTACGTGGAAAACGGTGGCATTGAAGAGCGTATCGCACGACATTTAATCGGCAGTTAATTATAAACCACACAAATTATCAAGATAAGTATTAATTTTATATATAATTTTATATATGACACAACCATGGAATGACTGTTAATTATTATACTTGTTCTTAACTTAGTATTGTTAAATTAATTATGAAATACGTTGTGCCGTACTGATGCTTTTATAAGTGTATTATATCAGTGTAAATGTGTATTTTATTTTTTACTTTGACAGAATGTACTTTTTATTTGTTTACTTTCAGTAAATTAGTAATTTTTTTGAAAAAAAAAATCTTTTGTTTTGACCCCCCTTGTAAAGTTATCTTTCCCCAAGGGGGGCACCCCCCACACACACAGTTTGAGAAACACTGCACTATTGTATTTCATAAAAATAATGAAATACATGTCGTAGTAAGGGGCATATAATTTTTTAAAAATATTTATCATAGTTTTAAATTTTTATGTATTAAGGTAATAATTTGAGTGGATTGTTAAAATAATTTTTAAATCTTCTCATTGCAGTACAAATTTGATATTTGTTCTAGTCAAAATATTTTTTTTTCTCATTTGCAAATTAGAGGACCTTTATCAAATATGTTTGAAAAATATTTACTTTCTGAGAGTTATATTAAAGATATCAATAATAAAGTAATTTAAACGTTTTAAGTGTTATATCTATCTATACAACACATCAAAATTAAATTAATTTCATCATTAAAACAGAATCAAGCTTTCAGTAATGTTATTTCCCTTCATATTTATTTTTTTAAATTTTTAATTTGTAAAATTTACGAATATCATAATTTAAAAAAAAAAATACATATTATTTTTATTTTGTTTAAACAATTGTAATATATCTCAAGTTAATTATTTCTCCAGTAAAATAATACTAGTTTTAATTTTCAAAAGATTGATTTTTACGTTAAATTTTAAAAAAATACCCCCCAAATAGAAAAAAAATTTTATAAAATCTAAAAATTTTCATTAATTTACGCTGTAGTTTTTTTTTATAAAAGGGGGGGTTCAAAAACCCTATTTATTACTTTTTAAAAAAATCTACATTAAATCTACATTTTAAAGCTAAAATACAGAAGCAAATTTTGTAAAATAGTTTTTTATTTTAAAATGAAAAAATTGGGATAAAAAAAAAATTTTAACATAAGGGCAAATTTGGGGCTCCCCTCTACTTTGGGTTTGGAAATCGCGGGAGGCGCAGACATAAGGTTAAATATATTTCAAACATAATATCTGAAAAATTCCAATGGCAATAATAAGTGAGTTAAATATTTTTTGTTTGTAATGCAGAGTTTTCAATAACAAAATAAGCAAAATGTATGAGAACCATTACTAGAAGAAAATTATTTACATTTTTACTAATATTTTCTTCAATATTGCTTCCAAGCATAAAATAATTCTAAATCCCAATCATAAAATTACATGAAACATTTTTGAGTTTTTGAAAGTATTTCATTGTAACATGGCATATTTATCTCCACACACACATACAATATCTCATCTTAATCTCTCAGTGCAGCTCCACACCACTCCACCCGACACAAATCATTCCTTAGAAACTCCCGCAGTTATTCCCAGTGTTACCACTCTGATGACAGCAGAGTAATCAACAAGTTCAAACAGGAACTATGCCCAGGTTAAGCAAAGCGAATTGGATAGCATGCTACTGCTGACGGGTCTCGTGATTAATTACGAAACTGGAGATTCGTTGTAATTATACTTTGTAGCCAACACTCTCAGCAACAGCGGCTGTGCTGAAAGGATTAATAATTGAGGGGATGCCAAAAATGGCAATTATTTTAAATCACTGGATCCCTATATAGGAATTTTGTGACCCAACGTTAAATAACTCTAATAGGACCCAAATGTGGGGAATGATTAGATTTACGGAGTCGATAACGTTAGTTTTATTCTTTCTAGAGTACAAAATGGAAATATTTTAATTAAAAAATACTGTTTGAGAAATTAACTTTTTTAAAATAAACATAATGTATATTCCTTTTTTTTAAATTTTTTTTAAAAAGTAACAAAATTGTAAAAACTGTTAAATTTTTTTAAAAAATTAAACAATTTTTTTTTTAGAACCGCACATGGGTTCCAATTGATAAAATTTTTAAAACCCTTTTAAAAAATAAAAAAAAAAAATTTTTAAAATATTTATTTGATAAACTTAGGGAACTTTTTTTTAGGATAATGTTTTTAAACATTTTCGGAAATTTTTAAAAAAAATTTTTGTTAAAATTTTAATTTTTAAAGGCTTTTTTTTCCCCTTAAAAAATGTTCGGTGTTAAAATATCTTTGGATTGGGAATAAATTCCTAAAAAAAAACTTATTTGGCTTTTTCCCCCAAAAATTATTTTAAAATTTTAAAAAAAATTTTAATTTATAGACTTTTTTTGGGTAAATTTTTTTTTTCCATCCCCCAACGGGAAGGAAAAAAGGAAAAACCTTTATTTTTGGGAACTTTTTTTTAATTCGCAACACAATATTTAAAAAAAAAAATTTGGAAATTTTAAAAAATGGACAAATATTTTTTCCCCTTCACGCATTTAAGAATTGATAAATATATTTTTTAAAATTTTAAATAAAAAACAGCCCCCCAACTTTAATTTTGGGAAAAAACCACGAAAAACGTATCTTGTTTTCATTTCCTACTTTTTTAGAGCCAAATGGCAAAATTTATATCTTTTTGTACGGTTGGCATATGGCCCCCAAATTTTAGTCAATTGTCCATCACAAAAAATTTCTTTGCAGCTCAAAAATAAGGTTTTTTTTTAAAGGTTTTAAAAAATTTGGAAATCAGTTGAGGGTGCCACCCAAAAAGTCAAAACCCAAAATCGGGGACCAGGAAATAGTTTTCCTTTAGACATTTAAAAATTAATGAAGTTTGACAAGTATATTTTGTAAGAAATTTAAAAAAAAATTAGTTTTTGGCAGGATAAAAAAAAAACGAAAAACATTTTCCCTTTCCCAATGAAGAAAAATATTTTTTTAAAAAATAGTCAAAAATGACTCAATTAAAAAAAAAAATTTTTATTATTTGCTGAGATTTGATAGAATCGAAAAGTAAAATTATTTTTTTTTTGGGAATTGTGTATGATGTGTTTGGTGCGGAAGGGTTATTTATTACGTCTTTGTTAAACCCAGTCATCTTGGTAAATATTTTAAATATTCGGAAACATATGGATATCATAAATATAAATGAGTATTTTTTTACATTATCTCATCATTTAACCCAACTAGAAATTGGTTTTCCATATGGTTTCAAAAGCTTAGGTTGTCCCCCCTGTTTTTGAGCATTTCAGAGAAAAGGGAGGGTTTTTTTAGACATTTCTCAAAACAAATTGTTATGGGGCAACCTTGGGTTTTAAAGATACGGGAATCCTAAATTGCGATTGAACTGGAACAAAGTTAAAAAAAAGCCTGATAGATTAAAAAGAAGGGGTGTCCGTAAATTTAAATACCTTTTGGGAAAAAACGCAAAAAAAATATATATATTTTTTTTTAATACAAAATTTATTTTTTTTGATAGAAACCTGCCAAAAAATAT
Organism: Trichonephila inaurata madagascariensis; assembly: GCA_019973955.1. Classification (NCBI taxonomy): domain Eukaryota; kingdom Metazoa; phylum Arthropoda; class Arachnida; order Araneae; family Nephilidae; genus Trichonephila; species Trichonephila inaurata. The sequence goes on from BMAV01023743.1 coordinate 42,776, forward strand.
TTTCGTATATATTTACAAAACCCTTTTTAGGATTTTTTATATCGGGGAAAACCCAAATTTTTTTATAAACCCCTTTTAAAGAAAGTTGGCACCACGGGGAAAAGTTTTTTTAAAATTTTATAAAAACCCCTTTTCAAAAAACAATCTTATTGTAAATCGTCGGTTTTCACGAATATTCTCACTCATTATTTTTAAAAAAAATCATCACTTACACCCCATTCCATGATTTGTCAATAAGTACTGGTAGACCCATCATTAAATTTTGAAAACCCCTTTTCTCAAAAACTTTTTTTAAAACTCATTACATTTTCCCCCCAAATATGTGCAAAACGAGAATTTTCCCCCCGGGTTAATTTTTTTGCGTTCTAAAAAAAAGGGTTTAAACTTTGGGGGCGGCAATTATCTTGCATTTTGGGGCTTTTAAATAATATGTGGCAAAATAAACCGTCGGTAAAACGTCATTGTACCCCGACAATCTACCAAGAACGTTTGTGCAAGATTGGAAACCTGTAAAAATACCTTTGGTTTGGGAGAAAAGAAAAGGGACAACATCGCTTTTAAATACAAGCAAAAAATCAATAAAGAAGAGTATCACTTATTTTTTTTAAAATGTAGTTTTAAAAAATTGATGAATTTTTAGGAATTTTTGGTCATAAGCATTTTAATTTGATTTTTTTCAAAATTTCTTTTCCTCATACTTTTTTTCCTTTTTTCTACCGACGCGCACGGTACTTTTTAAGTACCCCCTCCCCTTTAAAATTTCATAGAATAAACATTTTTACGAATACTCTGACGATACTTACAGGAATATTTTTAAAACCCCTTCTTCCTGGGTGTATGGGGAAAAAATTCCATGATGAGTATTTCAGCGAGGAAAGGGGAATCGTTTTATAGCAAAAAATTGCGTTTTCAGCTGATTGAATATTTTCATTTTTCTTCCGAAAAAAAAATTTAATGTCAAAAGGTAAGTCTTTTTTTTTTTCTTTTGTATCTTCATGAAGACCTTAGAAAACGATTTCCTTTTTTTATTTTAATAAAAAGGGTATATACCCTTTTTTTACAGCAGAATATCTTTTAAATTTAAATTTAAATTTGCTTAAAGGATTAAATTTCCCCAAAATTGAGAATTTTTCATGTATACCCCCTTTAATTTTTAATGTAGTGATTAAAAAAAAATTGGGGAAAAAAAGGCAGTAAATCATAAGCTGTGATAAAGGGGGTTTAAAAAGTGTATTACATCTTTTAATAAAAAGGTAAAAAAAAGTACAATAAAATTTATTGGGCCCAATTGATATAGTGTTTATTATGCTTGGGCCGGGCCCAAGGGGCCCAGGTTTGAATCCCGGGGAAGGTATGGGTGTTTGCCCCTTTTCTGCAGGGAAAGGGACTCTAAATAGTTATTGGGCAAGTCCCTTCGGGGTTTGGGGGGGAAAAAAGGGGGGAACCCTTTTTACTTTAGCGTTTTTCCATCACATTAAAGGGGAGAAAAGAGCAAAATTGTAAACCGGGATGGGGCCTTTAAAAGGGACAGCTAACGATGGCTTTTTTGCCCCCCCACGGGCCCTTAAAAAATTCCTTTGGGGGGATCTGACACTGTAAAAGATATGGGTAGTATAAGAAACAAAAAACATCAACAAAAATTTATTGATTTAAATTAACGTTGCACTGTTTAGCTAAAAACCAGGGGTTTTTTGGGGCGGACCAAATTTTTAACCATGGTCAAGTGACGGGGGAAAAAACCCGAGCTGGCTCCCTCCCCAACTACCACAACACCAACGGGGGTGACGTTTCGTCCCCGAAAATTTTTAAAGGGACGCTGCCCTACACCCGGGTCTTTAAAGGGGACTGGGGTCGAACTTGACAAGGCAAACCAAAAGAAGATACCTTTTACCACCCGGCTGCGGCCGCACAAATTTATTGAACCCAGTCTCATAATTGCATTTTACTTTAAAAATGATTTTTTTGTTAAAAAAATTTTGGTTAAAATGTTTGGCACATGGAAATTTTGGGAAATTTTTCAATTCAAAAAAATTTTTAAATTTTAAATCCTAAATTATTAGTTTTTTTTCATCGTTAGATTATTTAGATGATAAAAAAAACATTCACTTTTTTTTTGAGAATTTTTTGAGGAATTGTGCAGAAAGTTTTAATATTATTTTTTTGAAATTACTTTCGACACTCATTTTTTTCCCTTTTAATGAAAATTTTATGATGAAACTTTAAAGGGAAATTAGGCTTACAGAGATAATAAATAATACATTACTGTCAATAATTCATTTTCTATACCAAAAAATATTTAGTTTACTGATGAAAGATGTAATGAATGTTTAGTTGGGGAAAATAAAGCAAAATTAAAAAAATAAAGAATTCATTCCCGATAACTTTTTTTCTAAAATTTGTAAAAAAAATTTTTTTTCTAACCGGGTTTTTTCCCTTTTATTTGAAAAAAAAATAAGGAAATACTCATGACAAATATATGATTATTGTCTCCAAGAAAATTTTAAAACGGTACACTGGTGCAGCAGACTTTTTTTTTTATATCCATTTTTTATTAAATGAAGATGGGTGGGTGAAATATATGCTTTATTTCCCTTAAATTTTTAACCACGCTGTAAAAAATTTTTTATTATATAATTTGTAATGTTTTTTCTTTTAAAACAAAAATTATTTCCCCGGATAAAGTAACATTGGAACGCTAAAAAAAAAGGGCTAAAAGAAATAAACTGGTAAAATGATACGTATATATATACCAGTACCGATGTATTGAAAAAAAAAAATAATAGAGATTGAAAAAAAAATAAATATTTTTGTTTAAATTTCGGGGAATTAAAATTTAAATTTTTTTAAAAATTTTATTAGCATATATCCGCTCAAAAAAAAATTATCATTCCCCAAATTTGAAATCTGTGGTCTAATGGTTAAAAAACAAGGATTTTTTTTATCTATAACGCTTCAAACCCACGTGGACAGACATTTGAAAAAACCTCCTTCGTATCTAATCTTTGTTCGAAAAAGACTTATGGATTCAAAATTTGATTTTTGGTTTAGCTATTCAGAAAGGAATTTTCTCCCCCCATCCCCCCCCCCCAACCCCCAAAACCCCCTCTTTTGAAATACAAATTTTGCAAAAATTTTTTTAAAAAAGGGAATTATAATATAAAAATGCCGCAATCCTCTTATATAGTTTTGAAAAATTTTAAGGGGATTTTTTTATAAAAAATAAAGCTAAATTTTAATCAGTTTGGGGGGAAAAAATTTTTTTTTTCTAAACATTTTTCCCTTTAAAACCCCCTTAGTTTAATTTTAAAAAGCATTTTTTGAGTGGAAATTTTTCTTTAAAAATTAAACCTTTCAAACCGGGTTAAATAATTCCAAAAAAACTGTATTTATCTATAAGGATTTAATCCAAAAAATTGGGGGTCAATTTTTCTAAATTTTTTTAACGGTTCCAAAAAAGAAACATGCTTGTAAAATATCCAGTCTGTAGATTTAGTAGTATAAAAACAAGAATATTTCTCTCTGACGTGCACTTTCACCCTCGAAAGACCCTTGGGTCAGTTTTGAAACCCCCGTTCTTAGACAAACTCTACTCCATAAAAGAAATTAGCCTATCAAATTTTAAACATGTAATAATTGTCCCTAACGTCCTTTAATCTCTTGTAACGCCACTTAGTATTCGATTTTAATAAAAACCATTTTGTAGCGAATCTTTTTTCAAGAAAAGGGAAACTGCATACCAAATTTCCGACTGTAGTTTTAAAAGTTAAAAAAAAAAAAAATACCTTTCCATCCCGTCCCCCCCCCTTAGTTTTAATTTTTGAAAAAACATTTTGTGAAATTTTCTAATTTATGAAAGGAATCCCCTTACTAAATTTCAAAAATTTTCACAAAAAGTTGAAAAATGGAAATAATTAACAAGCCCCAATCCCCCCAAAGACCCCTTTTTGTTGCCGATTTTCGTAAACTCCGTTCTTAGCGAATCTCTGCTCCATGAAAAAAATATACCAACCGAATTTCAAGTATTTTTGTTTAATAGTTCGGGAAATATCGTGATGAATGAGTGAGTGCGAGTCGCTTTTCTCCTTCATATTTTGTACACTCATGGACAAAAAGAATAGTGTACCAAGAAAAAATTTCGGGGTCGTGACGAAACTTGGCATGAAGGTGCATGTAGAGGAGATACGCAAATGATTAGAAATACAGCGTGATTGCTCAATACGTATAGACGGTAGAGGGCATTTTAAAACGTTCTCGTGTAGTATAAAAAAGGTAACAAAATGTTTGAGTGTGCTGAATCGTTTACAAAGGGAAAAGTGGAGACATGCCGTTATGCCATTTTCGAAGTCAATATCAGCAGCTGTCACAGTTTGGGGAGGGAGAAAACCCCGGGATAATAGAACCTTGTTGTTCAGTAGAGTGTAGCTCGTAATTGGGGCCCATCTTACTGTATTGCCAGGAGGTGTTGGGACCAGTGCATCCGAGAGATGTCATTTACACGAAGACCAGGCTCAGAAGGCTTTTGACAAACCAGTCGTCTTGGTCGTCTTACCGCCACATCGTAAGAAATAAACGCGTACAGCCAAATGCTTCATCGTCCACCATCCAGGCACAGGTAGTGTCTTCACTATGGGCCCATGTGTCTTCTCGAACCTTACGAAGGAGGCTGGCTGAAGGACATTTGAGATCGCGGCACCCATTACGTGTGCTGCCCTTGACGCCCATTCATCGACGCCTCCGTTTGAAGTGGTGCCGCACAAGATGAAACTTGAATGCAGCGGAATGGAACCATGTTGTATTTAGCGACGAATCCAGATTCAATCTCAACAGTGATGACAATCGTGTTCGTGTGTAGAGACCCCGTGGTGAACTCCTCAATCCTGCTTTTGCTTGAAAGAGACACACCGCTCCCCCAGCTGGTGTGATGGTATCGAGTGTCATTGCCTACAGTACACAGGCACCCCTAGTATTGATCTGTAGCACCATGACAGCCCAGCGGCATTTCCAACACATACTGCAACCACATGCACTGCCAGTCATGCAACATCCCAGGAACCATTTTTTATTAAGACAATGCCCGGCCTCACACGGCAAGGGTATCACAAGACTTTATCCGCAATGTTACTACCCTTCCTTGGCCTGCCCTATCCTCAGATTTGTCTCTAATCGAGCATATCTGGGATCATTTGGGATGTCGAGTTAAGCATCCCAAGAGTTTTAACGAATTAGAGGCAAGGTTACAGCATATATCGAACGAAACGCCTCAAGACATCATACAGAACTTGTATGCCTCAATACCCGATCGTATCGTACTGTGCATTCGTGCTAGATGGGGTTCACAACAGGGTATTAAATCCTCCGTTCTTTTGCCTATTTATCTGAATAAATTATCCTTTTTCTTTGATTTTCAAATAATTTACTTATATAAAAGTAGTCCTTTGTATGTAAAATTTCGTTTCATTTTGTCGACTCCTGGTGCGCTAATCCTTTTGTCCATGAGTGTATATAAAAATTGTCAAAGAATGTCCGCGCGATGGACTCCGAAAATATTCAACAGATCCTGACATAATTTAGCATGTTATGTGTAATTTCGTTTACTCTAAAATATAGGAAAATTCTTGCCAAAATTTTTGACGTCATTATTTTGTTATTGCCAGAAATACGTAGAATCCGGGAAACGGGAAAACTAACAAAAGGTCAAAGTGCGTGCGTGACTGCAGAAGTGGATTTTGTGGACCAAGGTGCATGAAAAGTCAGTGCCTGAAGTAATTTGGGGCTTAGACATTTACATTTATATTTCTGGTTCATTCGTAAGTAAAAAAAAAGTGAGTATTATTTATTACTTATTATATAAAAAAAGTTTGTGTGTACTTATGTACGCGCACGTAAGAAGTTATACTTCTTTGGCGTAACAACATTAAAATCTTTCTAAAAATCTTGAGCAGGGCAATCTGGACCAAGGCGGTCACGAGCAGAGTTGAACAATACTAACCTTCAGTCAATCGGACCAGCCAAACCTAAAATGATCACGATTTAAATAAATTTAAACACCCCCGCAATAGAACAATATGACGAATAATATAGGGTGGGGGTCGAATGCGGGAATGATCTGCCCCGTTCTGCATATTTCTAGACAAAGTATTTTCGCATCCGTTCTACGGAACGCAAACCAAAGGTTCGCTGGTACTGGAGGGGTATAGGCCAGTGGTAGAGCATTCGACTGATGATCGAGAGGTCCTCGGTTAAACCCGGATGCTCCCTTCTTCAGGGAAGTGAAGAGTAATATTTCTTTGAGAAATTCGAAGGCGGGAATGATCTGTCCCATTCTGCATATCTCTAATCAAAGCATTTTCGTATCAGTTCCTACGGAACGCAAAGCAAAGGTTCGCTGACGTAAAGGGATAGCTCAGTGGTAGAGCATTCTACTGCAGGTCGAGTGGTTCCCGGTTCAAACCTGGGAGCCTTCTTTTCAGGGAAGTGAAGAGAAATTTTTTTTTTGAGTATTTCGAAGGCGGGAATGATCTGTCCCATTCTGTATATTTCTAGATCAAAGCATTTTCGTATCCGTTCCTAAGAAACGCAAAGCAAAGGTTCTCTGACGGGAGTGAATAGCTCAGTGGTAGAGCACTCGGCTGCAGATCGAGAGGTCTCCGGTTCAAACCCGGGTGTCCCGTTCTTCAGGGAAGTGAAGAGAAATATTTTTCTTTGAATTTTGAAGGCGGGAATGATTTGTCCCGTTCTGTACATTTCTAGACAAAGGAATTTCGCATCCGTGACGGTGTAAGTCACATCCGTGACGGGATGCGTGCGCATTGAAAAAATTTACCCTCATCCTATTTCCCTAACGCCCCAAAAGAAAAGAAGTGAGTATAATTATTAGTTGTTGTTTTTTAATAAAATACAACCATTACGTACATAAGTGCACATATCAGTGCACGCCATATTATAAATTATATATATGAGCAAATAAAACTGCAATTATTTTTCATTAAATTCATATTTTTTAACACATTTTATAAAAGAAAATTTAAGGAAAAGTAAGGGACGAGACTATGTTAAGGTTAAAGAACGTAGTCTTTGCCTTGTCAGATATAATGATTGGGAATTGATATATTTTCTTACAGAATCTATATTTTTCTTTTTCTTATTTAATTATTATTATTGTTTTTTTTTGTAATATTGTGTCTAAAGAATTATAAGTACTGAAGTAAATCAACAGAAATATAAGAAAAACAAATTTGGTTATAGTGTATAAGCATATATACATACTATGTCTATAATTATCCTTAAACAACTATCCTTCTGTGTAAATTCTTGATCATTCGATTGCAAATTGTTACAGAAAAATTCAAATGTGAAATATGAAACATCTGATTAAAGAAAAGAGCTATTTTTAAACAATTTTAATATGCCTTAACATTACAGCTGACTTTATATTCAGTGAATATTCTTAACGTACTCCAAGATAGTTCAATATGGTTCAGACTGTCTTAATTGCTGGCAATTTTCCCTCATTAATCATGCATACACAGCTTCTTTCTTCTGCTGAGGTAATGAAGGTCACACGAAATCTGTCAATAGATCACCCAACAAAGGATCCGCATCGTCCCAAGTCGTTAAATATCGAATGATGATCGCACCACATTTTACGATTGATTCCAGTCTCTATATTTGAATAGCTTATCATCTCCGCCGCCCTAAGGCAAAAAGAAAAGAGCATACAAAAAACAAACAAAGGATATCGGATCGAAATTGTATCGATCCAAGGGGTGTTTCCTAAGGCACAAAAAATGCCCTCCATGACAGAGGATAACATCCGGGGCACTGGACAAGTGCCTGGGAACGAGAAGGGCTGGAGAAAAGAACTCGATGAAATACATAACGAAAGGATAGAACAGAAAAAAAAAGTGAATGATTTCTTTCTCCTTTTTTCTTTCTTTTTTTTCGACTTTTTCCTTGGCTCTTTCCATATCTTTCATCTTTCCCTTATCCGAACTTCTTTAGTAAACGGATGCAGGCTCAAAGACTCGATTTTGTTTTAAAGAAGAAGACTCAGTGATGTATTGTTTGTGGAATTATGAAAATCGGGTTCGTAAGCCCGGTTTTCCGGAAAGTTATTTTCTAATGCTGAACAGAAATCGAGAAGAAATTTCTACAAGGCAATATCACAGACAATTTTTTACTATGGTAGCTCTGAAGCTATCAGTGTATTCAAAATAAAAATGTTGAGAAAGCAGTATGTACCTAAATGTGTTTTAAATTTATTTATTTATGCATATTAATATAAAGGAAAAGCTATGTTTCCCTCCCTATTTGTAATAAAGTTGATGTATTAGTTTAACACATAATATGTAATAAACGCGCTTTTTATATCATATTTCCCTCATTTTCGTAAGTAACGTATAATTAAATTACTGTACTATAAACATACAACTAAATTAATTTAAATTATTGAAACCAATCTCTCTCTATATATAAATATATATACATATATTATAATGATATATGTATATAAGTACATACAGATAAAAATAGGTAGATAAATGTACATATATTCTTACATATGCATATATATATATATAAAACAAAAAAAAGACGATCGAAATTTTCCGGCATGCACTATGAACCGGATATAAAAATTATATATGTATACTAACCATATAAAGAAAAAAATATGTATACACACATACATGTATAATTGTAAATATGCCACTCTTCCGGTATAGTGCTTAGTGACGCTGACTGCGATGCCGTAGGACCTGGATTTGAATCCTGGAAAAAATCATGGATGTTTGTAAATATATAGTACCTTCGTGGCATGGAGATACTCTAAATAGCCGTATAGCCGCAAATCCTCTCACGAGGTTGGTGGAAGAGGAAGAGAGGTGGGAGGCCCCTGAGCACTCCGAGAGAGTTCTCTCTCAAAATTGGAGTGGAACCGAGCAAAATTGTACTGTCACCTATATTGAGCTCAAAGCTAAGGCTAATGACAGGAGTAAAAGTCCAGCACTCAGCCGCTATGAAATTCGTAGTACTTGATCTCATGTAACTGCTGGTCAGGCGGGATAAGTAACAACAACATATATGTAAATATACATAAATACATACACACTTGTTTATATATATATATATATATAAATATATACAACTTTCCACTTAATTTACTTCTTTACTTCATATTGATAATAACTCTTCAAGATGCTACACTGTTTTTATATATTTTAAATAAACCACTTTTTAAAGCGAGATTAGTCATTTAACTTCAACTTTAGTTCTCAGAAGCATTTAAATAATATGTTTGTGAGCTGGCAAGAACTAATCTGAAAACATTTAGCTTGAGAGGAAAATTAATCCTCCGTCCTACATTTCACTCGCTTGATATATGGTAGTGACTATAACAATTTGTGAATGTCCTATGCAATACATTTTCTCTAAAATAATTTATACTTTTGAATCATTGTGAATAAATGATTGTATTATTATCCTAATTTTAAGTCCTTTTATGATACCAAGATAAAAAATGGCCCACTTCTCTACATAAGCAAACAGACATACTTCCTCCCCATAACTAAAGTTTACTTATCGTAAGTATATAACATATGGAAAACTACGATTACATTTCTTTGTACTTTGGGAATATAAAGGGCCCAAAATTAATGTACACAGCTACTACCTTCAAGTCTCAAAAATGGCTACAACTGAATTAAGTGTCAAATTTAACTCGGCATCGATGCCTCACACGGGCACGTCATTTTAATGCAGATTACTTCTGTGTCAGAATTTGTCAATCATATTGTATGGAGAGAGTTAGGGATCGAGTCTCTCAGCATCAGGGATTACATGTTTGCAACTCCCATTACAGTAGATCTCAATAATGTACTAGGAAGGATGGCAGCTTGTGTGGGGAATATTGAGTAATTTTGTTGAAAGATGTCGTCTCTAAGGCACTCGAACAGCTATCGATCTTAAAATCTGAAAAATGTAACACGAGCTATTTAAAATTACTGACGACAGGAGGTTGATATATTCATAAACCCGTTGGCTATTCATACCCTCACATTATCTTCAGACCATTATGACGATATAGAAAGCCAGTACCATTTTCATTCCTGACACGAATACAGCCATCAACAGGCAGCATCCAGAACCAAGCCAAGGCTTTCATAAGAAGACATTTTGTTTCAAACAGTGTATCCAATTTTGTCGTCGGAAATACCACTAACGCCTCGTGTATTTTTGCTGCAGTATCAGAGAAAGTCGAATTAATTGACACCATGCACACATTCCACGCTGCTCCAGACGTCGTACAAGCCCAATTCCTCATGTTAAGGCCAGTGATGTGTTTGCACAAATCTACAATGCAGATCTTACAGCACATCTATACTCTCACGATTTAGAGATGGAGATCCTATATGTGGTGTTCAGTAGGATCCTAATCAACCCAATGTCAGGTTTGGATCAAAGTTGTTTGACTCTGAACAACGAGAGTAGCAATATAACAAACCTGATGAAACATGTCCATGCTGCTATCAAATTACGATACGTACCAGTAGTCATTTTTTCTAAGAGGAATAGCACAATCCTCTCTCAAACAAAATTGAAATGAGATTTTTGACTGAGGAACCTGCATTGCGTAACTTTCGTTTTATACAGAGTTTGAGATGCCGCTACTCCTGTTTCGTTAGACTGTTATTAAATTATTATTATCTGCACACATTTCCAGGTACCTTCCTTTCTTTTAATTTTAATGTTTTTCACCCCTCCTTCGACGTAATCAAAATAGCTCTCAAGAAATCTTGAATTATACATTTTAGCTCCAGACACTTCCACATAAATTTCTTTCTAATTAAGCCCATTCTTTTAATTTGAGTCAAACAAAACCTGACGCTCTTTTTAAAAAAAAAGAACCTTTAATAGAACAATGCAATAAATGTGCTCTGTCTTTTGATAAAATTAAATTGTGCGTTAATCTGACTCCCAAAAAAATTTTAAGCACGATATGATTGAACACACAATGGATAACAGATGGAGGATTTTGCAGGAGAGATCTATCCAGAGTCTACCGAAAAACACAGCAGTTCATTTTTGTAGAAGTTTAAGGGCCACTACTGTTTGCGTAAGCATCTGTACGGAATTGGAATGGTGATCTTTGCAAACAGTTTTTTATATGACTCCGAGCAGAAGATGACACCTGGTAACATTTGAACAGTACTTTGCACTTATAATTCGTGAAGATATTGTTAAAAAGTATTGAAGTGTCAGTAGACAAACGGTTTTGGCACTAATGTTCGTCATTTATAAAATAAAAATAAATTATTATCTCTTCTTTATGGTGTTGACATTTATGGTGGCAGCACACGCGCACACACACTCAAACAAACACAAATATATATATAATATCAAAAACAAAAAAGAAACAGTAAATAAAGAACATAACTAGAAATAACGTAATATAAATATAAAAGAAAAACTTATTGAATCTATAAAAAAATACAAAAATGAATTACAAAAAAGAACCTAGCCAGTTTAAAAGCAATTTCGGACTTCGGACAGAATAAGTGGGGTGAAAATAGTTTGGTGGCATCAACCTTCCACTTTGCAACTACGTAGGGCAAACCAAATAAAGTTAATAGAAAATCAAATTATATAAAAACTTGCAGAAGGTATGAGAAAACAACCATTATTCTGCAACAAGTTCTCCTAAAAACTTAAAACCAAA
>BMAV01023745.1:2038-20907 GCA_019973955.1 Trichonephila inaurata madagascariensis
AAAAAATGTTAACGCTCCCAATAGCCTTGTGGTCATGGCCACGAATTTGTAACCGACGTCATTAAGACGTTGTTGTCTAGAGGTTGTTGCATGCTATATTCGTCATTGCTTGATGTCCTCTTGTTGGCGTGGTGTGGATGTGTGGGCAGAGGGTACCAGTTTAAATGTCATCTGAAATTCAAAATAACGAGAATTCGTCTTATTACGTTGCTTTGAAGTTCAATCTCAATGGTAAAACATTCAGACAATGCTGCTGATTTCAGCTGGAAATTGAGGAAATCGCTTGCAACAACAATATACGCTATAATTTTCACTCCATTATAACTGGTGACCCGGACGTGATTTGTCCGCGATTTTCACACCACCATAATTGCATAGCCACCAGGGGGTGTTTTACCAACTTTTGATTTTACCATTCAAGGAACAAATATTGATTGGGACTACGACTTTAACTTTTTATTCTTTCAATACCTGAGTAGGAAATCTGTCCATGTTGAATTTCAATAAATATAATCACTTTTTCATGATTTTTAATTTTTTTTCATTGCTTGTGTTGCAAAAGAGTGTACATATGTACTTTAAAGTGTATAAAAGGAAGGGGTATTTCAATTTTTTGTACTATTATTCATATTTTTTGTTTCATTTTTTTTTCGCTTTCAGTTCACAAACAGCATTCATAACTCTTAACACTTATTTTTAATAACAAAAATATGGTTACCTACTCGAATAAATTAATATATACGTATTGACATGTTTTATAGTTCGTTTTGATTCATTAGCAGTGGTTTTAATTTCTTAGAGATTAGAATAGTGAAAATTGTTTTAAGCTATTTAATTAAAAACTTTTTTATAAAACGTAGCTGATAACCGATGCCAACCTGGTCCATCTACTGAAAAAGTCTTGGTTCGGATTCCAAGATGGTTTATTGCTGTCAATGGTGTACCCTATTGACAGTAATAATCCACAAGAGTAATTAGGAAACAAAGGTAGATCAAGTGTGTAGCTTACGAAAACGAGATCAAGTGTGTAGCTTAAAAAGTGTGGAGCTGGCAACAACTGTTTTGATGAAGTCATTCCAAACCCCTCTATCTATGTGGCCAATTTCGCCTTAATCGATCTCACCAGTTGGGAGTATTGCGTCATTGAATGAACTCGTGCAACTGCATTCTGCCTCAAAAATAGTCGAATTAACATCACAGGTTAAGAAATCTTAAACTTAAGAAATCAGCAACGAAGAAATTCCAAATGTTAACCAAGGGGCTTATGGCAGTGGCCTCAAACTTTCAATACTCGCGACCCAATATTTAATCATCATTTTCATCGCGCCCCCTCCATACAATAACAATGTATTAAATTCGATAATACTGTACTTTTACACTAAAGCTACAGTACGACTTTAACTTCTTATGTGCCACTGACGTATATCAGCGTCTCGTTCAGCCAAAGCATTAATCTTCTGGACGTATATATACGTCTTTCTGAAGTACGATCTTTTCTGTGCACTGCTATCCATAAAATTATTCCTACTTTGGAATACAATAAAAGGACCTTGACAGTCTTTGCAAAGGATTTATTTATTTAAGACGATTTTGCTTATTTATTACTTTTCCCCTAGCGTCCCCCCCAAAAAAAAGCACCAAAATACGCGCGTCTACGTGGAAAACCGTGGCATTGGGGACCGAACCGCGTAATTTTTAATAGGCACAGTTAAGGATTTAATTATAAACCGTACAAAAAAATAATCAAGGTAAGTATTAATACAAGCCCATGGGGTCACTGGTAATTATCAAACTTGTTCTTAACTTAATATTGTTAAATTAATAATAAAATACATTTTACAGTACAGATACTTTTATAAGTGTATTATATCAATGTAAATGTGTAATTTATATTTTATTATGTCAGAAAGTATTTTGTTAGCTTACTTTCAGTAAATTAATAATGTTTTGAATAGTTTTCAACTTTTCAATATGCTTGCACCCCCCTTGTAGAGTTATCACACCCCTCAAGGGGGCCGCGCCCCACAGTTTGAGAAACGCTGGCTTAAGGAGATGAAACTTTGTCTAGTACACGTGTTTGAATGGTATAAGAGGTTTTCAGGGGAAAGGATAAGTGTGGAAGATGAGTAACCTGCTGGTGCCCAAAGTCAGCGATTATAGACTAAAACATTACAATTGTGATTAATGTGTTGATAATATTCCTCCTATAAAAAAAACCCACTTAAAACTGCACAAATAAGTTTCATTCTTAAAAAAATAATTAATTCACAAATAAGTTTCATTCTTAAAAAAATAACTAATTCACAAATATGATGCATTTATATTTTGAAACTAATAATATTTTATGAATACAGACATAATAATGAAGCCCAATGGCTGAGTGGTAGTGTATCGCGCTTCCAAGCCGCAGATCCAGTGTTGGAATCTCGGGATGGGCAAGGTCGACTCAGCCTTTCATCCCTTCAGTGGGTCGATAAATGAGTAAGTAACATTATGGTTATTTCCAGTTAGGAAACAAACAAACAAGGAATGAATGGATGATGCTTTCTTGCGAAGTAGCCAACATTTCCGAAATTTATGTTATCGTAAACAGTGAAGAACCAGTTTTCCCATAAATAAGTTTGATATATTTTTGTATAAATATGGGTGGTTACAGTTGTTCGATAAATGAGTACCAAGCGTGCTTGAGAACCGAAAACTTGAGTTTTTGCGTCAGACTGACCACTTGACCGAATCATCTGCCCATGCATCCCAGTGCCTAAGGTCACGTAAGCTGAGATAAGCACAGTAGGCACTGGCAATTATGGGCTGTTGCGCCACTGAGTTCAGTTCAGATATAATAGTAATCAATTTATAAGGCAATATTAATATCTCGTATTTTATTGGCCGAAACTAATTCATTATATAACATAAATGCAATTATTTGTACATATATATATATACATTTAAATTGAAAAATTAGAAGTTTTCATTTCTATCGTGTAGACCAGGGGTGTTTAACACAAATGACCTTGTGGGCCACTTCGGGAAAACCTTATAATCTCTCGGGCAGCGCATAAAAATATATGTACCTTTATATCAGATTTGGAAACAAAAACACATTTATTGGAGTGAAAATTTAAAACAGAATGAACTGCTATTATTGTTTTCATTATTTTTCATATATAGAGACATAGATAATATAATAATGTTTACATAATATAATAATGCAATGATCAAATAATGTTTAAAATAATTAAGTTGCCATTTTCTTGAAAATTACGGTGTTCCTTTTGAATTGATCTTTCGTTACTCATTGCTGAAATTTGATAGGGCTGTCATTCGCAAACGATTAAGTATACTTTGCCCTTTATCTTAACCGTCTTGGATATTTTTTTAAAACTTTAAAAAACATCTTTGACTGCCTCTTGCCTTTTGGGCACCCCAAACAGAAAAGGAGGAGGAGAAATGAAAGTCGCACACACAGAGAATCATGTATCATCCATAGTAAAGAATATGCATAATGCAATTCGGACTTTATTTTTTTAAATAAATTAAGTAATAAGTAATTTATTATAGAAAAATCAAATATAACTGTTTGATAAAATAAAAATCTGTTTAAATATTAAGGACATTTCTATTATCAAAAAGGATTTATTTTAAAACAATAACAGGCAAACACATTGTATATATATATATAAATTTTCCTTCAAATAAATTTCAAAATAAAAAAAAAAAACTTTAAAAACCTGATATTTAAAATTTTTTTTATAAAGAGTCGGTGGGCCGCAACTTACGTACTGGCGGGCCAATTGCGGACACCTCTGGTGTAGACTTTAAGTGCGCACACATTTTTTAAATTCTTTGCAATGGTACTTGATTCATGTGTAAAGAAAAGCAAGAGTGGAGTGGATATATTTTTTAATAAAACACATTTTTAAGACATGCATATACGCTATATATTATACAGACTTATTCTTAATACTTTCCTAGAGAAATATTTATCTTATATTAAGAATTCATAAAAATGAAAGTTTTACTGATCTAAAGATTTATTATTATCATCAATATCATTGTGATACAATAATAGTAAAATTTTTTTATTTTTATACTCATTCCATTTATATTTCCATAAAATCGTGTAGAGCATGATTGAAATTATCGATCATGCCTGTGCTTTTGAGTATCCTGTGGACAGCTTCGAAATTGGACTGAAAATGACTAAGCATGTGTTTCTTCTAACATGAGAGTGTGTAACGGTTCTATTCAGGCTTCTACTAATCCTCTTGGGGAAACTTACGGGAACAGTGGGAGGTATCTACCTTACAGCTGAAACGAACTAATCCTCTTGGGGAAATTTACGGGAACAGTGGGAGGTATCTACCTTACAGGTGAAACGAGCTAGCAGGTTTATAGCCGGATCATACAAGAGATTTAAAACAGATAAGTTCCTTTCATGTATTTCATATATAACTTCAGGTTAAGAGGTCTCAGGGGAATTAATTTGTCTCGAGGGGTAGGTAAACAATTTTCAAACAGGTATAATTACTTTAAATTTAAATTGCATAATTCTAAAATTTTACACATTTACAAAGGCTTTTGTTTTCAAAAAAGGTACAAAATTTTTGAAATATATTCATAATTTTAAAAATCATAAGCATATGAAAATAAGAAATATTTCTGTAATAAATATTGAGCAATTGTTTGCGTTGCGCACGCTATTTTCTAAAATAGTAGCCTCTGATGTATATAAAACTTTATAGAATTATAAAATGTATCATACTTTTTAGACCTACATCCTTTAATAATTATGTATTTTTTGTATTTCATTTGTTTAATATATCTTTTGTGTTTCAAAATAATTGAAAAATATTGAAAATATTTGTTAAAAAATTTTGAAAAGTAATATTTTATTTTTTAAAAAATATAATTTATTTTTCTATTTATATAAAAATACAACAGTGTAATAAAGATACATTTAATTTTATAAATCACCTTATAGTTAGAAATTAAAACTACTATTTTAGAAAATACCATGCGCAACGTAAAACTTAAATAACATTTCTTATAGAAGTGTTTCTTAATTTCGTATGCTTATCATTTTTAAAATTATAATTATGTTTTAAACATTTTACACTTTTCTGAAGACCTATTCGTGGCCATGACTACTAGACGATTGGGGACATTAACATTATTTTTTGGGGGCGGGAGGGAGATGAATTTCGTTTTTTGAGTTAACATCCTTAAAATGAATACGTTTATTTTGAAAAAAAGTGATCACCCTGTGGTTGCCAAAGCATTTCTTATGCATTCAGGTTCTCTTTCTCCGACTCGCTATTCTGATGCTGAAGCTTCTTGCAGAAAATCCGTATAATTCCGCAACTCCTTGTCATAATCAATTCAAACTCGTCAATTTATGTCAGGGGTGGGCTACTAGCGACCCGCAAAAGATTTTAATGCTGCCCGCCATGACAGAAAATCCGCTTTGAACCAAGATGTGCTATTAATGTGATTCATCTTTAATTTTTCTCTATTAGGAACACAAAATAACTAAAAGAGTTTCTCCTAAGACTAAGAGATCATCAGCAAAGTTTGGAGGACGAGGTCAAAAGAAGCTTTCAAGATTGTAGGAAATATGAGGCTATATTCGATTTGCTCTGTTATCATCACTGCTGATATTGATACAGCTTCTGAAGTGCTGCAGCTTGAACTTATTGACTTGAGTCAGAACACAGTATGAAGTGTTTAATGCTATAACATTGAATTTTACAAATCGTTGTCAGCTGAAAAATTTTCCGGAAAACCTTTTTCCTTATATTTAAGTCGACTTATATTTGTGCGAGTCAAGATACCTTACATAAAGATCAACAAGTGTGAATGCAGATGCTAGTTGACTTTTCCGCCTTCACGGTGCAACTGGGCTGCTTCAGCAGCCCTCAATCCCCTTCCTGGGACTGAAAGGTGTGCATTGTGTAGTCAATTTGGATGGTTAGGTAAAGGAGTGGTTTCAGAATGAAAAAACCAATGGAATTTGCTGGCAGAGAAAATCCTTGGCTTCTTGGATGGAGCTTTCTGATTGGATGTTGGCAATGAGCTATCGGTGTCAACTGCCTGATTCAGAGTAAACGAAATCAATGGAAATTAAAATTAAAGGAGAAAATATGGAATTAAATGGAGGAACTTATGAAGTTAGTTAAAAGAAAATTCAAAAATAATTTAACATGCATCCAACTAGTAGATAGATTTTTGTTTATCTGTTTTAGCTGCTTTAAGTTTAGGTAGTAACTGTAAACTTTTTAGCATTCTTTTTACTATGCTAGAAATTATATTGAAAAGTTCAAAAACTCGAAGAAATGTAAAGAGATTATCTTCCTAGTACTGGCCGAATATTCGGAAGCTTTGAAAACTATTGTTTTGTTCGTTGTTATGATGTTGGGATTCATAGTATTATTTTGATGGGTAGAGTCGTGGGTAATTCCACTCAAAACGCGTTAGCGTAGGATACTCCCTTTCGTATTTCGCTATTATGAAAGTATTATTTTTAAATATATTTTCAACAGGAGAACCTTTTTTTGGCTTTGGGGACTTTTGGGCCCTTGGTGCAGTAGGATGCATGTCCGTATTCCTCATAGTTAATACAGTGACGGTTATCCCGCTTTTCTTTTATCCCGCTCTTTTTAGTTTTATGTTCTCTTCCACTCTTTAACCGTGGGGCTTTTAGATGTCAGTTTTCCTCTATTGTGACATATAGTAGGGGCTGTGATGGGAATTTAAATATATATATATATATATATAATAAGCAATCTTCCTTATTTTTTAAAAAAAAATAGTGGATAATAATAGGGTACATTTGTCTCATTAAAATGATTCTAAAATTATATGTGCTTCCAAATATAGACAAAATGAAATTTGCACGATAAATAAATTGAATAAAATTTCTACTGTTTTTAACTAAATTTTTTTTTTATTATTTTTTAAAATGAATGCACTTATTTTAAGAAGGTGTGTTCCTATGGCATTCGCCCACGGTATAAAAAAGTTGGCCACCCCTGAAAATATCACATAGTTCAGAGGCCTCCACGAATGGTACATTTGAAGGAAACTGCTATGTTTCATTTAACCTTCTAGAGGAACATCAATTTTTTTGCCACTCTTACACACATCCGTATGACATACGGTTACGCAATTTTTTTTGAATTTTATTACCTTACGGACTGTTTTAAATCTCCTTATATCTCATGAAATTCAGTAGAATTTTTAATATTTAAGTCTTTATGAGGAACACTATAGAAATTAATTACATTCATGTAAAAATATTAATACCAAAAACGAAAAAACTATAGGAATATAGATACTGATAGACGGTGATAGATAAGAAAAATCGCACATATAGTAAGTTGAAAAAAAAATCGCCAAATACCACCACGTCTTCCTCTGACTGGGTGACCGGGAAAGATATCATACCAGCCCACCTCCAAAATCACACCACAGCGTCATCTACAGGCATCAAAGCAAATCATCCCCGTCTGAGAGATGAATGTTCCGGTCAGAGGGTTTAATTGCACAAGAATAAACTTACAATTTTTAGTGTTTCATGGTGCTTCATTTGAGATTCAGGTCTTATTGCTTTATAATTGAGTTCTCTTAAACTAATGTAATTTTTCTCTTTAATAATCAATTTTCCACCAAATGGATTTTATAGAAGTCTTTATTTTGCCTGGAACATATTGAGAGGGAGAACATTTATAGTGGACTTAGAGCGTCATCTAGTAACGAAGAGATGACCAATGAATATTTTAAGCTCGGATGCAAATTATCTGTAATTATTTCATATAATGAATACTGGAAAATAAAATTATTTTACAGAATTGTATCATGAAAAAAATTTGGGTAAAATTTGAAAAATCGTGTAAAATATTAATGTGTGTAATTAGTGGCTAGGAATATTTGATAAATAAAAACTTTGAAACAATTATACTTATTTTACGATTAATAAATATAATTATAATTCGAAATGATAATAATTGTTTTTGAGACTAACGATTTGCGCAGGATTTTTCCTTCTAGCTTCCAAACGCACACTAAAAAGATTTGAAATTCAGTTTTGGATGAATCACTGTGGAGCAGATCCTGCACTTTTTAAACCAGCTAGCATTTTTCCTGCGCTCATATTTTACATAGTCCGCTTTTAATGAAAGTTTGTATAGTGTAAAAGTATGAGGACTAAAAAAACCTTATTACTACGAAGTTTACTAGTAGAATTTCATGCATTAATTGCGTTCAAAGATTTGAAATAACAGAATAAACCAAAAACTTTCACAAACCAATTTAAGATGCATCCAGTCGAGAAAAAGAACAGCAAATCTGACATTTAGAATTTAAGAAAATGGCTACAACTTCGCTAATGCGGGCAATGATTTAATTGAGATTTGTTTAATATAATTAGGAAAATCGACAGTTCGCGTTTCTCATATGAACTAAAAACAAAAATAGCATTTTGAAAATATTTATTTAAAATACATAATATATTATTGTTGAGAGAAGAATCATTAAAAAAAAAATGTATTATCCTGAAAAAACATACATTTTGACACTGATCTAAAGCATAATAGAAAATACATGAAAGTATTACGCAAATTTTTTTTTTAACTCTTCTGTTTGACAAGCAATAAAAAGTGGTGAACAGAAAAACGTCGATATTTTTTGAAGAAAGTTTCTGTTCCACATGATGGGAGCGCCATCTTGGGATATTTCTTTCTCCTAAATGTTAAATTTAAATGTAAAAAGGACTGAAAACACTAGGGGCGCTGTCGTCACGAAAGTCTATCACTGACACAGAGAGGAAAAAAAAGGTGTTTTTTTCAAGTTACCGGTCAGTAATTTTTTTCTTTCATTATTTGACGATTATATTTTAAATGAAAAATTTATCAATTAGTCTGACAATTTTTCTCAAAGATTGTTCAAACTTTTTTTTTTCGTTAAAAAAACTATATCACGTATTTTTTAATTAAAATTGCATGTGTATACATTTTTTTTTTTTTTTTGCAAATCGTAAATTAAATAAATTACTCTCATAAAACTTTTTTCCAGCATTGAAGAAGTAAAATATAAAGAATGCTTCTACAAAAGTATTGAAAATAAAGTCTGTTTAACAGTAATATTTAAAATTCTTCCATAAAATTATGGCGAAAATGTAAATTTTGTAAAAATAGTTATAGAAGCAAATGAAAAAGGAAGGCATCGTACGTTGTATAGGTATCCATTGGGTACTTGGGGCTTACGTCCCGGGACCCGAATAACCTGAAATTTCCTGATTTCCTGGTTATAATTTTCGATCCGCCGAAATCAAGGGGACCTGTAGATATTCTGCACCTAGGCCCGAAATGAGCTTAAACCGGCAATGGCATCATATTACATATAATGTCATAATGTATTTGTTCGACATATCTGTCAGTTTTTTTTAAAAATTCCTGTGATGACATTTAAATAAAGTAACTTTTCTCTTGTATCTGAAAAAAAAAAAAGAAAATCGCATCTTTCGACTAAGAGTAAATGATTGAGTTAGGTTTTCAATTATTTTCAATCCATAAAAGCCTTTTATTTGTAGAAATCAGATCTCACACACACATAGTTTTAAAGCTTTTAAAATACGAAGGAATATATTATGACTAGTCTTTCTATATACCTAAAAGATCGTTAAGGAAAAACACATTTATTCGAAATGTTAATTATAAATATAGTAGAAGATCTTAGAATTTTGTAGGCACGGAGATACACCCGATATTCGCTTTTTATAGAAATGTTTTCGACTGCATTAACAAGTGCTTTGAAAAAAATACCGACTTTACCAGCAGAATGTTCCCTTCAAAACCTATTGTAAGAAAATACTTGGAAAAATACACTTCTAATAGTTAAATAAATATTACCACTTCAAAAAATGAATCGATAACTATTAATATGATAAAGACTGCTCCTTATAATTTAAAACTGAAATTCTCTCATTAAATGCCGATTGAGTTCGGTATGATTAAGATTTGTATTTCGACTATGTGATTAGGGAGCAATATCTCTTCGAATTCGCAGGGTTTGTAAATTATTCAATGAGGTTATATTTTGGTTCTTGCATAACAGTCGAGTATGTCAAAACAGCCGCTGTGGCGCGGTAATAATTCATTCATTTTGTTAATTCTTTTTTTACTACTTTATAGACATTGCATAAAATAAAATGTATATAGTAACTAATGCTTTTTATTTCAAAATTAATAAGTATTGACCCTGTAGTTTATTAAGCATTATCACATGAAATAAAATTTAAAAATTAAAAGAAAAAATATTTGAGTTTTGTTGTAGTTACTTATGCCGCATCTGATCGACAATAACATCAGATCAAGGTCCACGAAATTCATCGCAGTGAAGGGCTAGATTTTTACGCCAGTCGTTAGTTTTGAGTGCATTATGATTTTGATCGGTTCTACCCCAAATTTTTGGGAGAGCACCCTGGGGACTTGAGTTTTAAAAGCAATGTGTACAAATTTTTCACCTAACACTAGTATTGTTACAATCCATCTGTAGGCGTAAAAAAACCCTCAGGAAATATTTTTTCGCCATTTCATAATGTTTTTTGGTACTTTCATATTATTGCAACAATCGCCAACGTTTAAGATAAGTTTGCAACCCCAATTTTGCATGTGCCGTATACGCTGAATTGGCAGTCATGTGCTTCGTTTCATATAATGTCGTCAATAGGTTGTGATAATATACAAGTACTGTTTTTACTCATGATAAAATGTTATGTCTTTTTTTCAGATTCTCGTCATGTTAAGGCTGTTTTCGGTTAATTTTAAAGAATAGGACCCATATTCGGAATATGTTTTCATATGTAAATGTATTCGAACTTTAATATTACATTCTGGCTTCACTATCCTGTAAAGATTCATTTATTTTGTCACATTACTCATTTTTATTCTGGTTGACACATTTTTTATTTTATAAAATGTGTTTCGCATTTTTTCTTCTATACCGTAATGTTGAATGAGCTATCCCTTTGCACCTTAAAAAAAAACTAATTATTCATGAAATATTTTGAAATTTTGAAAACGCTGTATTATAAACCAATGCATGAGCTACAATCTTACAAATTTCTATAAATATTGAGGCATTTTTTTTCTGTCCGAAAATGTACTCCGCTTTAAGTTCACTCTCTTGTGAAAGCGCCGAAAACAGCCTTATATGGCAACCGTAGTAAAATTAGAAGAGGAATATCAAATGTGATTATATAAAGAGACAACGAACGTATTTTTTATTAATGTAGTTCCCAGTAATTTCTCCATTCAGTTATGCAGAAGGTATTTTGCAGCTTTTTACTAATATTGTCTTTAGTGAAACACCTTTTTGATACATAAATGGTACAAATGTTTGAATTTTTTAAAGATATAATCAAAGGCATTGAATTTTATTGATTTAATATAGGTTAGGAGCAATATTTGAAAAGAGTTCTGAAAATCGTTACCGATAAATATTAATATTGTAATTAACATCAGGTTTGTTTTCGGCTGTCCACTCTGATTGGTGTGTACAGAGCACAAATTTTTGATTTTTAAAATGTGCAAAAGTTTTGTAAAGGTGCGCGATTGTTCATAAAAAAATCATGGGCAATATTCTTGAGGCCACTATTTTGAGCAGCAAACTTCAAGGTGAAGTTCTTCTACCACAGATCCCAGTGATTCTTTCAGTGAGTGAGTGAATATTAACGTCGCACTGTTCAGCTACACGAGGGCTTTTGGCGATGGACCATGTAATTTTGAACCATGGTCAAGTGACGTGGACGACACCTGAGCTGGCACCCCCTCTTCTAACTACCACACCACACCATAGGGAGGACGTTTCAGCTCTCGACAGATTTAGCGTGCATCGCTGCCCTATATGGCGGGTCTTTAGTGGTACTGGGCTCGAAATCGTGACAAAGCCAGCCACGATCCGATACCTATACCACTTGGCTACCGCGGCCCATGATTCGTTCAGACTCACCTACCCATTGAAATGTTTGCAATTTCGAATTTGCTTGGTATTTGCTATGACTATTAATAAGTCACAAGGTCAAACAATGACAATTTGTGGCTTAGATATAGAAAACCCTTGCTTTTCGCACGGCCAATTATATGTTGCATGTCCGAGGTTTGGCAAACCATCGTATTTGTTCGTTTATACCCCTCAAGGATTAACCAAATATATTGCACATTCAAAAGCATTATGAAAAATATTTTTGAACATTAAAAAAATATACCTGCTATGAAAATAGCTCGAGTTTTATCTTTTTTATCCTTTAAACAAAACAAGTTTCAGTTTCTATTTAGAATAGCTTCTATATTCAACTTAGTTCGCAGTAAATATATACTCACAGATAATCGATAGGTCGAATTGTGGTAACTGTACATGTGATATTGTCAGGTATTGTAATAACTTTCTTTATAAAAAAAATTTCATCAAAACGGTCCAAATTGTTACAACTTATTTAAAAAGTTTGTAGTTTTCGGATTTAAGAAGTGTGTACAGGACAACGTCTGTCAGGACCGCTACTATGTTTATACACTCACTTCCAAAAGTTAAGCACGGAGAGGAAAATGCTAATTTCCGGAAGCCAATCAGAATTGAAGAGGATGCAATTCGCTTCAGAGGTAGATGGCAGTATGCAAATATGTTAGGTAACACAGCCAATCGTGCTTTCATTTCAAGAAGTATGCAAAAAGGGCAGTCTTATAAGAAGCCAGCTTTATGAAGGGTTACAGAAGTTGATTGTAAATGCTGATAGAAGGTATTTAAAACATTCGTACAATTTGTTTTCAAGACACACGTGTTTCTATGATTTCTAGAAAACGAATGAAATATTCTGAGCGCTGCCGTGCTGTGGGGTGCATTGAAGCAGGGCAGTCGATCACAGATGTAGCTCTTTTCTTCGGCGTTGATCGTTCTGTAATTTCACGTTTATGGAAACAATTCCAAACCACCCAGCCAGTTGTCCTAAGGCCCGTAGGCGGTCGCCCAAGGGTTACAAC
The DNA here is from genome assembly GCA_019973955.1 of Trichonephila inaurata madagascariensis. NCBI lineage: Eukaryota > Metazoa > Arthropoda > Arachnida > Araneae > Nephilidae > Trichonephila > Trichonephila inaurata. The sequence goes on from BMAV01023745.1 coordinate 15,070, forward strand.
CCCCCACGGAAGATCGATATATTTCTATTGTAGCCAAGCGGAAACGCAGAGCGACCTCCACACGTGTGACATCTATGGTTACAGCGTCCATTGGCAAGGCTATATCTGCAGCTACTGTACGCCGAAGATTACATATGAATGGACTGTATGCCCGGGTACCTCGAGTTTGTGTTCCTCTATCCATCCAATCAAGAGGCGCACGATTAAAGTGGTGCCGGGAACATGACAATTGGACTGTGTCTGACTGGGGCAATGTCTTGTTTACTGATGAGTCAAGATTTGCTCTAAAGCCAGATGACAAGCGTATAAGGATATGGCGTAAACAAGGAACACGCAATCAGCCAGAAAAAACATCACCGAACATCACGCATTCCGAGGCGGAAGCATTATGGTGTGGGCAGGGATTTCATTAGGATACCGCACCCACCTGCACATCTTTAAACGGGTTTCTGTGACGGTTGTCCGGTATCGAGATGAAGTCCTAGAAACCATTCTGAGATTCTACGCTGCAGCAGTTGCCCCTACTTTTGTTTTAATGGACGATAATGTACGTCCCTATAGAGCTGACGTCGTCGATGACTACCTGGAGAGTGAAGGTATTGCGCGTATGACGTAGCCAGCATATTCGCCCGACCTTAATCCAACTGAAAATCTTTGAGATGCTCTAAACCGTTCTGTATCTTCACATTTCCCACCTCCAGCCACTCTTATTGAGCTAGAAACTGCTTTACAAGAAGAATGGCGATTGCTTAATTCTGCGGTGGTTGACCACCTATTTGAAAGCATGGTCAGAAGGTGTAAACTTTGCATACAGGTGAGGGGGGATCACATACCCTATTAATGTTCTTTTTTCATTTTATGCTGTTTATTTTCATTTTATACATAATTCTGTTTAATTCTCCAGTATGACAATATCTGACAACTTACAAAAATGTAATATTGTTTTCATTTCTATATATAATTATTGATTTTTTTTATGTATAAATATATATGCTACTTTACTGCCAAATTTTGTGTCAATCAAAGCAATATTCGTTAATATTTTTTTTTGCATTTTACATCTTCGTGCTTAACTTTTGGAAGTGAGTGTATATAAAAATCTTCTGTGCTTGTGTATGTGAGTAAACCCCTCCTAAGTGGCTGGACCGATTTGGATGATATTTTTTGTGTGGGTTCAAGGGGATTCCAGAATGATTTAGATTCCCACCGCAATTATTTAAATATGCACCAAAATTATGTAAGGGCACGCAATTTTTCATAAAAAAATAATGGGCAATATGCTTGAGGCCACTATTTTGAGCAGCAAACTTCAAGGTGAAGTTGTACTTCTACCCCAGATCCCAATGATACTTTCAGACTCACCTACCCATTCAAATGTTTGCAATTTCCAATTCGTTTGGTATTTGCTATGATCATTAATAAGTCATAAGGTCAAACAATGGCAATTTGTGGCTTAGATTTAGAAAACCCTTGCTTTTCGCAAGGCCAATTATATGTTGCAAGTCCGAGGTTTGGCAAACCATCGCATTTGTTTGTTTATACCCCTCAAGGATTAACCAAAAATATACATTCAATGGCGTTACGCTAAATTTATTTTTTGTGCATTAAAAAATAAACCTGTTATGAAAATAGCTCGAGTTTTATCTTTTTTACCCTTAATCAAAACAAGTTTAAGTTTCTATTCAGAATAGGTTCTATATTCAACTTAGTTCATAGTAAATACATTATCACACGCAATCAAAAGGTCAAATTGTGGTAACTGTACATGTGATGATGTCATGTATTGTCATAACTTCCCTTGTAAAAAATTTCATCAAAACGGTCCAGATTGTTATAACTTATTCAAAAAAGTTTGTAATTTTTGGATTTAAGACGTGTGTATAGGGCAATTTATATATATATATATATTAATCTACTGCGCGTGTGTATGTGACTATATATAAATTCCTCCTAAACAGCTCAACCGATTTTAATGAAATTTTTTTGTATCTGTTCCAGTGGATTCGAGAATGATTTATATTCACAATTCAGTCCGATATCGCAAAAAGATTAAAATTAAAACCAGTTTTATGAACCAGTTTTGGGCGAAAACTTTGATTTTTCAGATTGATTCAATTTTTATTTTTTGACAAAAGTTGGAGTCGAAAATCAGTTTTAATCCAAAATGGAATTTCATGACGTTGCTCTACTGACTGTTTCAATTAACTTTGTTTAAAAAATAAATGCTTTTAACATGTGATTAACTTGAAATATATATCATTAAAATCTCAAAAAATTTCTATGTTTTAAATTTTTTAAATTTAAATTCCTAAGAAAAGATAAAGCTATTTTTCAAGCAGATTGGTACATTTTTTAAGCTTTCCCAACGCTGCCAAGTTAATTTGAAAAAAATATTGTAAAACTTAAAAAAAAAATTTGGATTTTTGTAATTAAAAAAAAAAGATTCTGCTTTCTTAATAACAAAATTTTTTTTTAAAGAAGACGTATTTTTTCCGTCTTGAGGAGCCGTAAGAATACAACGAAAAAAAATTGGAAAAAAAGCCAAATGCCAGTAATAATTAATTATGGGAAAACTACCTCAGAACACACGAGTTTGAGCGCTTATAGTGCATGAGCAGAAAACACTTACGGAGAGTACGTAAGCAGATAAAGATTTTTCTGTCAGATAAAGATGTTTTCTTTTTGAATGTTTTTACTTTTATAATGAGTGTAAATCCAATTAAATAGTTCGAATTTTTTTTAAGAAAGATTCATTGTAAAATAATTAATATGATCTTAGTTTTTAATAATAAAACCCAAATGATAGTTTTCTTTTAGAGAAAAAATTGTAGTGAAAAATCTTAAAATATAGGAAAATGCTGCCCTGTTTTTATTAAATAGTACTATTTCCTGTTAAATCTTTTTTTTTATACAAGGAATATAAACAAATGTTTTGGCTCCCCCCATAGTTCTTTTTTCATAGTTACATATATTTAATCAAAAAATCAAACATCCAGATAAAAGCAGTCGTTTCATAGCTAACGGTACACATTTTTTGATTCGTTATTTAAAGAAAATTGATATAAAGTAATATATGTTTTTAAGAATCAAAGTTATATTGCGTTGTACTATTTATTACTAAATTATTATTATAAATTCGTATAATGTCTGTTTTCTTGAGAACAAAACTGAATAAGCTTTGTAAATTTTTAATCGAAAATAGAAATTTGAAAAAAAAAAAGAACTTATCCCTTGGTGAAAAAAGGGGGTTTTATACTTGAAAAAACCCATAAGCGGATAGAAAAGAAACCTGTCTGACAAAGAGAAGTAGAAAAAATTTCTGAAAAGGGGATTTAAATGAAATAAATGTAGAAATCACTCACATCGCTCAGTAACACACAGACACACGTACTGGTGTCCAGAGAGAAAGGGAAAATTACCAAGGGGATAAAATTGTACCCACGGAAAAAGCCCTTGCAACGCCGAGCTAAATGACGAGAAAACAGACCCACCCGACAGAATAAAGGTGTGGAAGAAACTTCGAAAAAGAGTCTTTTAATGACATACATAGAAATCACACACACACCAGGAAGTGCTGACACTGTAAAAGAAGGGGAATCTTCGAAGGCATAAAGATGTACACTTGAAGAAGCCCGTGCTACGCCGGGCCATCCAGCTAGTTGGTTACATATTTTCTTAAATAATCAAAATGATATTAGTATCTTTTTAAACATACATACTATAGGCATGACCAATCTTTGAATAAAAGTATTTTTTTATTAATTGTGATTTATCATGATAATAATACTGAATATTGTGCCCCTATCTCAATATTTAATATGGTTGTGCGATTCAGAAAGATTCTTGAAACATTTCTGATTAAAAAAAATTGTTCTTGTTTTAAAAAATATTTCTAATATAGTGATATAATCATTTCCTTAGTATGATTCTAGAGTAGATTTTAAGATGTGCAAAGTGTTTAATGTTTTTTATTTCATTAATAGAGTTTTGATTATATGTCAAGATGTTGTGCAATATGTTTCATGATAACAGAAATTACAAGATAAACCGGTTTCATTAATACTTGTATATAAACATTTAGTCTCTGTGGTATAACGTAGAGAACTTGTATTAAAGTGTTATGTTATCATTCAAAGAATCATTTGCATTTAAAACATTTGTAATTTGAGTACATCATATTTAGACAGATGAAGTATGTGTTGGTGTATTCTTCATTTCTCTCCTTAAAATTTGAACCAAGAGAATGTTAGTGTTATTTCTTCATACCATTCTAACGAAAGAAATTATGTATATGAATATTGATTCTTAGTAAATATGATTAAATGATTGATATGATCTATGATGATATAACTAGATAAAGTGTAATTTATATATATCTAATAGATAAGTTGTGATTGTATAATTTCTTTTCATTTTAATATGTTAAGGTATTGTAGTATGTAATTATGGTCAGAAGGAAATCGTACAGTGTTGAAAAGGTAGTTTTATCTAGAACTTTTAGTGATATCTCCTGTTGACAATTGAAATGATTTTAGTTGATCTTCAAAGAACAGAACTTTTCCTTTATCAGAAAAAAGTTCTCTCTAGAGGAAGGAGGAGTTTGTGGCGAATGTTGTTCCGGCACCAGTTGATGACGTCGGAGACAAGGAGAGAAAGGTTTTGCTGTCTGAGGAAGTAGGGGAGAAGGGTTTCCTAGAATCCACTTCCCCTACGTACCGAGATAGACTCCTCTAGAAAAGAACATGCGCGAGGACCGTTTTAGGGTCCCGGATGGGAGCAGAGAGCAAAAACGTGCTGTGTGTGTAAGATCATGATTTAGATGTTCTGTAAATAAAATTGTATATATTTATATTTCTAGCCTGACTGTGTGTTTTCGTATCCAATACGTCACATGCCCTCAATTCCCTACCTGGGACTGAAAGGTGTGCAATGTGTTGTCAATTTGGATGCTTAGGTAAAGGCGTTGTTTCAGGATGAAAAAACCAATGGAATATGCTGGCAGAGAAATCCTTGGCTTCTTGGATGGAGCCTTCTGATTGGATGTTGGGAATGAGCTATCGGTGTTAACTGGTCGATTCAGAGTAAACAAAATCAATGGAAATTAAAATTAAAGGTGAAAATATGGAAAATTAAAAGAAGGAACTTCTGTGAAGTTATTTAAAAGAAAATCTATTAATCATTTAACTTGGATCCAACTGCTAGATAGGTTTTTGTTTATCTGTTTTAGCTGCTTTAAGTTTAGGTAGTAACTTAAAACGTTTTAGCATTCTTTTTACCAAGCTAGAAATTATATTGAAAAGTTCAAAAACTTGAAGAAATTTAAAGATAATATCTTCCTAATATTTGCCGAATTTTCAGAAGCTTTGAAAACTATTGTTTTGTTCTTTGTTATGATGTTGGGATTCATAGTATTATTTTATGGTAAGAGTCATGGGTAATTCCACTAAAAACGTTAGCGTAGGATACTCCCTCTCGTATTTCGATGTTATGAAAGTATTATTTTTAAATATCTTTTCAACAGGAGAACCTTTTTTGGCTTTGGGAAATTGTGGGCCCTTGGTGCAGTAGGATGCATGACCGTATTCCTTACAGTTAATATAATAATGGTTATCCTGCTTATCTTTTATTTCGCTCTTTTTAGTTTTATATTCTTTTCCACTCTTTAACCGTCTGGCTTTTGGTTTGGCAGTTTGCCGCTATTGTGAAATATAGTAGGGACTCTGATGGGAATTTAACGAGCAATCGTCCTTATTTAAGAAAAAAAAAAAGAGCGAAAAGTTATGATAGAGGACATTTGTCTCATTAAACTGATTCTAAAATTAAATGTGCTTTCAAATA
>BMAV01023745.1:21485-53132 GCA_019973955.1 Trichonephila inaurata madagascariensis
TCACACCACAGCGTTATCTACAGGCATCAAAGCAAATCATCCCCGTCTGAGAGACGGATGCTCCGGTTAGAGGGTTAAACTGCACATGAATAATCTTTAAATTTTGAGTGTTGTATGGTGCTTCATATGAGATTCAGATCTCATTGCTTTTGATTCAGTTCTCTTAAATTAATGAAATTTCTTTCTTAAAAATCAATTTTTCACCAAATGGATTTCATAGAAATCGTTATTTTGCCTAGAACTTATTGAGAGGGAGAACATTTACAGTGGATTTGGAGCGCCATCTAATACCGAAAAGATGGTCAATGAATATTTTAATATCGTATGCAAATTATCTGTAATTATTTCACACAATTAATACTCGAAAATAAATTATTTTACTGAATTCTATCGTGAAAATAATTTGGGTACAATTTAAAAAATCGTGTAAAATATTAATGTGTGTAAACTGACTCATAATGTTTCATAAGTTAAAACTTTGAAGTAATTATACTTATTTTACGATTAATAAATATAATTATAATTAGAAATGTTAACAATTGTTTTTCAGACTAAAGATTTGTGCTGGATTTTTCCTTCTAGCAAACAAAAGCACACTAAAAAGATTTGAAATTCAGTTTTGGATGGATCGCTGTGGAGCAGATCCTGCACTTTTTAAACCAGCTAGCATTTTTTCTGCGCTTATATTTTACATAGTCCGCTTTTAATGAAAGTTTGTATAGTGTAAAAGTATGAGGACTATAAAAATGCTCTTTTTTACAGAGTTTGTAAGTACAATTTCATTCACTAATTGCTTTCAAAAATTTGAGATAACAGAATAAACCAGAAACTTTCACAAACCAATTTCAGATGCATGCAGTCGAGAAAACGAACAGCAAATCTGACATTCTGAATTTACGAAAATGGCTACAACTTCGCTAATACGGGCAATGATTTAATTGAGATTTAATTACTAGAATTCGGAAAATCTACAGTTCGCGTTTGCTCATATGAACTGACAAAAATAACATTTTGAAAATATTTATTTTGTATACACAATATACTATTGTTGAGAGAAGAATCAGTAAGAAAAAAAAAGTACTATCTAAAAAAATCATACATTTCCATACTAATCTAGAACAGAATCACTAATCTAGCATAACAGAAAATACATGAAAGTATTACTCAAAAAAATTTTTAACTCGTCTTTTTGATAAACAATAAAAAATAGTGAACAGAAAAATGTCAATATAAAAAAGCATTTTTGGTGAAATGCGCAATTTCACAAATGTAGCAACACATAAATGCGTTAACCAAACAACAAAAAAATTACTTTTCCTCCTATTTTTCAATTCCTACTATTAGCTCGCACTGTCTATATACACTGCTCGCCACCGTAAATGCAACTCCCTGAAGAAAGCATGAAAATAACATGAAATTTACAACATGCATTAGCGGAGGTGAGTTATGCAAATGATTAGAATTTCAGCGCAGACACATATCACGCGCGCCTGTCGCCACCTCAAAGCGTTATTTAAGGCTTGGAGATTTCGACGATTTCGAGTTCGGCAATTGTGTTTTTTTTTTTCAAAAAACGATCAGTTATGTCTCATAGAAAACAGCAATCCGCTTTTGATCAAGTATCTGATTTTGACAGAGGACGGATAGTGGCCTTTCGAAATTGTGGATTATCTTTCAGGGAAATCCGTAGTCAAGTTGGACGAAACCAAACAACTGTAATGCGAATATGTGACCGTTGGATGAAGGATTGTACGATGGACCGTCACGGTCGATCGAATCCACCTCAGTGCACCACTTCACGTGAGGATAGGCAAATTGCGCGCATGACAGCGATGGATCGCTCAGTCACATCACGAACCATAGCTTAGCACATTCAGTCTGTAACGCATCATTCAGTGTCTGCGCGTACCATTCGACGCCGTTTACAGCAGAGTAGTCTCTCCGCAAGACGTTCATTGCTTGGTCTACCCTTCACGCAGAACCACAGACGTCTCCGCCGCCAATGGTAAGATGAAAGAAGGATGTGGGTGGCAGAATGGAATGAAGTTGTCTTTACTGACGAGTCACGCATCTGTCTGCAACAGCACAATGGTCGGATTCGAGTCTAGAGACACGGTGGAGAGAGGATGCTGAACAGCTGTGTTATGCACCGCCACACTGGTTCTGCACGGGGTATTATGGTAAGGGGTGGTATTGGATATCACTCTCGCACTCCTCTAGTACGCAATGCTGGTACTTTAAACAGCTAGCGCTGCATCTCCGAGGTGTTGGAGCCAGTTTTTATTCCTTACTTTCAGGGCTTGGCCACAGCCATATTTCAACAGGATAATGCGTGACCACACGTGGCACGCATTGTCCAAAGGTTCTTTATCAATCACCAGATTGAATTGCTTACCTGGCCGGCTCGCTCTCCGGATCTTTCACCGACAGAAAACATGGGGTCCATGGTTGCTGAACGATTGACCCAGATTACACCCCCAGCTGTCACACCAGATCAACTTTGGCAACGTGTGGAAACTGCTTGGTCTGCTGCACCCCAAGAGCACATCCAAAGTCTCTTTGAATTAATGCCGAGGCGTGTGGCAGCGGTGATCTCCAACAATGGTGGCTACTCTGGTTACTAATTCTGGCAGGAACCACACCTCACAGAAGTTTATAAATTCAACTATTTGATACTTGGTCAACATATTATCTACAAGATAAATTTTTCTGTGCTATTTCTTGACTTTCTTGGTGTTGCATTTACGGTGGCCACACAGCACAGTGTATTTATTTATTTATATATTTGTATATTTATATATATTTATCTTGATGGAATTTTCAATCGTTAATAAAATACATTTTAAAGCGCTGAATTGAGCTGAAATTTTATATACAGGATCATTTTGGATGACAATACAATAATTTAATTAAAATTAATAAAAATTAATTGATTAAAACTAATTATTTAAAGAATTACAAATACAGCCACGTTGGCGACTTAGCGTCCATTTTGGCGACTTGTATCAAAACTTTAAAAGGTTTTTTTCTCATGTTTTAAAGCATTCAGTTGGGCTGAAATTTAAAGGACAATAGGATAATTTAATAATTAAAAAAACTAATTACCAATTAATGTTGTGATTCTATCCTATGTATATACATATTTATATTAATTGTAACTATTTAATAAAAAGAAGCTAAAATAAAAAATTTCGTTGTTGATTTAAGTAGGAATTGTCTTAAAAACTATTTTTTTATATTACTTGTTTGAAGAATGAATCGCATCCACGCGCGACGGAAGCGACATCTTGTGACATTGCTTTCTCCTAAATGGAAAATTTTAATGTAAAAAGGACTGAAAACACTAGGGGCGCTGTCGTCATGAAATTCAAAATATCCCTGACAGTGAGAGATAAGAGGTGTTTTTTTTTTAAGTTAATGTTCAGAAATTTTTTCTTTCATTATTTGACGATTATTTTTCACATCAAAATAAATTTATCTCGCAATTTTTCTCAGATTGTTCAGACTTTTTTTTTCTTAAAAAAAACTATATCACATATTTTTTAATGAAATCCTGATGCATCCGAATTTACTTTTGCAAATCGTACATCAAAAATTACTCTTCTAAGACTTTTCTTCCAGCATTGAAGAAGTAAAAAATAGAGAATGCTTCTACAGAAATATTAAAAATCAAGTCTGTTCACCAGTAATATTAAAAATACTTCCATAAAATTATGGTGGAAATGTAAATTTTGCAAAAATAGTTATAGAATTAAATGAAAAAACACGGCATCATATGGTGCATATGTATCCTTTGTGTAATTGGGGCTTACGTCCCGGGACCCGAATAACCTAAAATTTCCTGATTTCCTGGTTATAAATTTCGATCCGCCCAAACCAAGGGGACCTGTGGATATTCTGCACCAAGGCCCCGAAATGAGCTTAAACCGGCACTGGCATCATATTACATATAATGTTAAAACTTATTTGTTGTACATCTCCGTCAGTTTTTTAAAAAATTCCTGTGCTGATATTTAAATAAACTTTTTCCTTGTACTGAAAAAAAACGAAGATCGCATCTTTCGACTAAGACAAAATGATTGAGTTAGACGTTCAATTATTTTTAATCCATAAAGCCTTTTATTTGTAGCAATCAGATCTCTCTGGCACACACAGAGTTTTAAAGCTTCAAAAAAACGAAGGGATTTATTATGACTAGTCTTTCTATATACATAAAAGAACGTTAAGAAAAAACAGATTTATTCGAAATGTGAATTGTAAAAGTAGTAGTAGATCTTGGAATTTTGTAGAGCACGGAGATGCATGCACGCGACATTCGCTTTTCATAGCAATTGCTTCGACTGCATTAAGTGCTTTGACAAAAATACCAATGTTACCAGCTGAATGTTCCCTCCAAAACCCATCGTAAGAAAATACTTAGAAATATACACTTTTAACAGTTAAAGAAATATTACCACTACAATAAATATAATGTTAAGTATTAAGAAAATAGACTTTATCATCGTTTGACTCAGCTGCTTACCCTCCGATTGTAATCTTTTGAAAACGCCGATTGAGTTCGGTGAGAATAAGAAATGTGTATATATATATTTCGACTGTATTAATCTAATTAGTGAATATATAATACCTCTGCAAACATGGTTACATGTTGATGAAGTGGAACATCTAGCGTTGTGTCCTCAGTCATCTGTCCTGAACATCGTTTAGTGTTTGCGGGGTTGCTTAGAGCATTGCTCCGCAACCTTTTTCTCGCTGCGGACCGGTCAACGTTTGATCTTTTTAACGCAGTCGGCTGAGGGTGGGACACGTTGATTGTTTATATTTTAGATTGTTTTGATTTAAGAATTTTAATTTTTTTTTTCACATTTTTAATATGCCTTCAGAATAATATATAGTTACATCAAAAATGAATAAAAGTGATTTAACACGTGGAATATATAAAGTGATTTCCGTGGAAAGTTGTGCAAATCCGAGAGATATGCACTATACATAAAATGGCAATAGTTTAAGGTATCCGACTACGTTCGGAACCATGATTTTGCAAATGCATATAAATGGATACTATTTATGATATTTAGTATCACTTAGATTAGAATACATGTATATAATTGTTTTAAGGACATTTTAACAAAAAATATTTTTAAATACAATATTTTGGCAAAATTTTAACTTAGAATAATCTTTTTTCAAAATGTTCTCCTTTTGTGTGAAAAATGCTTATATTATAATAATATTTTGCCTTTATATGGCTGACCTCTCTACAGAGACTCAACTAGAATTTTTGAAATACATAACTTAGAAGTGGGTTTATCCATATTTTACGACAAAAGAGGGGGAATATTTAAAAAAAAAACGCCAATAATTATTTCAATCGTTGGTAACTCTGAAAATAATGTGGATTTTTAAAAAATCCTAGTTGAGCCTCTGTACAGATGTCTGAGCTATATACAGGTAAAATATTATTATAATATAAGCATTTTTTACAAAAGGAGAACATTTTGAAAAAAAGATTATTCCAAGTTAAATTTTTGCCAAAATTGTGTACTTAAATAACTTTTTTTTTGTCAAAATGTCCTTAAAACAATTTTGTGCATGTATTCCAATCTGACTGACACTAAATATCATGAAAATTATCCATTTATGCGCTGTTTTATAATCACGGTTCCGAACGTAGTCGGATACCTTAATGTTCTTTAGGCGGCCCGGCACCACATTTGATCCCCGGACCGGGGGTTGCAGATCGCTGATCTAGAGCACATTGAGACGGAGAACATGAGCTTAAACCGGCACTGGCATCATATTACATATAATGTCAAAACGTACTTGTTCGACATCTCTGGCAGTTTTTTTTAAAATTCCTGTGATGAAAAAAAGTAACTTTTTTTTGCATCTGAAAAAAAAACGAAGATCGCATCTTCCGACGTAGACAAAATGATTGATTTGGCGTTCAGTTATTTTTAATCCATAAAAGCCTTTTATTTGTAGAAATCAGATCTCTCTCGCACATACAGAGTTTTAAAGCTTTAACAAACGAAGGAATTTATTATGACTAGTCTTTCTATATACATAAAATATCGTTAAGGAAAAACAGATTTATTCGAAATGTGAATTATAAAAGTAGTAATAGATCTTAGAATTTTGTAGAGCACGCGATATATTTGCTTTTCACAGAAATGTTTTCGACTGCATTAAGAAGTGCTTTGAAAAAAAATACCGACTTTACCAGCAAAATGTTCCCTTCAAAACCCATCGTAAAAAAATACTTGGAAAAATACACTTTTAACCATTAAAGAAATATTACCACTATCTTAAATATAGCGATAAGTATTAAATAAGTAAAGACTCATTACCTTTGAACGAAAAAAGACTACTTTCAAGTTTAGGAACGCCGATTGAGTTCGGTGTGAATAAGAATTGTATATCCACTATATTTATTTAATTAGGGATTACAATAAATCTTCAAGCATGGTTACATGATCACGATGATGAAGTGGGACATGTCACGTGGTGTCCACAGTCACCTGTTGGTTTAGTGTTTGTGGGGTTTTTTAGAGAACAGTTGATGCTCGGTTTTCCCCTCCGCGTACACTATCAGAACTCGAGACGGTTCTGCACGAGGTATTGGTGCGAATTCCGATGAACGTTGTTCAAGACTTTTATTTATCAATCTCACATCGAATGCAAACTGTTATTCAGACCAAAGGTGGACCAACTTTTCACTAACAAAAAAATTTCATTTTTTCCTCAGGTGTATTGTCCTTTAACTGTATTCTGCTATTGGTCCCTTGTCACACCTCGTGAGGTGGACTTTGAAATCGGAGATTGGTGCGAGATTTTCGCCGGTTTCCTACAAGCCTTGATTGGAGCAAGATCAAATGTTGTCTTGCCCAGAACTTATGTATCGGCATGCCCTGTCCTAAATATTCTCCCATCGGAAACCAACTGACCGTTAGGAAATAATTAAATGCATTGTATCATATATACGCTTTTCCGAAATACAATCATTTTCTTCGCGGTGCTGTCAGTAAAACTGTTCCAAAATCTATGGAATGCAATACAATGACCTTGACAGTATTTACTTATTCCAGAGAAGGATTTGCTTATTTATGCCTTTTCTCTCCCCCCTCTCCATACACCGCATACATGTGCCTATGTGTGAAGGGTAATGGCACTGGGGAGTGAATCGCGTAACTTTGAATTGTCAGTTAAGGGGCTAAAAGGTAGCCAGTTCACCATTAAAGACCACCATGAACTTTTTTGGTGTTATTTTTAAATTCAACTAAGTGTGGCAAATTCTTTTTTCTTCTTATTTATAACCTCATGCACCACAAAGTAACACATGGGGGGTTACATGGAAGTAAGTGTGAAGCACAGATCACAAAGAAGAGAAGAATTACAACACAAACATTCATGTCTCACCCATAATTCGAACCCAAGTCCTACGGCACCGCAGTCAGCGTCACTAGCCACTATACCGGATGGGCGACAGTGGCATATATTTGACATTTAGGCGGAACGGTGTGAAATGCTCACCTATACTTTGCAAAATTTTAAAAAAAAATTACAGTTTTCAAGAAATCTGAAATGTACATGTGCAATGCTATTATCTTTTGATGTGTAGATATAGTGTGTGAATGGATAATAAGAGCATGGAATGTGAAAATAAACCTGACATAATTAAAGACATTTAAAGAACACAAATAAAACAATCTAGATGGAATGAAAGATTATTAAGAGGAGTAGGAAATCTCTATACCGACAATGCTAAATTGGCTGTTTTCAATGTACCTTTTCTCAAAATCTGTTATATGTACATATTGGAAATTTTTCATACAATTAGGGTACACCTTTCTCATTATACTGAAATGAGATTTTAGCTAATGTTGAATTTTTACATAATTTATAAAATACTTTATCAAACACAGTGAAATTTGACCCATTTTTAACAAATAAAAAATTTGTAAAAAATAAATTTTTCAATTTTGTAAAACAAGCTCATTTCAGTATATATTAGCCATCATTATAAGTATATTATGAAAAATTTACATATCTGTGAACAGTAGTTTCTCAGAAAAGGTACACCGGTCATCAAAATTTACATTTTGAGATAAATTGATTTTAATGTATACATTATTGTGTGTAATGTATACATTACTAATTGACTAGGAAATAAAAGGCACAATTTACAATAAAAGATACATGTTTTGGTTTATATCAGAAGCTCAACTTTTAACTAAAACGAACTAAATGTAAAATTTGTTTACATTTTTCGCCATTTAAATGGGCGTAGCCCAGTTTCAACGATTATTCAAAAATAGGTTTTAAGGGCTTCTAATTACCCTAGAGGTTAAAGTAAGGTATTTTTAGAAAGGTTAAAATCCATACAATTTGAAAACGTAAAAATCTCAAACTTTCAAAAAAATAAGATTTTAGCTTTACAACTCTTCTGAATCATTTACTAGCGGCATGGCCCAGCGTTACACGGGCTTTCTCTACTTTTATAAACTTTCCCTTTCCTTCAAAAGATCAGCACTTCTAATGCTCTTTTTCAAAATGATTTTAAAATTTGAGTAATTTTTTAAAATTTGCAAAAAAAAAAAAGTTTTCGACAGTTTATTTTTTAAATCACTAACTCTAAAAGATCAAAGTATGAGTTTTTTGAAAATCATTTACATGTAAACGCATCGATATTGATTCATTTTAGAAAAAATCATAAAATATGTAAAGTATCGTTGTTTTGTAGGGGAAAAAATCATACTATCGTGACGAAATAAATTATCTTTTCAGTTACAAAACTGCTGGCGAAGTTATTAAATGCGCGAATAAAATTTTGAGTAATTTTTAAAGAAATCATAAAAAAAATAAGCGATGATGTTGTTTCGAACCCGGGTACAAAATTTACTAATTCAGCGCTTTAACCGACTACTCCACGAAATATTCGGGAAAAAAAAATAAAAACAAGATAGATTCAATTTCGACTTGCATTATTTGCTAAAGTTTTAATTTTTTTTTCGGGCTTCATTTTTAAGTTAATGTCTTCAAACTTCATATATCGATTGCAAATAACGGTAATTTTTAAACAAAAGATGTAACAAAAATAATGCTTAAATATTTCTCACAAAAAGGGAAGAAAACGAAAAAAAAAACCACCGTAAAAAAACCCGTTTTTTACGGTTTTTAAAACCGTAATTTTTAAGCAATTTTTTTCAATCTGTACACAGATTACTGTAATATCGATGTACACACGGAAAAAAGTTTCATGAGATTATTTTTATAAATGAAGAAATTATTATGTATTTAAATAAAATTTTGGTCATTTTTGAAAAATCGTAAAAAAAAGTTTTTGATATTTAATTTTTTAAATGACGGATTCTGAAAGAGAAAAGCGTGAAATCATTTCATGGTATCATTTCATTAACGTGAAAGAAAATGCAAATGGAACGATTTAGAAATCCTTTTTATAAAAACGTACCAATTTTGACTCATTTTAGAAAAAATTGTAAAAAATAGAAAGTATAACGTGTACTCAAAAATAACACCGGCGGCTAGCTCAAATAATTTTAATTGGTTATACTTTCTAATTGAGCACACAGTTACAAATACATAAAATAAAACCCAGTTAACATTTATACAAATACTAAGGGGTTGGCGAGTCTAGACATTGGCATGTCCTTTCTTCACCGAGGAGGCAGGCTGACTTTCGCACGTCCTTCCTTCACCGAGGTAGCAGTCAGACTCCTTACTTGTTCATACGGCCAGGAGAGGGCGCTCTATTACCATTCGTTACAAAAGTATATTATTTTATAAAATAAAGTATACCCTATCGTGGCGACGTAAATCATCTTTCCCATTCTGTAATTATTGTTTGTTTGAGTCTCAAAAAAAAAAATTAGATCGTGATTTAAAAAAGTCCGGGATAAAAAAAAAATATATCGAAAAATCGGAACTTCGCCGCCTAGCGGGAAAAAAAGTAAAATAATTATGCGTTTTAAAGTTTTTAATTAATATCTTCTTAACTAATTAAAATATCGGAATATAAATGGTTAAAACGGATTCCTCGGATCATTCCCGACCTTTTGGTACCTTCGGCGAGTTTCTGCGTCGTGCGGTTCGTGAGAAGATACACTTAGTAGCACGAATAGTCGCATAGATACGTTTGTTTACCTTCAAATTTTAATAGTGTAGATAGATCACAGTAACAGTGATGTGTATGAGATGTGGCAAAATTTTCATGTTAGCCAAAGATAAATGCTCATAACGTATGTCATTCCTTTCAAGAAAGAGATATTCAGATCAAACTGTGCCAAGGGATTGTTGAAGCAGTGTGTAAGAAATACTCCACTCCACTGCTTGGCCTTCTAACTTTTTTTAAACCAATAATCAAAGGATTGCTGAAGCAGTGGAAGAAATAAATTTAGCTATTTACACCCGGCTCGCATAAAGCGATCACTTTTAAAATGATGTAGAGTCAGTATTCGCGTGTCGAATTTAAAGCACTTCGAACATTTAATTCTCTCTCGCATTAAAGTATTACACACAAAATATATATTTCCCATTTTATTCCTAAATTTATTTTTTAGTTTAAGCTATCACTTAAAATTCAGTTTCTTGAAATAACGTCATTTTTTTTTAAAAAAAAATTGTCAATAATCCTTACGCTTATAAAAGTAGCAAGAGTTGTACCAGTTGATAACCTCAATTAATCGGTCACCTTTTGAAATAACATGTCTAGGTAGGTTTCATTTTCTTTTTACGGAGAGTCAAAGTTAGAAGACTTCATTTTCTCCAACTGACACAAACTATGTTTCTTTTTTAATTAAACCATCGGTTTTCTGCCCGGCTCGTGTGATTGGGATTACTACAGCGTTTCTTAAACTGTGGGACGAGCCCCCCCCCCCTTGGTGGGCGTGATTACTCTACAAGGGAGAAGCGAGTATATTGAAAAGTCGAAAATAAAAGGTTACTTAAAAAATTATTAATTTACTGAAAGTAAACAAACAAAATACTTTCTGATATAATAAAATATAGTATACACATTTACACTGATATAATACACTTATAAAAAATCAGTACTGTACAATGTATATTTTATTATAAATTTAACAATACTAAGTCAGGATCAAGTTTGATAATTATCAGTAATCCCATGGGCTGGTATTAACACTTATCTTGATAATTTATACGATTTATAATTAATTCTCCAACTGCCGATTAAAAGTTACGCGGTTCGCTCCCCAATGCCACCGTTTACCATGTAGACGAGCATATTTTCATGTCTTTTTGAGAGGGAGGGGAGGAGAAAAGAAATAAATAAGCAAATCCTCGGAAATAAGTAAATTCTTCACAAACATTGTCAGGGTCCTTTTATTGCATTCCATAGCCTTCGGAATAATTTAATGGATAGCACTGCCCAGAAAAGATCGTACATCGGAAAGACGTATATATACGTCCAGAAAATTAATGCTTTGGCTGAGAAAGACGTTTATATACGTCGGTGGCACATAAGAGGTTAAAGTCGTACTGTAGCTTTAGTGTCAAAGTATAGTATTGTTGAATTCAATACATCGTTATCGTATGGAGGGCGGCGCGATGAAAATGGTGATTGAATAGTGGGTGGTGTATATTGAAAGTTTGAGAAGCACTGCATTACTAGAATGGTTTTATAAGATGAAGTTAGTGAAAAATCACCGTAAAATTGCGAAATGGTGGTCTCAGTACCTATCGATGTCTTCTGGATAGTGGCAATTTTCCACATTTCTCTCTCTCTCTAAAAATGTGTTAGTCTTAACTCAACTGAGTGATGGGACTTTTTTATTTTTGCAATCACTGATATTACCCTCCCCCCCCCTTTCATACCATACCCGCTTGATGTTGAGTTACGGAACACTCTGTATATTTTCTCTATATTTTTTTACATTTTTTCAACTTTTTATCAAATTTTATTAAGAAAGGCTAATTAAGAATTTTTTTATTACATTTTACTTTATAAATATATATTTTTATTTTAGCAGAAAGATATCCAATAATGTGCATCCTATAATCACAAGAAATTAGCCTTCCATTAAAAAATAAAATAATATTTCTGTAATAAAAATAAAATTTTAATCAAACACATTTGATCAATTGTTTCTTTAAATCTTCATTTGTTATTTTTTTAAAAGTCTACTTCGGTTCTAGCTGTTTTTAGTCAGTTTTGAACCTCTTATACCTGCTTTGCAATTGGAACAAGAGATGACAGAATAAAACAATAGTACTCTAGATCTCAGTTCAGTATATGTGAGTAAAAATTAATTTTCATCGAAGAAGCTCCGAATTTTAACACAACGCTTCGAAATGTTGCAACAGCTCAAAGTTTAGGCACTGGACAAGAATTTAAAAAGTACTTGTGTAAGAAAAATGAGCAATAGTAAAAATGTACTTTTTTCAAAAATAATATGCAATGCAATTCAAAGTTTTCATCGCAGCAACCCTTGCTTCAATAAATAATGAAAAGTAAAATAAAGGTATTTCATAAAATATGTAAATTAATATTCTCTTACATATTTGTTTAAAAATTTTGTGTATTTTATAAATAATATTAAAATACAACTATTTCGGCACAACATATTTTTTTCCTTTCTGTTTAACTAATGTTAGCAATATGAGTAATAATAATTCATATCATCATTACATATTGGTTTATCAATTAATCTTTTTCAATAGGGATAAAATGTATTTTTCGAGACATTTGAGCTATTTACGATAAATTAATTTATAAAATAACTTTGAAATTGTTTATTTTTCACTTTAACGGTCTATCATTGGTTATTTCTTAGAATAACTAGGTAAAGTATGAAAATTTTCATCTATTATGTACTTTAGTTATTCCATGAAATACCTAGTTATTCTCTATGAAATAACTGAATTATACACTATAACGGTAACATACGTAAAATTTGAGAACTCTGTCTCTTTCTCCAGAAACAGACCTATTAAATCATCGCGCCAATAAATGAAGCCAAATCTAAGAAGTGAATGATAAATGACCAAAAGACATACCGAGGACCAATTACTGAAATTCTTTACCCTTCAATCTAATGAGTCTAATCGATTATTTGCCACTTTACTACTGACACCATCACTCAATTCTGTCCAATCAGCTGTCTTCTGTGCCCAAACTTATTCTCGATACATGAGGATTATTAGAATTAATGTAATGTTGAGGATTGCAAATTTACTAGATGAAAAATCATTTTCAGAATACATAACATCAATATTTTATTTTATTTTTTGATTTATAGATAAAGCCTTATTAAAATTTATCTTACGTGCATCCTTGAATGAAAACTAAATATCTATATATCACTGTAATCATTTTAACTATTGCAACATTCCCGAAGAAGACTTTACTTTTTAATAAACAAGTATTAGTTTTTTCAGTGGATGGTCAATTTTTGTGCACACAAGATGCACATTTATTGGATCTCTCTTCTTTATGCTAAAATAAAAATATATTTTTAAGGTAACAAAGACGTGAAAAAGTTTCAAATTTTGCATTTTTTATTATTTCACTTTTAAAAAATAGAGAACACTTTGCTGCATCCATAGATGCATTCTTTATGAGAATTCGATATCTATATAAATAAAAATGTAATGTGTGTTTGTTCAAAGCCGCTAATCTCGAAACTACTGGACCCTATCCTCTGAAATTTTGACATAACGTTGCATTTGAATCCGGACGGGTTCTTATATACTTATTATTTCGTAATTCTCTCTAAATTTTTAAACTTTAATTTTTAAGTGATTTTCTGGCGTTATGACGTCATATGATCTCTCGTTTCTCACTAAATGGTAAATTTATACTTTACACACAGTTTTTCAAGATTATTACATATTTTTACTTTAGCTATGATATTAATTAATTTGATATTAATTAGGATTTTTTTTCGAATAAATCATTTTTTTAATGATTATTCTTTTAACAAATAAAAGTTTGTTTTATAGTTTTGGCAACATTCATATAGTACATAGGTTCCCAAATTGGGTGATAACGCCCCCTTGTGGGCGTTTCTGGCTTTCAGGGGTGCGGTAAAAAACCCAGAGATAATTAGGGGGCGTTGATAGGGCACAGAGGGTTCGTTGGAAGATTAACCAAATATAGTCTAAAAAAGACTTTAAAATCAGGCTGATAATTCATTTCTATCACGTGTGCGAAAATTCACATATTTCGATATGAGACTTCACTGTTCAGAGAAAGACATACCTCTCTAGTATGTACGATTCTGGGGCTGCATGTGCTAAAACTATCAACCTGTCTTGCCAATTTGGCGAGATGCACTCCAAAAAGAGGGGAGATGCACTCCCCTATCATAATTTTCCGCTTTTTTAAATCAGGAAGATTGCTTGTTAAATTCCCATCAGTCCCTACTATATTTCACAATAGCGGCAAACTGCAAACCAAAAGCCAGACGGTTAAAGAGTGGAAAAGAACATAAAACTAAAAAAGAGCGAAATAAAAGATAAGCAGGACAACCATTATTATTTTAACTGTAAGGAATACGGTCTGCATCCTACTGCACCAAGGGCCCACAATTTCCCAAAGCCAAAAAGGTTTCTCCTGTTGAAAAGATATTTAAAAATAATACTTTCATAACAGCGAAATACGAGAGGGAGTATCCTACGCTAACGTTTTTAGTGGAATTACCCATGACTCTTGCCATAAAATAATACTATGAATCCCAACATCATAATAAAGAACAAAACAATAGTTTTCAAAGCTTATGAAAATTCGGCCAATACTAGGAAGATGATATCTTTAACTTTCTTCAAGTTTTTGAACTTTTCAGTATAATTTCTAGCTTAGCAAATGAATGCTAAAAAGATTAAAGTTACTACCTAAACTTAAAACAGATAAACAAAAACCTATCTAGTAGTTGGATCCATGTTAAATGATTAATAAATTTTCTTTTAATTAAAAGGAGGAACTTTTGAATTTAATTCCATATTTTCTCCTTTAATTTCAATTTCCATTGATTTCGTTTATTCTGAATCGGGCAGTTAACACCGATAGCTCATTGCCAACATCCAATCAGAAAGCTCCGTCCAAGAAGCCGAGCATTTTCTCTGCCAGCACATATTCCCTTGGCTTTTTCATCCTGAAACCACTCCTTTACCTAACCATCCAAATTGACAACACAATGCCCACCTTTCAGTCCCAGTTAGGGGATTGAGGGCTGCTGAAACAGCCCAGTTGCACTCGCGAAAGCGGAAAAGTCAACTTGCATATGCATTTACTCTTGTTGATCTTTATGTAAGAAATCTGTACTCGCACAAATATAAGTCGACTGAAATATAAGATAAGATTTTCCGGCAAATTTCTTCATTCATGTGAATTTTTTAGCTGACAAGGATTTGTAAAACTCAATGTTATAGCATTAAACACTTCATACTGCGATCTGACTCAAGCTGTAGCACTTCAGAAGCTGTATCAATATCAGCAGTGATGATAGCAGCAAATCGATATAGTCTCATATTTCCTACAATCTTGAAAGCTTCTTGTGACCTCGCCCTCCAAACTTTTCTGATGATCTCTTAGTCTTGGTAGAAACACTTTCAGTTATTTTGTGTTCCTAATAGTGAAAAATAAAAGATGAATCACATTAATAGCGCATCTTGGTTCAAAGCGGATTTTCTGTCTGTCTTGGCAGGCAGCATAAAAATTCTTTGCGGGTCGCTAGTAGCCACCCCTGTCATAGATTGACGAGTGTGAATTTAATTTGACAAGGAGTTGCGGAATTATCCGGATTTTCTGCAAGAAGCTTCAGCATGAGAATAGCGAGTCGGAGAAAGAGAACCTGAATGCATTAGAAATGTTTTGGCAACCACAGGGAGATCCTTTTTTTTTCAAAATAAGCGTGCTGATTTTAAGGACGTTATCACGCTGTTGGACGTGTTAACGCTCCCAATAGCCTTGTGGTCATGGCTACGAATTTGTGACCGACGTCATTAAGTCGTTGTTGTCTAGAGAGGTTGTTGCATGCTATATTCGTCACTGCTTGATGTCCTCTTGTTGGCGGGGTGTGGAATTGTGGGCAGAGGGTACCAGTTTAAATGTCATCTGAAATTCAAAATAACGAGATTCGTCTTATTATGTTGCTTTGAAGTTCAATCTCAATGGTAAAACATTCAGACAACTGCTGATTTCAGCTGGAAATTGATGAAATCGTTTGCAACAACAATATACGCTATAACTTTCACTCCATTATAACTGGTGACCCGGACGTGATTTGTCCGCGATTTTCATACCACCATAATTGCATAGCCACCAGGGGGTGTTTTACCAACTTTTGATTTTACCATTCAAGGAACAAATATTGATTGGGACTACGACTTTAACTTTTTATTCTTTCAATACCTGAGTAGGAAATCTGTCCATGTTGAATTTCAATGAATATAATCACTTTTTCATGATTTTTAATTTTTTTTCATTGCTTGTGTTGCAAAAGAGTGTACATATGTACTTTAAAGGTGAGAAAAGGAAAGAGTATTTCAATTTTTTGTACTATTTTTCATATTTTTTGTTTCATTTTTTTTTCGCTTTCAGTTCACAAACAGCATTCATAACTCTTAACACTTATTTTTAATAACAAAAATATGGTTACCTACTCGAATAAATTAATATATACGTATTGACATGTTTTATAGTTCGTTTTGATTCATTAGCAGTGGTTTTAATTTCTTAGAGATTAGAATAGTGAAAATCTCTTTAAGCTATTTAATTAAAAACTTTTTTATAGGACGTAGCTGATAACCAATGCCAACCTGGTCCATCTACTGAAAAAGTCTTGGTTCGGATTCCAAGATGTTTATTGCTGTCAATGGGTACCCTATTGACAGTAATAATCCACAAGAGTAATTAGGAAACAAAGGTAGATCAAGTGTGTAGCTTACGAAAACGAGATCAAGTGTGTAGCTTAAAAAGTGTGGAGCTGGCAACAACTGTTTTGATGAAGTAATTCTAAACCCCTCTATCTATGTGGCCAGTTTCGCCTTAATCGATCCCACCAGTTGGGAGTATTGCGTCATTGAGTGAACACGTGCAACTGCATTCTGCCTCAAAAATAGTCGAATTAACATCACACAGGTTTAGAAATCTTAAATTTAAGAAATCAAACTTAAGAAATCAGCCACGAAGAAATTCCAAATGTTAACCAAGGGGCTTATGGCAGTGCTCCTCAAACTTTCAATACTCGCGACCAATATTTAATCATCATTTTCATCGCGCCCCCTCCATACAATAACAATGTATTAAATTCGATAATACTGTACTTTTACACTAAAGCTACAGTACGAATTTAACCTCTTATGTGCAACCGACGTATAAAGCGTCTTGTTCAGCCAAAGAATTAATCTTCTGGACGTATATATACGTCTTTCTGAAGTACGATCTTTTCTGTGCACTGCTATCCATAAAATTATTCCTACTTTGGAATACAATAAAAGGACCTTGACAGTCTTTCAAAGGATTTACTTATTTAAGACGATTTTGCTTATTTATTACTTTTCCCCTAGCGTCCCCCCAAAAGCACCAAAATACGCGCGTCTACGTGGAAAACCATGGCGTTGGGGACCGAACCGCGTAATTTTAATCGGCAGTTAAGGATTTAATTATAAAACGTACAAAAAATAATCAAGGTAAGTATTAATACAAGCCCATGGGGTCACTGGTAATTATCAAAACTTGTTCTTAACTTAATATTGTTAAATTAATAATAAAATACGTTATACAGTACAGATACTTTTATAAGTGTATTATATCAATGTAAATGTGTAAGTTATATTTTATTATGTCAGAAAGTATTTTGTTGCTTACTTTCAGTAAATTAATAATGTTTTGAATAATCTTTAGTTTTCAACTTTTCAATATGCTTGCACCCCCCTTGTAGAGTTATCACACCCCTCAAGGGGGCGCGCCCCACAGTTTGAGAAACGATGGCTTATGGAGATGAAACTTTGTCTAGTACACATGTTTGAATGGTATAAGAGGTTTTCAGGGGAAAGGATAAGTGTGGAAGATGAGTAACCTGCTGGTGCCCAAAGTCAGCGATTGTAGACCAAAACATTACTAAAATTTGCGATATGAGTGTGTTTCTACTCACAACGATTTATTGGACCAATCTCGTTTGTGTGAGTGCGAGCGTGTGTGTGTGTCATAACTTGTAAATTATATAATTATTTCTTTGCTTGTAAAAATTTAAATATGTACCATAATTTGTGTATATAATATGAATTGTACAATTTTATTTCTGTGTGTTATAGCTTTGCGTATATAATATAAATTATATAATTATTTCTGTGCTACTAAATCCTTTTTAAACAAACGTTCTACATAGAATGACGAATGAACATTCAACTACTGATGACTTAATACATAGGTTTTTCCGGAATATTTTAGCCCATTAAAGAATTGAACTGTTTTCTGAGAAACGTTCAAGTAAATTGAGTTGAAAATTAACTCAGTATAAATAAATTAACATCATGATCTGTCAGGTGCATTTCAGTTAATGATATTTCTGATTTCAGATGTGCTATATGTAAGAATTAAAAAAAAACAACATTGGTAGTTCTCAAAAATAAAAATAATACTTTAAACCTGTGGTTTCTAACAAACTGCCGCGGAGCAGTACCGGTCAGTGGAACAAATGGTACCAGGCCACCCAAGGAACAATAAATTATATATATTTTTTTTTACTCTGGTGTATTGTGTAGCATTCTAGTGAGTTGAAACACCTTAAATCATTTTCTATTCATTCCACACAATTCCTATTAGTTCACTCTCTCCCTATATATATATATATGAAACGTCCTTGGCCGAGTAGATTTTTTCTTGATTATTCAATATTATGCTTGGTTATCGGGGCATACTTGAGGAGACTTGGTACCTTTTACTTTTTATTATTTGATGTAGCAGGACATTTCAAACATCATACATTAAGTTAGAGAGCAGAAAAAAACAAAACTCAAAGGCAAAAACAAGCAGTGACGATTACATGGTGAATGCAAACCGACACAAAGAGAGTGAGCACAAAGAGCTCTCACTTTATATACTGGCTGTGAAGATCGCGTGACTCCTTTCTAACAAAAGCCGCGATTGGTTAGAAACATTCGGAAACGAGTTTCTGATAAAATTTTAAAAAAAAAAACCTATCTTTAAACAAGTAATAAAAAAAAATTAAGTCTTTTTACTTAGATTAAAAGAAAATTTTTATTTTAGCTACTTTAATAAAAAAAGTTACAATTGAAAAAATATGTAATTAAAGGACAGAATCGCAAAATTAAGTGGTAATTCATTTTTATTAATTATCATTAAAGTATCGTACTGTCATCCAAAACAATCGTGTATATAAAATTTCAGTTCAACTGAATACTTTAAAATGTGAGAAGAAAACCTTTTCCAAGTTTTGACACAAGTCGCCAAAAATGATGCCAAAGTGATTGTATTTGTAATTCTTTAAATATATAGTTCTAATTAATTAATTTTTGTTAATTATAATTAAATTACTGTATTATCATCCAAAACAATAATGTACTTAAAATTTCAGCTCAATTGAGCGCTTTGAAGTGTATTGTATTAACGAAATTCCACGGTGTATTTTATTGATGAATTTTATTATTGAAAGTTCCACCAAGATGAATAAATAAAAAAAAAGGTGTAGCATAATAGAATTGAAAAACAAATCCCTTACGTATCTTGGACTGCTCCCATAATATTTCGGACAATTACATATTAAAAAATACCAATAGGTTTATTACATGACTTTATCCTCATTTATAAAATGTTTTGCCTTATAATTCTTAGCCCATTTCCTACTTATTTTTAATTACTGTTTTTATGTAGTAGTGATAATTTTAATACTTTTTCGAAAAGGATTCCATTATTTATTCAACTACCATAAAAAAGGAAAAAAATCCTTATCAGCAAAATATATAAAATCGTCCTATGATATGAAAAAAATAAAAATGAGTATAAAATGTCATTACAAAAATAATTAAATTCATTAAAGGGAAATTGAATTCAGATAACAAAAATCAAAATATTTAGTGACTCATGCATGCATGAATTTCGTAATTTAAATTTGTCATATGTTATATTATTGAAAAAGTTTCCTCAACTAAACCTGAGGAGCAATCAGAAACCTTAGGGTATCCGACTAGGTTGAAAAAGTGCTTTTTAGGTGTTCGATGTTTGGGCCATTAGGAAAAACAGAAATATAATTATTGATGAAGAAGGACTGCACATAAAACTAGAGTTTTTAAAAGTTGTTTTTATAGTATTTACTTTAGTTAATTTATAAGAATATTTTTTTAATGTGGATTTTTTGAAGTGGAACGTCGTGAGTAGTTAGCACACAAGAAAATTTTTTAAAACCTCATTTTTTAAAAATTAAAACAGATTTATTTGCTTCAAGGGAACTATAAAAGTCCTAAATAGCGCCGGGGGGCATCATTTCACGGGAGTTCAACCTTTTCCGAAAGGCAGCATTTCCCTTTTTTCGGCTCCATCCAGTTTTCTCCTTGGGCTCATCAAATTTTCCATCCAGGGCTTCCTCTCTGTCTCCATCCAGGACTCTCTATCTGTCTCATTCGGGCTCGTCTCCCTGTTTCCATCCCGGGCTTCCTCTGTCTCACTCCAGGGGTCTCTGTTTTTCCTTTTCCCGACCCTTTCCCCAAAAATTTAAACCCCTTTTTAAACACCAGGTCTTCCTCATTGGAGGCCAAAAAAATCTGCCCCGGACCCCATTCGCTCCCTTTTTTGCGGCAAAACAAACACATTCCCGGTCTGTCTGGAATCTAAGGGGCCCCTAATATTCTCATCTAACTTTGAAAACCCTTTTTCATCACACCACCTGGGTTTTTCCCGATTCTTTCGGCACCAGCTTTCATACAGGCTTCGCCATACCCCCCCTATTGTCACCGGCCCCTTTGGTTATTGTAACTTCCAGAATGGTGTCGGCTTTTGTCCGAGGTCAGACAAACACAATGACCCCATAGCCCGGCTCTTTACCCCGTCTGTTTGGGGGGCCTAAAACTTTTATGAATAGATGGGTGAGGTTCAAATTAAAAAAAAAAATTTTTTAAAAAACCCGTGGTTTGGACCTTAGATGGATCAAGATATGAATGAAATTAAAATTGCATTAGGTGCAATTTATTTTTATTCATGGTGTTTTTTTCTTAACTTTGAAGATTTTCGCTAGAATTTCATAAAAATAATATTTTTTTTAAAAAAAAACAAAGAGTAATACATGTCCTTTTTTATTAATTATGACTTTTTAAGCCTATTTACGTTCTTTAAAACGAAATTATTCTGAAATCAATTTTTGAAAAATTGGTCTCCGAACCTTGTCGTATACCTTAAGATGTCTCAGGGGTGTTAAATTTTTCTAGAGGGCTGACAATATAAACAATTTTCAAGCAGGTATAATTCTTTTAAATTTAAATTAAATAATTCGAATCTTTTACACATTTTTTATAAAGGAATGAGGCTTCAGAAAAGTGTAAAATGTTAAAATATAATCCTAATTTTAAAAATTATAATCGTACGAAAATAAGAAACACATTACTATAAGAAATATCTAAGTTTTACGTTGCGCTTGCTATTTTCTAAAAAAAAGTAGCTTTAATTACTACCTATAAGTTGATTTATCAAGTTAAATGGATCCCCTCTTATTACACTGTAGTATTTTTATATAAATAGAATAATAAATTATATTTTGTAAAACTTAAAAAAATTACACATTTTAAAATTTTTTAAAAAAAATTTCAATATTTTTCAAATATTTTGAAATGCAAAAGATATATTATTCTTAAATGATGTAGGTTTAAAGAGTATGATACATTTTATAATTCTATAAAATTTCATACATCAGAGGCTACTGTTTTAGAAAAAAGCGTGCGCAACACAAAAATTGCTTAATATTTATAACAGACATATTTCTTATTTTCATATGCTTATAATTTTTAAAATTATGATTATATTTCAAACATTTTGTACTTTTTTGAAGCCAAAATCCTTTGTTAATAATGTGTATAATTTCAGAATTATTCAATTTCAATTTAAAAGAATTATACCTTTTTGAAAATTGTTTACCTACCCCTCGAGACAAAATTAATTCCCCTGAGATCTCTTAACCTGAAGTTATATGTGAAATATATATGAAAGGAACTTATTTGTTTTAAATTTTTGTATGATCGGCTAACAACCTGTTGTTGTGCCCCCATTGGTCAACAGTGCTAGACCAGGCCCATGACATCGACACTTTCTTAAAAAAATCCAACACCAGCAAGGGATTGTCTGCTAAATCCTGCTTTGATTTTGAACAGTACAGCGAATCAACCGCCAGCTCGTTTCAGCTGTAAAGTATACCTCCCACTCGGTTCCCCGTAAAATTATCTTTTCTAGTAAAATCTACGATACGCGACCATCAGCCGCTAACACTTGAATTTCAGCTTTACTATCCACTCTGGGCGCTGTCTTCGGTAAAAGTACGAGAGCTCTAATTAAGCGCGAAGCTAATATTTTCAGACAGAAAATGACCCAATTTCCATGGAAATTTGCAATATTATAACTCGTACCTCTGATAACCATATAGTGTTTCAAAGCATATTTCAAAATATTTCAGTGAATACTTTTTGTTTTAGCCATGTAAAGACGTAGCCTGGCTTAACATTATGGTATAGGATAAAAATTGCGAAACACATTTTATACCAGAAAAAATGAATCAACTCGGTAATAAATGGGAAGTATGATAAAAAATGCTGTTCTCTAAAGGATAGTGAAATTTCAGAATATCATATTAATTTTTCATTTCTTTTATATCTGAAAAAATGTTCCAAATTTGGGTCCTATTCTTTAACATTAACCGAAAAGAGCCTTAACCATTACTTCGCCTACTCAGTGACTGGTTCTTAAAATAGAAGTTGCATTTGCATAAATGCAAGCCATCTCTACGGAAAGTGGGGTTTAAACTAATATCACAGTTAAAAAGAATATTTTCCCCAAGCGACCCGAATAGAAACCGTTACACAATCATCTTAGAAGAGCACACATGCCCAGTCATTTTCAGTCTAATTTCGAAGTTCTGTCGACAGGAAACTCAAAAGCTCAGTCCAGGATCGATAATTTCAAACGTACGCTACACAATTTAATGTAAATATAAATGGAATGAATATAATTTTTTTTAAAAATATAATTATATCACAATGATATTGATGATAATAATAAATCTTAAAATCAAACTTTCATTTTTAGGCATTCTTAATATGAGATAAACATTTCTCTAGGAATGTATTAAGAATAAGTCTGTATAATATACAGTGTATATGCATGTCTTAAAAATATGTTTAAGTAAAAAAAGATATATCCCTCCACTCCACTATTACTTTTCTTTACACGTGAATCATGTACCACTGCAAAGAATTAAAAAAAAATGTGTGCACGCTTAATGTCTACACCAGTGATTCTCAAAGTGGTCTATATAGACCCCCAGGGGTCTATGTCGACTTGTAAGGGGTCCACGTCATTGAAAAAATAATTTAGGGGTCCATGAGGTGTAAATGGGGTCTTCGATAGAGGCTCTCACTTACACACATCGTGACTTTTATTTTAAAAGAAAATGTAATCAAGGGGAAACTAGATTTTATTTATTTAACAGATTTATTTACTAATTTTCATGTGGTTAATTTGCACAGTCTCAAATAAGGGAAGTTACAACATTTTGCTGTAAAACAAGGACCATCATTTCAGCTTTTCTTGTCAGAATTAAGCTAAAGGAGTATAACATTGACATCATGAATTTTTCCTGTTTCTCATTTTATCACACACACATGCTGTGAATAATTCTTTTTAAATCAAATGTCTATTTTAAAATGCGCTCCACTCAGATTTTGAATCTAGGTTTGAGAATGCTTTGGTTATGGTAGACGAAAAAAAAAAAAAGACTGGACACTATTAACCGAATACATTTAGGGTTAAACTCGGCAAGATTGATGCCAAATGTTGAAAATTTGTTATTGAAACTCTAGATTAATCCCTCCACTATGCTATACAGTTAAAAATTTTAATCTTTTAAAGTAAATAGCTCTGTACCAGCTGTCATAAATACATTTAAGTTGATCAATGCGCAAAAATTTAATATTAGGTAAGCAGGGGTCTACCTAAAAACGAAAAAAAGGGCAAGGGGTCCATGAGTCAGAAAAGTTTGGGAAACTCTGGTCTACAGGATAGAAATGAAAATTTTAATTTTCAATTTGAATGTATATGTCAATATGTACAAATACTCACGGGTGCCTTTATAAACGAATTAAAATGTGAATAAAACAAGATATTAATATTGCCTTATAAATTGTTTATTATTATGTCAGAACTGAACTCAGTGGCGCAACAGCCCATGAGGGTTAGGGCTCACTGTGCCAATCTCAGTTTAAGTGACCTTAGGCGCTGGGGTGCATGAGCAGATGTTTCGTTCAAGGAGTCTGACGCAAACCCCCCAGTTTTTAGTTCTCTAGCAAGCTTGGTACTCATTTAACGACCCACTGAAGGGACGAAAGGCTGAGTCGACCTTGCCTAGCCTGAGATTTGAACCCTGGACTGTAGAGTGGGATCGCGATACATTACCACTCAGCCACTAGGTTTCATTGTTATGTCTGCATTCATAAAATAATATTAGTTGCAAAATGTACAGGCATCTATCTGGGAATTAATTATTTTTTAAGAATGAAAGAAATTATTTGTACAGCTTTAAGCGATTTTTCAATTCCTACTATTAGCTTACACTCTCTCTATATTTATTTATTTATCTTGGTGGAATTTTCAATCCTCAATAAAATACATTTTAAACTGCTCAATTGAGCTGAAATTTTATATACTTGATTATTTTGGATGACTATACCGTATATATATAATTTAATTATAATTAATAAAAATGAATTGATTAAAACTAATTTTTTAAAGAATTACAAATACATCCACGTTGGCATCTTTTTTTGGCAACTTGTGTCAAAACTTGAAAATGTTTTTTTCTCACGTTTTAAAGTATTCAGTTGAACTGAAATTTTATATACACGATTGTTTTAGATGACAATACGATACTTTAACGATAATTAATAAAAAAAATTACCACTTAATGGTGTGATTCTGTCCTACGTATATACATATTTATATATTGAACTGTAACTATTTAATAAAGAGTAGCAGAAATAAAAATTTTCTTTGTTGATCTAAGTAGGAATTGACTTAATTTTTTTTATATTACTTGTTTATAGAAGGAATTATCAACATTAATCACAATTATTATAATAGATTGACTGTAAACATCCCGTTTGTTGTTACAAGCATAACCTAAGCAACTCCTCATCGTAACCACCGCAATTGTGGTCGCCAGGAAAATCAAGACAAATTCCTCATATTTTATAAATCTTCAGGATTTCAGAAGAATTCCTTTCAGCTCAACAATTTTAAAATATTCCTCTACTGTTTCACCGATTTCTTCTAATGCGGCTTACAACTTCAACTTTTGTAACATTTTTCAAGATTATTGAATATAAACAATATTCAACGGAAAAAATCAAATTCTCTACCTTACTAAGGGTCTAGGGATGGCGATCTGAGTCCGATTAATCGAAGAATCGATTTCTCACAAAAAAAATCGATTTTTTCGAATCGGGATATGCAGTAACTGAATCGATATTAATCCTAGAAAATTCCACATTCGATTTTTCTTGCTCTTTTGCAAAACCGCGTATAAAATTATTATTTCTAGTATATAATTATTTGAATGAACTATCTTTAAAACCCGTAATATTATGGTGTTGGCGCTTAAAGCAGCGTTTCTCAAACTGTGGGGCGTGCCCCCTGTAAAATAAACCTACAAGTGAGGGTGTGAGCATATTGAAAAAGTCGAAAACACTTGAAAAATTAATATACTGAAAGTAAACAAAAAATACATAATAATATATAAAATACACACTAACACTGATATATTACACTTATAAATGTATCAGTGCTACACACACAATGTATTTTATAATTAATTTAACAATACTAAGTTAAGACGTTAAAATTACCAGTGACCCTATGGGATTGTCATGTATAAAATTATATACAAAAAGTACATATAAAACACTTATATTAATAATTTGTACTGTTTATAATAAATACTTTAACTGCCAAACAAAAGGCGCTATTAGCGTTCAGTCGCCAACCGTTTCAAGCACGTTTTCGCGCGCGTATAAGATATATTGGGAGGGGGGAGTAAATAATCTGAAATAAGTAAATCCCTCGCAAGCACTGTCAATGTCATTTTATTGCATTCCAAAATTTTATGGATAGCAGTGCACAAAAAAGACTGTACTTCGGAAAAACGTATATAAACGTCAGGAGAAATAATGCTTTGGCTGAGCGAGACGTTTATATACGCTGGTGGCACTAAAGAGGTTAAAGACTTATCGTATTTTTAGCATCAGAGTGTATAATATAATCGAATTCAATATATTGATATCGTATGAGGGGGGCGCCATGAAAATTATGATTGGTCGCGAATATTGAAACTTTGATAAGCACTGGATTAAAGAGTTAATTACTCAAAAACTCGCGATATGCCTGTGTGCTTAGCCTCTCTCATTCGCGTCTCTCTTTAATAAATAAAAAATAATTACGTTTGTAATTTTTGAATTTTTGTAGTTGTTGATATTGCCTCATTTGTGTATGCCTTGATTAACTGACTGTCGTAATATATTGTGATTAGCGAAATAAATATTTATAGTGTTTGTTACGGAATAATATCGATTGTGCCGGCAACATCACAAGTGATGAGCGGAACCTCTTGGATCCCAGTAGACTTGACTAACTGTTGTTTTTAAAAAGCTTAGATAATAAGCATTGGGAACTATAAACTATATTATCCATTTTCTAAACTTTTTAATGTAACAAATACATTTAGAAAATAAATGTGTCTTCTCTTTTATATCTGATACTCTTTGATATGGTAGTAAAAATAATTGTAATTGTCGAATTCCCTGAACTAAAAAATTCCCTCATTTTACTGATAAGAGATCATTTACTATGGTATCTTTCTTGTTTTTCATAAAATTAATTTTTATTTACATAGTCAATGCAGACTTGAACAAAAAATGGATTTTTTAGAAATCGATGATTAAGACCTCGATTTGTTTGTGAATCGATTCATCAGGTTACGATCTGAATCGATTTATATAAAAATCGATCTTTTTTCGTAAAGAATCGCCATCCCGAGGATAATCCATTAATTCTTTTGGTTCTGATAGACGTTTTCGCAATGCACGTTCAGAAATGAAACGCCCTTTATATCTTTATCAATATATCTTACGATATTCAAAGCGGCTTTGATAATAAACTCTAGAAATAGTATTCAGAGTCCCTCTTCGGATCTCCTGCATAAAAACACCTTTTTAAATCGTTTTCCTGCACTCCTTCTTCCTCGTTCCCCTCAGGGGCTCACCTTCTTTAGGTGGGTACGGGTGTCACAATCCTGAGCCCTCTAGTGATCTTTTTCCTTTTCTCAAGGGCTTACTATCTTGGTAAATACGGGTGTCAGATCCCGGGGTACCCAGAGATCCTTCTCTATTTTCGACCCTCCATCTTAAAATCCTTACCCCTTCCCTTTCGCCCAGACCACAGACCTGAGTGAATGTTTGGCGCAGTATAGCCAAAACTGCTCTTTTGCGCCATAAAAACACCAACCAATATCATCATCACCTCTTCCCTCGTTCACTCACTGAAGTAGGGAAGTGAGCTGCATGACAGTAATATTTAATTAAATAAAATAAAATTTTACAAAAAAAAGTGTGCATGGAATTCTTACAAAAAAACACCACGTGCCTCAACGCGAGCCCCCCTCAGCTTAACGCAGCCGAGCGTGAAGCTTCTTTTACATTCTCACTTGACAAACGCTGTGTTGAAATCCTAAAACAACAAAATACACAATGCACTTTTGCGCTTTGCTTTTCACCTTTGCTTACTGGAACAAACCGTGATATCAGACCAAGTTCACGATCACTGAAACTAAGGTCCAGGACGAAGTCTGTCACCAATAACCTTCGCGTTGCTCCGCAGTGTGACGTTAGTAAATATTTATTAAATCAATCTTTTGGATTTATTTTTAATTTTTAAATAAATAGTGAACATTTTTATCTTTTAAAACAAATTAATTTTATAAAGGGTGTTCATAAATGAATATCGGATTTTTAACTCTTTATATGGCTTATTAAGCATTTAACTTATTAGGCAACTCAGTAGATCGAAATTTGCCACCAACCCGGAAACAGTTTTGCTTGCTTGACATGTAGCATGCGCGCAAAACGTATTTTAATATTTTCCCCTTCCCCGCCGATCAGCGAGCTAGTAGAAAAATGGCGATTAGTGAGCAGAAAGCGTTGTGTTCCCAGTTTGCAAACACAGAATCTTCTATTACTGTGCAACGAGTGTTTCGATGGACACCTCAGTGGACATGTGGACACTCAAAATGCGCGCATATGGAGCCCAGAAAGTCCTCACGAGGTGCTAGAATCGCAAGGAGACTCACCTAAATTGAATGTTTTTTGTGCCATATCTCGGCGGAGAGTGATGGGCCTTTCGTTTTCGGAGAACCAACTGTAACTAGTTCTGCCTATCTTGATGCTCTACAACTATGGCTATTTCCTCAATTTTAAGAAAGTGTACTAGATAACTTCATTTGGCAGAAAGATGTTGCACCGCCTCACTAGCATCTCTCATTAGGCGATTGGTTGAGCATCACTGTACTCGAACAATAGATTTTCCTCAATGAATAGGCGTTGAATAGGCGTTGTACTTTGGGCATCTGGAATATAAAACAGTCCTCAATCCCATATCATGACAAATATTTGATGGGGGCTTGACAATTGTGGGGTTTTTCTTTCTGCTGAGTGGCATGACGGCGATTGGTTGGACGATGGAATCCGGGAGGCGTGGCTTCAGTGCTTCATCTGGGTCGAAAGTTGAAAGAAATTTTGGCTTGGGTGAGAGCTTAGAGGCTGCTCTCTGATTGGGTGCTGGGTACAGTGATTAGTGATCTTACTGGCTGCCCTGGGGCTGAGATTCAGTTAATGGGGAGGCGCTTGTCCAGTGGGTAAGAAGAAGAGAAAATATTGACAAAAATTAAGAATTAGCTGACTATCTTAGCTGACTAGCTATATTAGCTGACTATGATGCAATAAAAATTATTGCATTTGAGTAAATATTAAGGAGGGTTATAAGAGTCAAGAAGTATTCTTGGCCTTTTTGTATTATGATTGGGGGTATAAGGAATGATTTTCCTCAAAGGGCCACAAACGACTTATATGTATTTACCCTCCAAATATAATAGCTCAGGGTTTCGCGGCGAAAACTTGTTGGGCGCCAGAAAACTCTTTTCTATTCAGCCCGTTACGTTTGATGAAAGGTTACACTCGAAAATAAGGTGCGCCCATAAATATTGAAAATCACCAGATTTAAGAAATTTGGGAATATCAAAACTTTTTATACGTTTTTTTCAAAAATACTCAAAAATTTTATTTAAATACTTAATAACTTCTTTTTTTTATGAAAATAATCTCACGAAACTTTTTTTCCCTGTGTAGAACAATATTATCCGTAATCTGTACATAGATTGAAAAATATTACTTAAGAATTAAGGGTTTTTTTTTAAAAAATTGTGTTCTTCGTTTTTTCCCCTTTTTGCGAGAAATATTTAAGAATTATTTTTGTCACATTTTTGTTTAAAAATTACAGTTGTTTGCAATCGATATATGAAGTTTGAAGGCATTAACTTAAAAATGAAGCCCGAAAAAAAATTGAAACTTTAACAAATAAAGCATTTGTACAATAGGAATAATTTTCCCTTTATTTTGACGATCTTGTCACTTGTTTTTCCCGAAAATTTCGTGGCGCAATCGTTTAAAGCGCTTCCTTACTAATTGTTGAACCCGGGTTCAAAACACCATAGTCGCTTAAAATTTATGATTTTTTTAAAAAATACTCTAAATTTTATTCATGCATTTAATAATTTAGCCAGCAATTTTATAATTGGAAAGATAATTTACTTCATCACGCTGGAGCTTTTTTTCCGTGTATCGAACGTTTCAAGAACTGCTCATAATTTTAATTCAACATTTAATACATTTGTGGAATTTTGTAATTATAAAAATTTCTACTTTTTTCAACATACAACTTTTTTTAAAAAGGTACACTTTCTTTTCCCGGGCCCAAAAGGTTGAAAGTGAGTGAGTGAATATTAAAGCCCCTTTTGTTCACTTACTGAGAGCTTCTGATAGCGAGAGAGGAAGAGGAATTTCCATGACAATATGTTAGACTTTTAAAAAAATGTTCGTGCAACACCGGGGAAATAGACCTGTCTGACAAAAAAAAAAAAGCGAAAATTCTGAACGGGGAATTTTAAGTTATACACCGGTAAAATCCCAAGCAAGCCGAGCTAAACTGGGGAGAGGGGGAGTCATTTTGAAAAAGAGTATTAAAAGTTCTGATTTTGTGAAGGAAAGGGAAAATTTACAAAAGTAGAGAGACAGCCCGTGCAATGCCGGGCCATCAGCTAGTAAAGATATACAGGGTGTTTCGTTTCTGAACGTACGTACGACTACACGCTCTCCATCAAGAAACAAAAGAATCAATGGATTATATAGTAAAAGTGAGAATTTGATTTTTCCCATTGAATATTGTTTACGTTCAATAATCTTCAAAAATGACAAAAACTTAAACTTGTCAGCCCCATTAGAAGAAATCGGTGAAATAGTAGAGGAATATTTTAAAATTGTTGAGCTAAAAGGAATTCTTCTGAAGATTTATAAAGAGTTTGTCTTGATTTTCCTTGCGACCACAGTTGTAGTGGTTACGATGAGGAGTAACTTAGGTTATGCTTGTAACAACAAACGGGATGTGTTTAAAGTCAATATATTATAATAATTGTGATTAATGTTGATAATATTCCTTCTATAAAAAACCCCGCTTATAGCTGCACAAATAAGTTTCATTCTTAAAAATATAATTAATTCACAAATAAGTTTCATTCTTAAAAAAATAACTAATTCACAAATATGATGCATTTATATTTTGAAACTAATAATATTTTATGAATACAGACATAATAATGAAGCCCAATGGCTGAGTGGTAGTGTATCGCGCTTCCAAGCCGCAGATCCAGTGTTGGAATCTCGGGATGGGCAAGGTCGACTCAGCCTTTCATCCCTTCAGTGGGTCGATAAATGAGTAAGTAACATTATGGTTATTTCCAGTTAGGAAACAAACAAACAAGGAATGAATGGATGATGCTTTCTTGCGAAGTAGCCAACATTTCCGAAATTTATGTTATCGAAAACAGTGAAGAACCAATTTTCCCATAAATAAGTTTTATATATTTTTGTATAAATATGGGTGGTTACAGTTGTTCGATAAATGAGTACCAAGCGTGCTTGAGAACCGAAAACTTGAGTTTTTGCGTCAGACTGACCACTTGACCGAAACATCTGCCCATGCATCCCAGTGCCTAAGGTCACGTAAGCTGAGATAAGCACAGTAGGCCCTGGAAAATTATGGTCTGGACGAGTTCCAGTCAGTATAAAAAA
>BMAV01023747.1:0-31569 GCA_019973955.1 Trichonephila inaurata madagascariensis
CACACAAAACGAAAGAGAGTGTAAAAGATAATATAGTCACGGATCCCGAAAAAATTTTTTTGTGCAACCCACATTAAGAACGGGAATACTGAATCTTTTTTCCCCTATAATAAAGATAACATCACTAAATGTTATATTCTTAAATTAGGTATATTTTCAGGACAGGCCGAGAAATGGGCATATCGGAAGAACCACGGAAAGCAAATTACGACATTTTCAAAAAAAAAAAAAGAAGGGAAAAAAGAAGGCATAAGGTATATTAGAGGATATTTTAGCAGAAGAAAGAAAAACCCGCTGTGGGCGGAGACTTTTTACAAGTAATTTTTTAAAAAACCCTTTTTCTCAAAACTAACGTTTTACCAATATGGAATTTTGTTTCAAACTACTGCCAACTGCTTATAACTTGTAAAAAAATTACCTTAATACATATTTTTCAAGGGAATTTTTAAAAAAAAAAATATTCTTTTGATTAATTTATAGCTTAAAAAATAAAAAAACACTGTTTTAAATTTTTTTTAAAAAAAATGACTAGACACCCTACCCAAAAAAACCTGTTTAAAAGTATGTATTATGGCAAAGAATATTTAGTAAAAATTGAAGTTTTTTATTTTAAATTTTTATAAATTTTTTTAAAATACCTATTTTTAACATTACTTTTCAGATCCTGTTTCGTAACCTAACCCCCTTATATATATATAATTGGTAGCAAAGATTATTTTAAAATTTATCAATGAATTGCAACTTTGAGATTTAGTTTTTCTGCAGTTTTTGCATCAATGCAACCCCCATTGAAAAAATTTTTTTTTCTCCTCATAATTTTTAAAATTTTTTTCAAATTATTTTTTTTTGGAAATATTCAAAAATTTTTTTAAAGTTTATTTCAATATGCTTTTCCCCTTAAATTTTATAGTAATCAATGCAGTAAAAATAGAGAACTAATAATACACTCAATGATAAATATTTTCAGAAATTAAAAGTACTAATCTATTAAATATTTTTTTCTTTTAAATAAAAAATTAAATTTTTCATGCGTAAAGTGAAAGAATCACATACATTCAAAATCCATCGACACACTTTTTAAAACCCATCACTATAAAAATATATAATTCAAACTACAATTCGAATCCATTGGACTTCAAAAATATTTCTCTATTTATTTAACTCGCTTAAAACTCAAAGGAAAACATCCTCGCTCGACCGAAACTTCTTTGAAAAAGGGGAAGGAAGCCTTCTTCAAAAGTTCTCCGCGAACCAGAAGCATCAATCCATCGCCCTCAAAAGAGGTGTTTTGACGTGAATTTTTTGTTTTTTGGGGAAAAATAACAGGCTGGCGAGATTGTTATTATAAGTGCGCCGGGCCTGACCTGTTTCCCTTTTAAGGGGCGGGGGCAGTGTTTTCGCCAAGACGCGGGAAAGGACATGAGGGATAGAGCTTAATTTTTAAATTTTAAGACCGCCAAGTACTGAATGG
Source organism: Trichonephila inaurata madagascariensis (assembly GCA_019973955.1). Taxonomy (NCBI): domain Eukaryota; kingdom Metazoa; phylum Arthropoda; class Arachnida; order Araneae; family Nephilidae; genus Trichonephila; species Trichonephila inaurata. Next base: position 1,472 of record BMAV01023747.1, read on the forward strand.
GGATCCATGGATCGGTGGAAGATGTATTTTCTGGGGATCGATGTTTAATTCGGGGGTCATTTTTGAAGTTTTTTTGAAAGAAAAAAATTAATTTGTTCTGTTTTTTTTTTCAAATTAAGTTTTTAAAAAAAATACTGAGGGAAATTTATATGTTTAACTTTATTTCGTTCTTTATTTCCTTTTCAGGAAAAAAATGCGTATAAAAATTATTACCTTTATTTAAAACCCCTATTTAATGATTTATTGTTTTTGATGAATGTTTTTAAGTAAATCTGGTAAAAAAAGTAGAAACGCCTTTCATTTTTTGGTTCCTTTTAAAAGAGTACACCCGATTTAAGATCCGACTACGTTCGGAACCGTGATTTTAAAAAAGGGAAAAAAGAAAATTTTCAAGAATTTAGAGTCATTTATATTAGAATACATGTATAAAAATTTTTTTAAGGGAAAATTTTGACAAAAAAAATTTTTTTAAATAAATATTTCGGCAAAAATTAACTTAGAATAATCTTTTTCAAAATGTTCTCCTTTGTGAAAAAAGCTTCTAATATAATAATAATTTTTTCCTGTATTTACTCAAACCCTGCACAGGGCTCAACATGATTTTAAAAATTCACATTCTTTTTAGATTTACAATCCTTTGAAAAATTATCGGGGTTTTTTCTTCAAATTTCTCCCCACAGTGGCCGAGCTTCCCTGCTTTCCAAGGCTCTTTGGGGGTTTTGGGCGGGGGTCATTTGTCAAAACATGTGGGTATAATACTCTTTGCCTTTTGAGAGTCAAGGGGCCCAGGTTGAGACAATTTTTCTCCCCCGGTTTTGGGAGGCTTTCCAACCGGGGATCTCAACATGACGGGGCTCAACGGGCCACAATCCACCATATGAAATGACCCCAATTTTTTGCCCCGCCCAAATTTTGGTTTAGGCAGTCAGTTGGTGTTTTTGCTAGGCAAAATTATTGCAGCTTGGGGTCGATGAGGGAAAATAACTTTGGGATCGGAACGCAGCGAGTAATTGTGTTGTGTGCACGGGAGGACGCGGGTTTTTTCACTAAAGCAGATTCGATTCTACGTCACAAAAGCACTTACTGCAATAAATAATGATCTTAAACAATCTTGATTTTCGGCAGATAATATTGATTTTGTGATTTCAGCCATTTATTTATATCTGGATAGGTCTTATCAGAGGAACAGGACAAATTTCTTAGTTCTAAAAAATACAAAACGTTGGAATTTTTTTAAAACGGTGTTCATTCTTTTAAACATGAAGATCCAGTCAAATACCTAGCTCATTTATACCTTGAGTTCCTTTTGTTTTTTCTCTACATACAGACGAGAGAGAATACAAGTAATATAAATAACTCAGACAAATATAATTCAGTTAAATTTTAGAATTTCCTTATCAATACGCTATCAGTTAATATTCTTTCTTTCTTACACATTACTTTTCATTAAATATTTCTTTTGCTTTTATGTTTATGCTGATAAGACTTAAAATATTAAATAAAAATCCTATACAGATTTTTTTTTTTCTTAATAACGAAAAATGTTTAAATATTAGGGTTTTAAAAATTTTAAAATTTCATGCTGCAATTTTATTTCGTCAACGGGGACACTTAAAACCCAATGGGAAGGATATATTCTCCCCGGTTAATTGTTGGGAGAAATACTTCCGTTTTCCCAGATTTTTAACAAAACCCACAGCGTATCTCTATAGTAAGGGAAAACAAACGCTGAACGACTAAAGTCATTGCTAAAAGGTTTGTTGATTAAATTAGAATACCTCACAAATAAACTATTAAATAGCTGATTAAAATGCTGATATCGTACCACTTTCTATCATTATATCTATTTCTATTGTTTTATTATAACGAATGATTATTCAGGGAATATAAAATACATATCGAATAGAAAGCAAATTCAGTATTTAACAAAAGCTTATTTTAGTTTGAAAAAACAAAAAAAAAACAATTTGTTCTTTGCTTTTTATCAAAAATAGACTCCCACCAGGGGAGGGGGTTATAGGGCGTATTTGTAAACAAGTAATATAATTTTTTTTTAAAGTAAACTCCTACTTAGGTCAACAAAGAAAAATATTATTTTAGTTCCTTTTTATTAAGTAGATACAATTAATATAAATACACATGACGAAAAATACATATGACAGAATCATAACATTAAGTGAGAAGATAAAAAGCGATTTTTTTTGCAACTTTGCAATTTACTTTTATATAGAGTGCTGGACTATATTTGTTACTATTTATTCATTAATTAAATTTAATTATTCCAATAAAATAGTATAGTAAAAACAAATCACATTTTCAGAAAATAGTTCATCGCAAGTGGGATTTGAAACCCTGACCTTTGTATCAGAAGTCCAATGCGACATCCATTGCCCTACAGGGACACAATGAGCGATTTTCCTTTTCATATATGGTGTTGGACTATTATTTTTGTTTGTTACTATTTATTCATTAATTCAGTTTAATTAATGAATCAATATTTGGAAAGCTGTATCAACATCAAGTGTCCTCTACTACAAGTTGAAAAAAATTATTTGAATTTGAGTGGACGAATAAAAAGTATTTTATTAAAGATTGAAAATGTGAACAAGATATATATACAGTCCGACGTCTCTATATAACGAAGTCACTAAATCCAGGAAAAAAGTTCGTCATATAGAGGTTTATCTTTTAATATACTTTATAAACCGCATAAAACAAATTTTAAATTAATAAACAGTATATATTAAAGTAATTATTTACACCTTTTTAAAAATTAATATATGTTTATTTTATATATCTTACCCATTAAAAAAAAGAAAAGAAAGAAAAGCAGCAAGAAAAACAAGAAAAAACTATGCCGAATGTGTTTTGATTTTTCCCCTTAATTTTTATTAAAATTTAAAGAATTTTTAAAGGGATTTTCTATTTTGATTCATGCAATTAATATTCAAAAAACCCTTTTAAAAGAACATGAGAACACAAGACCCACGAGTGTGAAAGGAATATCGAAGATGTTTCAGTGAACGGACAATGGGGATAACGGTTGATTTATAAACCCCGAACTCTATTTCTCTTTGGGAGAAGCATCCAATAAAACCAGTTCAAGATTTTTGACCACCGTAAAATGTGTTAAAGAGAGAATAACTTGAAATGTTCAGAAATACTTTAAAAATACGAAGAAAAAAATTTGCCTTCACAAAATAAAAAGTTCATTATATAAAAATATTCGCTATATAGAGGTTATTTTTTATGAAAAAAAATCGTAAAATTTTCGGTTCCAGGAAAAGTTCACTATATAAAAAAATTCGCAATATAGAGGTTCGTTTTTGAGGTTTTTTATATATATATTATATATATATATATATATATATATATGAATAAATAAATAAATATACGGAGAGTGTGAACTAATAGTAGGAATTGAAATAATTCCCGTTTTTCAACTATTAGACCTACAGACAAAATTTGGTAATCGTTTCTTTTGCTCAGTAAATATCCGCTAAAAACAAATTTTACAGGAATTGTCTCTGTGTTACAGGTCGTAACTGATCTTTCATATTTGCAGAGGTAAATAGTGTAAGATTGTTTTTCAATTTAATCGATAATTTTAATTCAAAGACTTGGATACTAATAACTTAAAAACAGCATATAGTCACAAAACACTAGGAAATGGGTGAGTAATGGCTATTAATGAATCAAATTAATCTATCAAGCTGTCTGGCTGAACTATTTAAGCTTATATTTTATAATGTATAAAAAATAACCCTTCCTTTCTATTTTACCTTGAATTATAAAAAACAGGACTTGACATTAAAATAGAAGTATGTTTATCTTTTACGTCACTGTAAACCTTTCCTGAACTTTAGTGGATCTCTACGCAAAAAAAGGAACATATTGCGCTTCAAGTTTGTAGGTCTAATAAAAAAACGGAATTTTTAAAACTACAACAACCCAAAACCCCCAAACCCCCCCCTTTGAGATTCGCGATTTCATGAAAAAAATCCATACTTAGTGGATCTTTACTCAACAGAAGGAATGTGTTCTCCAAATTTCAAGTGTGTCGGTGTAGTAGTTTATGCAGCAGTTGTCTGTAACCCCACCGCAACCCTCCTGGAAGTTGAATTTTCGCATAATCCATTCTTCGTGGATATCTACTGGAAAAAAACACGTTTGCTAAATTTAAAGTCTTTAGGTATAATAGTTCCAAAACGGGCATTTTTGTTTATGATGTTCCCCCCCAACCCCGCTTGGGGTAAATTTTTCCCAAAAAATTTCTTGAAACCATTTAAAAAGAAGCATGCCTTCCCTAAATTTAAATCTTTTTGTTTTTTCTTTGAGACACGTGATATGAAAAGGTTTTTTCCTTAATATAAATATTTATTAAAAGAAAATTAAATTATGCTGCTTCAGAAAAGGTGATTTTTTTAAAAAAAAGTTACTAATGACAAAAGAAGGTATATATACAACTCCAGAATTACATCAACATACTGTTTAAGCATAAATTATAAGTTTCATACATTATAGAGAAGTTTAATTTCATTTTTCCAAGATGAATACTAAATTTTAACCTTCATCTAATGCGAAGAAAAATTAAGGATTCCTGAGGATTTATATCTCTTTCCCCCCCAGACCCCAATCAATATTAATTCCTTTTTGTATTTACTTCCCGACCTGACCCAAAAGTTGTTTTTAAATTTAAATTTCCCTATAAGAGTTCCGATGCATATCTAAAAATGGGTTCATTAGTGTCAAAAAAGATACCCTGTTCGTGTGTTTTGGGGCCTTGCAATGGAATGTACCCAGAGTCATGGCCGTCCCCCGGGTTAAATTATCTTCATGTCTGACAATGTTTGCTGAATACTTCTGGGAAGGGGATTCCCACAATTTGTTGTCTCGTCCTTATCCGAAAAAGAATTACCTGGGTGAAAATGCATAAGGAAGAAGAATTAAAATATTGATTTATGGTATATATGATAATGGAGAATTATAAAGAGGATTAGAAAGAAGAAAACAGTTGTAATAAAAAATTTTAAATATGTAATGAGTAAAAATAAGAATGTAATGATTGAATGCAAGTAAGACATTTGAGCTTTCTTTGTAAAACGAGCTGTTATTTTTGAATTGAAATCTTGCATGGTTATACTTTCAGCGGGGTTTTGCGTTTTAAAAATGAATGCAAGTATAACAATTAGAGTTTTATTATTTTATAGGTCTCTGAAATAATTATTTTTTATCCTTCTTTATTACGATAATTTAAAACATCTTACTTTGGATATTACTTTAAATTATTAAATAAGTGGCCACGATCACAAACTCTGGACCGGTGTTTGTAGAATCCTGGTGTCATTGAAAATTCATTGTGCAAAAGGGATGATGTACCATGTGGATAAAAGTCCTGATGGTGGCGTTATGGGGAATTTAAGAGAGTACGGTGTCATCAGTGGAGGCACAAGTGTCGTCTTTGAGACTTCGAATAGACCATGGTTGCTTCGACTAATAGACCTCGTGTTGCATTAGAAGGCGACATTAATAAACATTCACTCTCTCACAAATTATTCAATCATCTCAAGAAAATCCAATTGAAAGAAAAATAAGATTAGTCGAAAAATTCTTTAATGAATTCTATAAAGCGGAAAATACTGTCGAGCCAAGACATTACGAACTCCACATTTTTCAATGAACTCGTCTGGATGACGTGGAAGCCACGTGATTAAGAGGGAATGATATTTAACTGTTTCTGGAGAAGGCAAGCTATCATTCTAGAACTTATTTTTGCAAGTGGGGGAAAAGGCAGCTGATCTAACAAAATTTGAGAGTGCAGATTTTAATGGCTCAAAGATTCGGAGGGAGTATCTACGAAATGGCATGATTGGAAGGTTGTTTGTGTTCTGCTGTTTTTAGTATTTATGCAAAGTGGAAAAATGATGGTGAGACCAACAGTCGACGTCAAACTGTTGGACATCCACACATTGTCAAAGTAAAAGGATGTCGGAGACTGTCGTGCTTGGTAAAGGAAAATCGAAGCAAAACAGAGGGTCAAGGGGCCGAATACAATGTCAGTCGAATACAATAAAGGTTTAAGTACATGTGTTTCGGAACATTCACAGCTCAATGGACACTGTTCGGTATGGTGCTGCACAGCAAACGTCCTCCTTGGGAACCTCTGTTAACCAAGCTTCCTTACCATCTGTGCCTATAGTAGGCTCAGAAACATTTTGATTTAACCATAAATGCCCACTTTGTCGACCGTCGATGGTTGTGTCAGGGTGTGCTGTTTTCTATATTGTCGAACCGTTTCTTCCTCCTAGTATACAAAGTAAATTTTCATTTTAACTTTGGAGAACTTTTTCAGGGGGAATTTGGATCCCCTTTCTGGTCGAAGGAATTGGAAAATTGTGACTGTCAAGCAAAATGGGATCATTTAAAACTTTGGCGTCTGTGGTCCCAACTAGAAATGGAATCTTCCAGCAGGACGGCATCCAATGTCACAAAGTGATAATTGTGTTAGAACAGTGTTTCTCAAACTTTCTATACTTGCGACCCAATTTCGAATCACAATTTTCATCACGCTCCCCTCCATACAAAAACAATGCATTGAATTTAATAATAACATACTTTAATGTAAAGCTACAAAATGACTTTAATTATAAAACGTATACCAAATATCATGATAAGTATTAAATTTCATATATAGCTTTATGAATGTCTAAAGAGCCATTGAAAATTATTAAACTTTTGGTTAACTTAGTACTGTTAAATTAATTATGAAACACATTTGTATGCGGTACGGTAATTTATAAGTGTATTCTATCGGTAAATGTGAATTTTATATTTTATTATGTAAAATTATTTTTTTTTTCTTATTTTCAGAAAATTAAAAATTTTTTAAATAATTTTTTTTTTTCGATTTTTCAATATCTCGCCCTTGCAGGTTTCACCCCTCCTAGAGGTTTTGGACACTGTGTTAGAAGGGGTTTGAAAAAGCGTAAAAAAGATTTCCGGGGCAATTTCAGCCACTTAATTCGGAGGAGTTTAATCTTATAGGGCATATTTGGGTTTCCATTAAAAGACACATCTCAAAGATCAAACATCTTCATGTGGGAATATCTCGACTTTACGTGATCACTACTTGGATATTTGGCACAGCCTGTCTCAAGTCATTTACCAAGAACTTGTGGTTTCCCTGCCAAGACGATTTGCAACTGTTTTGCAGACAGAAAGTGGTGCAATTTTTTATTGAATTGGTGTTTCTAATGCTCTTCGGTGTATGTTCAGCTATTGAATATTTTAAATCAGATAATAAAAATAAAGGTTATAAAAAAAATTTAAACCCCCTGTAATCTAACTGTTAAATTTCACCCAAGTATACTGGGGCTTTCATAAATTAAGGAAAAAAAAAAATATTAAAAAAAGAGTAAAACCAAGTAATTTGAACCTGTTACATCTGGAATTGATTTGCAAACAAAATTTAAAACAAATTATTTTTACGAAATTGTTTTCCAGTTATACTTTTTAAAACCTTTTATTGTAATCCCATTTGTATTTGACTGCTATGTAATTTTTTATTCACTTAGCTTCTAAAGAAAGAATAGTTAAGAGGATTATTTTTTTAAACAGTATTCCTCTAATCTCTTTATTAGTGACAACATTATATTAAAGTTTATTTAAAAAAAAAAATGAACCGGGAAACCAGATTATGCAAATTTTGTTTATAAATACACCCCTCATTCGGGTTGTTAACTTATTAAATTCCTTATTTTTGTAAACCCCCTTTTATTGAAAAATGAGATGTATTTAAATAATAACATTTAGTTTACTAAACAACTTACAAATTCGATGTTTTTATCAAAATAATTATTAAATTCAGGAAACAGTTGAATTTTTGCCAATCAATGTTAATGAATATTTGTGTTAATTAATTTTAGATAAAAGATTTGTGAAGATTCTTTACTAAATGTTTATTAAAAAAGTAATGCTTGTTCAGAAAGAAAGTTATTTTTTAAAGTTGCCAATGAAGGAAGAGAGAGAGAATTTTTGTATTAATGTTGCCTGAAGCACACAGCATCGGCCATGGTCCTCGTAATTTTAAAACTCGATAAAGTGACGAGGATGACACCTGAGCTGGTATCCTCTCTTCCAGCTACCACACCAACGGGAGGACTTGGATCCTCGACAGATTTAACTTAAAACACCGATCGCGGCGTTCATGAGTGCTCTTGAAAGTTAATGCTGACATATAGGGCTATTAAATGTAACGATCTGGAATTAGACATGTTTTGGCTAGCCATATGTTCGGAAGAAATAAATGGGTGATTAGTTTGATACTTCAAGAGGTGAGGAAAAAGATGAGTTAAGTGCTAGATAAAGAATTTAATTTTTAATCTAATTTAATTATCCTTACATATATATATATATATATATATATATATATACAGTTCCAAAATTATTTACCCCCCTGAAATTCGCCAGAGCTTCATCTCATCATAAACCCAGCATTATCAAAATACTGTTAAAGCGTAATTTGTAAGTTTCTTACAATAGAGGTTTTACTCTCTTTTTAATATTTTCTTTTTTTCCTTCATTTGTGTTTGTTTTAACTAAAACTTAGAGCAGGGGTACTCAACATTTTTTTCTGCTGGCCCACATACATATCTCAGCCATTTCACGCGGGTAGCATAAATATGATAGTTATTTCACAGGGGGCCGCAACATGTGGATAAATGGGGGAAGGGTGGGGGGGGGAATGCTTTAAAAACAAGATAACATTGGAAATTTAAAATGTGGAAAATTCATCATAATATTACAACTCCTGTGTTTTGCTTTTTTAAAATTATTATTTTTTATATATTTATTTTTGTTACTAACACTAAATAAGAAGCATTTAAGAAACACTCATTCACAATTTATGCATCAGTAAACGGTTTCATATGATTACCAATAATATAACAAATTTCATGGGATGTTACCGCTGTGATATTACCACTGAAAAAACACTTTGTTGCTGTTGCAAGGATTATTAAAAAAAAGCCTATTTATCATCTCTTGAAAGAGATCTTCCAGGAAAAAGTGTCATTGAAAGATTCCTGCTTATTGGTAATTTTTTAATACAGCACTTTGGCGACAAATCAAACAATTACTGATCCATGTTTGTTTTTCGCTACAAAATAGTCAGCCTCCCAATCGTCTTGAAACGATATATTTTCTTCGAGTATTTTTTTGCTTGCAAGATATGAAAGATAGTTAAAAATTATTTCCATCCACTGTTCATTCCACTGTTGTCTGTTATCAATAACCGTAACTGTTCCAAACAGAAAAAGAATATCAATGCGTACCCGTACGACACCGGCAGTAAAAAGCAAAATTAATATAAAGTAGAACGTCATTTATCCGGATCAGTTGAGACTGGACACCGTTCGGATACAAGATTGTTCGAATAACCTAAAACCGAATGCGATCCATGCAGTATATTAAATCGGACACCATACGAATATTGAAATTCATTTCACGCGGGAAACGTGTATGAAGAAAAAGCGAAATAGGAGCAAAATGTCGCAATTTTACCTTTATTGTGGAAAATAGTGACTTATTTTTTGCTGTACCATTGCACACATTCGTTTATGCGCTGCAAAGTCTATGATTCTCTTGAGAAGCAGTAGTTAAATACGACAGTACTCTGATTGTTGTTGGTACCACTCCATAGCTGTCTTTAACGCAGAAAACACATCAGCATTTGATGGAACCTTGCTACTTTCGTTGTTGTCGTCGTCCTTTTATTCAACCGATACATCGTCGACAGGGTCGGATTCTTTTTGGACGGAGGTCACAATCTCATCATCATTTAGCATTTGAAATCCACAGTCTTCTGCATCGCATGTCATCCAAGTTTCTGCATCTTCTTCATCGCATTCTTGAAATCATGGGATTGATTGGACAAAGTCGGTAATCTCCTCCCTGTGGTCATCATTAAATTCTCTTTCGCCTTCTAAATTTGGCCACAGCTTATTTCATGCATTTTTTGGGTTCTGTCGCTCGAGCGAGTCCCACTCTACGACTAACATGTAGCAGGTGTCCTTCACATGTTGAGTTTTTTCAGCAAAATCAGCAACAGTTCTCCGTCGTTTTCCGACAAAAGTCACTTTTAACCTCACGCGAAACAACTGTTGAGCATTGCACTGTTCGAAAACATATTCATATACAATACATGTAGTTGACAAAAGAAACTGGTCCGGATATTTGACACTCCGGATAATATACGTTCGGACAAACAACGTTTTACTATATATGATTTCTTGACAAAGAATTTTCCACCAAATTTTTTATACAATGCTCTTAAATAAGTGAATTTCTCAGAGCAATGGGCCATGACCGCGTTACTTAAAAAGGCTCGGCGGGCCGCAGGTTGAGTATCGCTGGTTTAGAGCGTTTATCTTGAAAAAATCACAAATAATTGACGCATCTATTTATCCTATGGTCCTCTTAAACTCAGGGGCTGTAATTCGGAATTTAATAGTTGGGGTGTTGTCCAAGTCCGGATTTCACTTAGTTACTAGTCACGAGTAATAAAGGCCGATACATTTTAAGTTAAAATATGGATCAGATTCTTCACGAGGTGGAATTTGGAAGAACATTATGATACTCACTATTCAGATAAAATATCACTTAATTGTTTTCTGTTATATATATGTATAATAATTCTCTTGCTTATTTACAGATGCCTGAAGAAGTGTAACTATGATAGTAACAATTAAATATACAGAAAAATAAATGAATTGAGAATTTAATAAAGTATGAAACATTGATATCGTACGTATGTATAAATATTAGCCACTTCGTATTTTACATGTTTACTATTTATATTTAATGTATAATTAGTGATCGCTAAAATATAAAAATATGTATTACATGTTTACTAGCTAAAATCTGTCAAAATTCTCAAACAGCCTAATATTTTATCTCCTTTTTTATATTTTGTCACTGAAAGAAAAATGAACATGTTATACTTTTTATTTAACTTCTCCCTTAGATAAACAATTTTTTTTTATATAATTTAATCTGAGATAATTTTTTGCAATGAAAATAAGAGAGTAATTGTTCATTCCTTTAGATGTTGGGGAGCTTTATTTTAAGATAGGTAATATTGTGTGTTTCGCATGTGTTAAGAGATTTAGTTACACAAACCACTCAACGCGTATAAGTAATTTTGATATTTGGATCAAGAATAAAACAGATACAAATACTTTTAAAATGTATATAATTACATAACGATCTAGCATTGTCTGTCCCAACGCTAACACTGAATTCTTCCCACAAAAGATTTTCAATAACCTTTATAAATGACAATGTTATCATAAGCTTGATGTAGAAAATATTGTTTGAAAATGTCTTTCATACATTAATTTTTGCCATTAAAAATCTTTGAAGAGTTAATCTGCATGCTAACCAACATAAAAATCTAAATGTTGCTTTACAATACTCCAATAATTAAAATAAAAAATTAAGAAAAGCATGATTATGAGTTATTAAAGTGAATATAAATAAATACAATTTCGAAAAGTAAAGAAAAAATTCTTGAGTATTTAAAATAAGTTAAGTTTGTTGTTCTTAATTTCAAACATTTAATTCTACATAATGAAAGCAGAACACTTTCCTAATTTTAATTTCCTTAATTAATACAGGAAATTCCAAAAAATAATCACATGATAAAAAGGAATCAAAATAAATTCAATAGAATAAGAAAATTATGTGTCTTCTGTGAGTTTTTTTTGGACCAAAACAATTAAAAAACGTTTTTTAAATTAAAATTAATTTTTCTATAATTAAGGAATAAATAAAAATTTCCGAAAATTAAAGAAGGCCATAAATATATATTAATGACATTAAATAGCCTGCTATTTAAATAGAGATTATAAGTAAATTTATTATTTAACTTAATTTTTCTTACATAAAAACATAAATAATTTGTTGAAAATTACTAAGATTTAAAAAAAAAATAACTGTTTCTTTCTAAAACAATTAATTTTTTCAAAAGATATTTAGGATACTTTTCAAATATTCAGAATACTTTTCAAGTATTCAGAAGAATTTATCATATATTAAATGGCAATTTAAAAAGTTCTCATATTATAAATGGCAATATAAAAAGTTCTTGTATTATAAATGGCAATTTATAAAAAGTTCTCATATTATAAATGTAATTTTGAATAAAAATTGAAAAACTATTTACATTATCTATGCTTCATCGAACAAAATAGTTTCCATTAGTATTCGCAACCGAAGACTGTCTTGTGGATTTTTTCATTTTTAAGAAACACTAACTATAAGTAATTTAAAGTTTAGACAAATAGTTAAGAAAGATTTTTATGGAAGAGATTTAATGATATAAATATTATAATTGAGAACTAAGTATGAAAATTTGTATTTCCACAGTTTAGTTTTTATGAAATATTGTTATAGCTCATGATTATATCAATGTAGGCAATATAATTTTGTATTCTTGTTTATTTTACTTTATAATGCAAAATATACTATACGCGGAATTTTTATTGAAGGAATTGTAAAATCTTCTTTTTAGTTACCACCTTGGCATTTTATTTTTAGAAAAATCCATTTTGGTATCTGTTAACATTTAAAGTCGCCGAAAAATATTTTTTTCAAAGTGTTCATTAATAATGAAACGAGCCATGTATGTTTCTCTTTCTTTCCTTGCATCAATATCGCCTCGTAGGAAAACTGAGTTACACACACACACACACACACACACACACACACACACACACACACACACACACACACACACACACACACACACACACACACACACACACACACACACACACACACACACACACACACACACACACACACACACACACACACACACACACACACACACACACACACACACACACACACACACACACACACACACACACACACACACACACACACACACACACACACACACACACACACACACACACACACACACACACACACAAATATATATATATGGTGTTTCAAAGTCAGCATCAAGAACTTTGTGAAAAAAACAATTTTATTGAGCGAGCAATTGACACGCCTTTCACTAAGAGAAAATCTACGTCAAGTGAAGTTTGTAACTGGGCTGACTACTCATGTCCAGAATATTTTTATATTTTCGATTTGAAAGAGGAAGGTGGTATATGGAGACTATGGAACTTAATGAGCTGAGATTAAAAGTATTAGTTTGGAATATCTTTTCTGAGAAGCAATTATGTGTTTAATTTAAAGCTCGAAGTTGTTACGGAAAATAAAAGTAATACTGTTTTTAAAATTGCGTGATACAATGATAGAATAATAACTGTAAGTATACATTATATTAAGAGAAATAAAACGATGAGTATGCATATTCTTCTTAAACATCAAGTTATGCATTTTTAGAACTTACATTCTTGTTTCTTCGCAAAAACTTCTTAGCATTTTGAATGAATACCAAAGTGCAAGTTTTAACCGTGGTACATAATTAGTGTCTTAAAGTGCAATTAAAATAGATTTAGAGAGGAGAATGCAGTTATTTTTAAATTTATTTGTTTTAAAATTATTTTTGTTATTATTATACAATCCAATTAAATGGTAATCAAATTCAGTTGTATGAGAAACCACAAAATATTTTTTAACAAAAATAACTATTTAAACTACACAACCAGAGCTTACACTATTTTTTTAATAAAATTAATTGTTTCTAGACTTAACTTCTTTATCTCTTTTCTATCTCTGTTTAAAAAAGGAGAAAATACCACAGAGAACAATATTTTCCTTAAGGAATCGACCCATAATGAATGCATGAATTTCCATAAATATTTGTTTTGTCGAGAGATTTTGAGATATAAAAGTTAAGATTCCCTTTTAATTTATGAAATTTTAAATATGAAACAAACCCAAAATTAATTTTTTTAAAAACAAAAATTTAAATTAATGTTTTATGAAAGTTTAAAAAAAATCCTTTGAGGGGAAATTTTCTTCTAAAATGTTTTATTCAAAAATCTCTTACAATGATCATGATTTTCTTTTCATAAGAGATGAAAATAATTATTGCCATATATTTAAATTAGAGAGTGAAAAGACAAAAAATGGCCTTCACGCTAAAAATACAATTTGTATTATGTATAGAGTTAAAACTTATTGAATAAATTTTTTTCTAGGAATGGTAAGAGGTTGCTTACATGAAAAAGAGCAACATAAATTAATTTTCTTTGTGCATAAAACAAAATTTTGTAAAACTCTAATTTAATGTAGAGCAATTATTAAATGTAAATTTAATGTGTTTTTTCGTTCTATTCACTACTGTTAAGGAGCATGAGACAAAAGCGCGTTTACAAAATATTAACGAAAAAGGAACACAATTAGAATTCCTAGTATGGCATCGGACAAAAATTAGTGTTTTTTAAAAAGGTCCATTAAGTATAGGACAACATATATGTAGAAAATAAGAAAAATTATTTTAATAATTTTAAGGTTAATTTTAAAAGAGAAAGAATATTTTTTGCTTAAAAATTTAAACAATTATTTGAAATAAACGATTTAAATAATTTTTAAAACTATATATGTAAAGTGCAACTACATATTAATAGCTTTAATAAATAATAACTATTAAAATTTGTAAATTAAATCAATCTAACATTAAGCTTAATATAATCGTATAGTTTTATCGATTTAATAGGACATTACACAACTGAAATAGTTTCTTATGCATTTTAAAAAATAATACTTTTTTTATCAGTCTTTATGAACAAAATAATTAACATTACGCAAAAAATAGCAAAGAATTATACTGTTAAAAATTAAATCATCATATTACTGTTAAAAAGTGGAACTCAATTAATATTAAAAATAAAATATCTCAAAATATTGCTACTTAAATTGTGATTTATTATATATAATCTATTATGTATAAATGGTCTATTATGTATTCGACATTTTAAAGAAAACTATATTTGTTATACTTCAACTTAATACTTTCTAAGTAAGGCACACACAGGTGTTTCAATACCATGATCTTGCTGGAATTAATATGGGAAAGCAAATAATTAATTCAAGAATCTGGAAAACTGGATTAATTTTCTGCTATATTTAAAAACATTAATATTTATAAGTATCCAGCACTTATATGAGAAACAGTTAACAAATTTCGCAGATAAATTCCTAGTCAAATTAACTTCTGAATTTATCACATATCATATACCAAAGCTTACATTTATTTTTTAATTAATTAGAAAAAAAGCAAAATAAGAAAGAAAGAAAATATTGCAATATTATATATATCCTAAGGTATCATTTGGATCAATTGAATAATATCCACTCATAGGGTTTATTCGTTTTAAGCCACAAATAATTAAATATTCACCTGTTTCGATTTATATTAATATCTGATGTTCAAAATAATCAAAAATAATATAACAAAGCACCATCAGAAAAGCTTTCCTCCCTTAGTATCTTGTGCATCCAAGTTTTCAATAAAAAAATAGTGGAAGAACGTATTAATTTCATTAGTTGCTATAACGCAGTGTTTAGCGAGTTTCCTCCTTTTATTAAACATAACCTGCTGAAAAATCGTAATCAAAAACACATAATTTTATAAAATCTTGCGCGCATATGGAAAAAATATATGTTAAATTGGAAGCCATTTATTCTTTTATAGAATAATATGTTTTATTCGATGTACAGCAATATGTATTCTCAGTAGCAACTATCTAGCATTTCGAGGATATCTCTTTATCAAATAAAGAACGGTATTGAATAATTGATTAAAGCAGCAATATACAGAGATTGCACAGTTCAAAAATGAATGTTTGATCATCCAAATATCTTATTGTTTCAAAAGGAGGTGCGTGACAGATGAAAATGGGGATGATTGTATTTAAGTAGTTACATAACAGAATTTTGAGATAGATTGAGACATTTTGAGATTATTTGAGTTACATAACAGAATTTTGAGATTCACTGAGATATTTTGAGATTATTTGAGCTACAAAAGCATAATTTGGAATACGAAAGTCTCAATTTAGAATGACGCCGTGTGATAAGTATGGCAATAAAAGTGATTTCTTGATTCTCAGATTTATATATAGCATCAAGATAGCGATTCTGATGGTTAGATGTTTCACAGTTTATATTAAATAATTTGTTACAATGAAGTAATATACAGGTGGTTATCAGAATATCCTGCTGATAAAAGTTACATTATTGAATGCGCTTCGTAAGCATTAAAGTATAATAATAGTTTTTTCATATACCAACTTTTTTATAAATAGAAATTTATATATTCTGGTTGTAGTAGTAACATTTTTGAAGTTTGGTAAATCCTGGTTTTAAAAGCGTACAATGTCCGAGCCTCTCAGATTTTCTAAAAAAATCGAATTGTAGGAGCCCGTCTTGCTGGAGCAAGTGTGGCCGAAACATTTAAAAACTTTTAGGCGTTTCTAGAGTATGGTGTCTAAAATCATGACAGTCTACTCACAGCGTGGCAAGACAAGCTCGGCAAAGCAAAACAGTGGACGGAAAGAGACCGACCGGGAGTTGAAGAGGATTGTAATGTATAAAAAACGAACAACTGAAGCAAAAATGACTGCAGAACTTCAATCAGCATCTTTGGATTCTCCTGTGTCAATGATAACAGTTAGAAGACACCTTCATAATCATAACATTTATAGCAGAGCAGCAATTCTCAAACCACTTGTCACGGATATTAAAGTCAAACGGTGTCTACAATGATGTCACGCTCACACAATCTGGTCGATTGACAAGTGGAGGAAAGTAATATGGTCTGACGAATTGCCTTTCACACTTTTCTCGACAACAGGACGGGTGAACTTTTCGGAGACACCTTCACAAATATGATCGTGATTGTCTCTTTTCATCTGTCAAGCATGGGAATGGATCTGTCATGATATGGGCAGTCTTGCCGGGCTTTCTGTCGGACCACTTGTAACCCTGAAAGGAAGGATCCCTGGGAAGAAATGCAGAGAAATTTTAGCCGATCAGGTCCATCCTATGATGGAAACTTTGTTCCCTGATGGAATGATTTAGAATGATGCAGATCCATGCAGTGGGCTTATTCAGTTATGGCTTGATGAAGAAAAGGTTGAAGTAAAACCGTTATCTTGGTCCACCCAGTCATCAGACTTCAGTATAATTAATTAACCTTTATGGCAGCGTTTCTCAAACTGTGGTGCGCGCCCCCCTTGAGTGGTGTGATAACTCTACAAGGGGGCGAGCCTATTGAAAAGTCGAAAACTAAAGATTATTCAAAACATTATTAATTTACTGAAAGTAAGTAAACAAAATATTTTCTGACAAAATAAAATATTAAATACACATTTACACTGATATAATACGTTTATAAAAGTATCTTTACTGTACAATGTATTTTATTAATTTAACAATACTAAGTTAAGAACAAAAGTTTGATAATTACCAGCAACCCCATGGGCTTGTATTAACACTTATCTTGATGATTTGTACGGTTTATAATTAATTCCTTAACTGCCGATTAAAAGTAACGCGGTTCGGTCCTCAATGCCACGATTTTCCACGTGGACTCGAGTATTTTGATGTTTTTTTTGGGGAGAAGAAAAAGGTATAAATAAGCAAAATTCTCTGAAATAAGTAAATTATTTGCAAAGACTGTCAAGGTACTTTTATTGTATTCCAAAGCCTTAGGAATAATTTTATGGATAGCAGTGCACAGAAAAGATCATACTTCGGAAAGACGTATATATACGTCCAGAAGATTAATGCTTTGGGTGAGCGAGACGTTTATATACGACGGTGGCACATAAGAGGTTAAAGTCGTACTGTAGCTTTAGTGTAAAAGTGTAGCATTATTGAATTCAGTACAATGTTATAGTATGGAGGGGAGGGGCGTGATGAAAATGATGATTGTGAATATTGGGTCGCGAGTATTGAAAGTTTGAGAAGCACTGCTTTATGGTGTCGTTTTTAGAAGATTCAATACGGAATCGATATCCTACTCAGGCATCTCTCCTAGAATTTCTCAAGATCTCAGTGAAGAATGATACGATATTCCTCTAAACACTATTCAGCACTCCTATAAATCGATTCCGTTGCGGATCCAAGCTGTATTACATGCCATACAGCCTACACCATACTAATAAAGGATTCTTCTAAATCTGATCTTTCTATTATTTTGATAACCACCATAAGAGTGGATGCTTTCTCGATTAAATAATATTTGTATCATTCAAGTAAGCTTTAATAACATTTATGACAAAATACATTTTATAGTTCATAAAAGTAAAATTTTTATATTTAACAAAAGCGTAAATTTTAAAATTCTAAAAAGAAAAACTGCATGTTCTACAAAATATAAGAAAATCAGACTATTATATAACTTTTAAATACAACCATTAAACAAATGGGATACCTTTATTATCTTTCACAATTCTCTTGGAAGTTAGAAATTTTGGTACTTAATGTTTACATTGTAACAATGGGCTATACGAGAGATCTATTCTCTCTTCCTCGGGTTTTCTGTCATCCAGCCAAATTGGCATCTTCAGCTAAAACAACTTAACTTTGAACATGAAAAGCACTACAAAAGAGTGTATAATTAGTCAAGGATATATAGAGAATAATAAATATTTGTGGGCAATATTGTCATACTGTTGAGCTCCAGAATTACAATTGCGTGCCTATTAGAAAATCTATGATGATTTCTCTTTGGCAAGTTTCAGAGGTTGCATCTAACTTCGTATGTACATATTCATCCTTACCTTTTAGTTTTTTTTGTCCTCGTATCGTGAACTCAGGTCTAATGTTTATATTAATAAAAGAAATTACAAATACCTGTTTTAAATTATTTCGTGCCCGATTTAATAGCTTCTCAATCCATTTTGAGTTTGAATCCATCTGGAAACTCCAGCCATCAGCGAGATCTTCAACTCAACCAACAGCAAGAGGAGGTACCGTGAAAATGTGGCTCGATTAAACTAATTTATAGGGTTAATACGAATTAATCATTAATTAACGTAATAATGAAGTTGTAAAGAAAATGTTCTTTTGCGGAATTTCCGGGTTTATAATATATATTTGATTTCGTACCTTTCTCTCATGATAAATAATTATAACATGTTATATAGGTGCAACTAAAGTAGATTGAAATTTAAAATTTTATTGAAACATTTTGCTTTTCAAATTAAATTTTTTAAAAATAAGTTTTGATGGTTTCGTGCAAATGAAATATTTTTGTTCAACGATTCCTTTTTTTTGCTTCAGTAATGAGGTGTGGTTTAATTAATTTTTTTATATTAAGTAAATTATAATTTTTTCATAAATCCTATAAAGTATTTAATAAAAATGTTTCAAATTATTTTAAACGTATTTGAATCATAAGTATTTACGGATATTCTAATTATATTATTATTTTTCTTAGGGAAATATAGACAGAATTGTGTTAACATAATAGTGCCTTAAAACGGACGTATAATGCGCACTTTTAACACAAAAAATAAGATCGAATTTTACGGGTGCATCGGGTATAAAAATGAGTGTTTAAAATGAAAAAGGTGATGAGAGAGCATATAGAAACTAGATCTCTACAGAATTGATATAATATTCATTTAAAATAAATGATGTGCTATACGAACTAAAGTGTTGTAGTTCTGGAAGTATACTATATTTCTAAAGTTTGGATAATATCTCGAATAAATGACTCAAAACAAAAGAGCATTGTACACGTACTTATCTGATTTCTATGTAAAAAAGAGGGTGTGCGTTATACGGCGAAAATACCCCAAATCTAAAAATGCAACTTTAAAGTGGAGGTGAGTCTTATACGTCGGATTTTACGATAATTATATTAAAAAATACAAATCAAATTTTAAAAAAACTGTTTGGGGCTTTAAATATTTGTAATTTTTTTTACTTGTTAACCTCTAACATTATCTTCAACAACATTACCTTTCAGCTTAATAATTTACGTAATATACGATAAATTTCAACTACGATATTTTATCAATATTTAAAAATATATACTGATGAAAAGGCTGAAAAATTAGTTGTAAATAAAAACAGACTTACTTAATGTACATAAATTTATCTACAAAGCAGTCACTTTTTTGTATTATGTTTGTGTCTTAATATCTTTTTTGGAACAAATGATCTATTATGTCACTTTTAAGTAAACCTCTTATTACTTGTTTACAAACTCTGTTTTAGCTTTCTTACCATTATGCCTAAGATGTGCCAAAAACACCCTTAAATGATTAAAGAGTTTCCCAATTTAACAAAATGAAAAATTCTAAGTACCCCTAAAAGAGATTAATTGAACGTCGTTTGTTATAACAGTCTAAAACGTTATTTTATTTACACATTATATTTATGATAGATGTCTTTGTGTAGATCTTGAAGAAAAATTACCTTATACATCATTAATAATGGCATTGTGTAAATGTCGAGATAAATTATCCGGTGATTATAAGATAAGGCGAAAAAAATGAAATCTTGGCTTTTGTTAAGAATATTAATTACACAATACTACAAAAATTGATTTTTGATGAAAAATTGCTTATAGTAGAGTAACTGTATAAGAACTATTTATAATTGTTTAAATTTTTTTTTGCTAATAGTTGCATCTACCAGATTTTTCTTATTTATCTCTCTCTATATTAAAAAAAAGTTTTGAATGATTGTGTAATTAATTTATTTATTCATTAGGTATCGTTTGTAAAAATGGGTTGTGTAAGAAGTTGAATTAAGCAGAAGAGGAGTGCCAAGAAATATTATCTTAGGGGTTCCCCTCTACCTTCGAGCGCTTTCTCGAAAAATCCGCTTACGTCATAGATCATGATGTTGTAGATTTCTCGAATAATTTCCAGAAGTATCCATATGGTCGTCAAAAATAGTTGCCAAGTCACCGAAAATGATTCCAACTTGACTGTGTTGCCAATATTTAGACAAGTTTATATTTAAAATCGATTAAAATGTAAGGGACGACGTTGCTTGTGAATATTACAATTTTTATCTTAAAATAAATACAATAGAACGCAATATCAACAGATTAAACATCCGGATATAAATTATTTACACTGTCTTAAGATTCATGAAGAGATCTGGTCCATTGCTAGGTGAGCAGGTTGTCCACCTCCTGTTTTTTATTAATTACTCATGTAAAATAATTTTTACCTGAAAACAGTATATATCATAACACATACTTGCAGTATTATTTAAAACAACTATGTATTACAATACAATATTCCAATATTGCATACATAATTACATCACATGTACAACAATTTTCAGAATCAAATTTATATTTTTCGAATGTTCGAATACATTACAAGGCATTTATAATTTCAAAGAGAATAAATAAATTTACTTCTACATGCATACTTGCATCAAATTCAAATCCTGAATAAATTTATAATCTGAAACTTTTAAATTAGATATGAATATAAAAAGAATCTTGAAATTTTGTTCAATGTTTTTCAACATCTCTTAGAGGGAAATGTTGTCATCCCAAAATAGCACAGAGCAACAAAGGTAATAATAAACTTTTCCAAAATAACATTCGAGTAATTTTTAAAAGGAGAATCAAAACAAGTAAACATCATTTTTTCCCTTCATTCTCAGAGAATTCGTCGAAATTTCTAAGTATAAATTGTTTAAATTACGTTAAATGTTTTCAAAGAGTTAAATTTAGAATTGTCGATATTTTTTTTGAAAGGCTAAAACAAATATTGAGCAGCAATAGGAAGAAGAAATTTATTTATATCTGTCAATATTTCTTGTCTCTAGTAAGGAAACATTTAATGCACAATTTTTCAATTCTGTTTCGCCTTTTGTTGACTTTTAAAGAATATTTTCTGAGGTACCCATCAGCCTATCTCTAACACACAGAAAAGAAAGCAATTTACTTTTCTTATTTGAAAGTTAAATTAAACTAAGATTTCGTAGACTATGAAGTGACAGAAAAGTTATTTCACGAGCTATTGTTTGGTTAAGATGGTTTAAGGTCTCATTCTGAAAAATACAGAATTAAAAATCTGATAATAAAAGGAAATAGCGGCAATAAATTGTTTCAGATTTGATTTTTGAATTTGCATTGTATAAACAAAAATGTAATTAAGTTAACATAAGTATTTAATATTTAAAATAATTTCTTATCTCTGTTTGAGATAATCAAAATTAAATTTTGAGTATGAAAAGAATTAATTTAATTATTTTAAAACTATTTAAAACATGTTAATTCAACTCTGTTTAATTTATGTAGTGTTTGTAATTAGCATTATTTATTTTTTAAAT
Source organism: Trichonephila inaurata madagascariensis (assembly GCA_019973955.1). Classification (NCBI taxonomy): domain Eukaryota; kingdom Metazoa; phylum Arthropoda; class Arachnida; order Araneae; family Nephilidae; genus Trichonephila; species Trichonephila inaurata. The sequence goes on from BMAV01023747.1 coordinate 23,771, forward strand.
AAAGGAATTGAAGAAAATAAAAATCTGATAATTCAGTTGTGGACCGTAGATTTTAATGAAATAAAAGAAAGACACAGAAATAATAGATCATATGCCTAATGTTTATTAATTAATAATTTATAAAATTAATTTCTGACTTTATAAACTCAAAATATACCTTTCCTCGAAGATTATTTATTTATTTTAAACAATATACATTTAAAGGATAGTATGATGCGTTTCTCTTGAAACGCGTATTGAATTCATTTTAATTTTCAGTTCTTTAATATTAGTGATGTAGAAATTAAAATAAAATGTGTGTGTGTGTTCTGGTTCAAAGAAAAAAATAGTATTTTTCTCATTTTTACCAGAAATTGAATGAAAGGAACATCTTTTAAGTGAAGACTTTTTAAATAGATATTCAGCGTACTGAATTTTTATGCAATTGAAAAATATTTTGACATTTGAAATATTTGAATTGCGTAAAATCGGATACTGAATGCATCATTTTAAAATATTAAGTACTATCTACAACTTTTAGATGTTTTTCAAAATGATTTATTTCATAACATATTTTATTCCAAATCGTATTTTGTTACATTAAAAAAAATTCTCAAAATATTTATTTTAAAATGTTGTTTCATGTATTAAAATTTTTTTTATTGGAATGAATAGGAAGCCTTTTAAAATTATTATAGTTTACTTTTTATGCTTAAGATATTTATTACTTTGTTAATATTTATCTTATCAAAAATATTTCTCTATCATTAGTTCATATATTTACCGTAAAAATTAAATATCTTAGGTGAAGATGGAATAACAACACAACAACAACAAAAACTGTTTTAAATGCAAATGCTTGAATTGTAGTGTGAGAGCATTTCTTTATTATAATAATAGAGCAAATTTTAATATTCTATTAGTAATCGCACGGAGAAAATTTCGAAATAGTTACCTATATAGCGTGGCTATGTACTTTATTTTAGTTAAATATAGCATATTTATGTGCAAAAAGCCCTATTTTAAGTTTCCCGCTTAATATGGATATTTCAGTTAAAGAATATGCATGTATAAATACTTCTGAATAAATTTCTAAATAAAAAGACTATGGAATGTTTTACAAAAAATAAATAGTCTCAATGTCCGTATATGTTCGAAAATGTTTCATTTTACATGCAAACATCACAAATAATATTGTGACGAATAAAGTGTAGTTAATGTTTAAAACAATGTAAATAATTTGTTTTTGGATGTTTAATTAATTAATATTACTTTCTGTTGTATTTATTTTTATGAAAAAAAATTGTAATACTTGCAAGAAACACTGTCCCTTACATTATGTAATGACCTTCCCCCTGAAGAAGCCGTCTCTTCAGCTATTCGACCTAAATATGTAGGAGGTGAAGATTAATGACCCAAACTAACCATGATAAAAAAAAATTCAATTTATTATTAACAAATATAATAATCCAAGGCAAGCAAATTATAAAGGGAATTTCACGTGTGATAAAACGATAGCTTAAAACCCTATGTGAATAAGCACAGGAAATTCTAGTAGATTAACTTTACTCAACGTTATCTCAAGAATCCGAACTTCTTTAATTTATTTTAATAGTTAAAGTCTGTCCTATAATCAAGCGTCGAAATTCAGATCCTTACCGTAACAGCACCTCTTTCAGAGACTCGTCTCCTTTTCCTTCTCCTTACGATTATTAAACTTCAACTATATATATACCAGCTAATCTGCATATCATGGTTTCTTCTTGAAAGGGATGGCTGTGAAATAACACGATTGCTGGCTCCAAAGACTCCCCAAGAGGATTAATAGAAATTCACACATAAAGCTCCGTCACAATTATAATGATGTTTCAATCGAAACTTGGCGAAATATTGGCAATACACTCAATTTGGCATAATTTTTGGATACCACTTTGTTGATTTGGTCACCATTTTTGGTGACTTGGTTATCATATGGATTCTTCTGGAAATTACTGGAGAAATCTATTAACCCCTTAACTTCCACCGGCGTATAAATACGCCTCTCCGAAGTACGATCCTTTGCAAAAGACGAGTAGCTTATTTGTTTAACGCGCTACTTTCCAAACTGTAGTTTCAATGTTCAAACCTGGGTCTCTTTGCGAGAAATATTTTACTCCACTGGACAAGCGTATTCCACTTTCTACTTTTTAAAATTTTACATATCCCCATGGGCAGCCAGCCAGAGGCCATATTCACTTCCACCTCCAACCAATGAGACAGCACCCACATAGCTCTCAGCCATGCATGAATCTTCCACGACTTGAAGATCACCTTAAGCCCCTCCTCCCGGATTATATCGCCTCAGCCAATAGCCTGCATGCTACATCGCAGACTGTTTATTTCTACGAAAGCCAAGCCCCATCAAATACTGTTAAGATATGGGATTGAGGACTGTGTGTATCAGTCCAGATGCCCAAAAATAGACTGCCATCCACGATCCTTTGCATTGTGTTGCTATAAAGAAAACTGCTCTCACGGCCTTGGAATGCAATAAAATGACATTGACTATGTTTGAAACGGATTTTCTTATTTTAGAGAAGAGGGATAGGGTATTCGCGTAAAGGGGATGTTTCTGAAACGGTGAAAGGCATAGCTGGGCAGTTTTTGCTTCTGTTTCTGTTTGAGTAGGTCGTGCTTTTTATTCTTCTTTTGTTTCCGTTTTCGTTTATTGTGCGAAATAGAAGATCTTTTTACGAAAATGTCTGACAGTGATGAGAGTGATTTAGATGACTATTTTCCGTCATTATGTTTCAGGATATGTCACAGGTCAGATAATTTATTTTTTATTATATTGTAACTCAAGAGATTTTTTTGAAATTTTAATTTTATTATTTTATACTTTTTTTCTTTTTTTTTTTCTAAAGAAAAAGTAAGTACTTTTTGGGAGGAAAACCACTCCTTTTCTTTTTCCTCAACAAACCGTCTAACAACGCGCGCCTTTAGGAAAAACAGTGGCGCTGGGTTGAATTTCGTAACTTTTCCACGGCAGTTAAGGGGTTAATATTACGATCTATGACATAAGTGAATCTTTCGAGAAACATCCGCTCAACCTATACATAACAGTCGCTCATTGAACGTGAGATAGAATCACTTTGACCATTGAAGTGTTTCTACGATCGAGCGATTGCTTGAGAATAACGAATCTTTATCATAACGTATTTGTATTTTTAGACACCGATAGTTGTGTTTGAACGCTGAAAAGGCGTGAAGACCTTCTGATATTTATTTTCGAATTTTGCTGCTATTATCCAGTACTTTATGGATTTATCTACAATAAATTTCATCACTTTTAAGGAATTTTTTTGCTCTTTGAGATTGAAAGCTTAAAATCTGCGATTTGTGATCTACGTAGCAACATGTTTTCTTTTTGTACACAGTTATAATTAACATTTTGAGACTATTTTGTTTGTCAATATGTCTTATTAATGTTTTCTAAACGATATTTTTAAGAATTATTGTGTTCATAATTATCTTCTAACATTATATATAATTTAAATAAATTTTAAGAAAATCCGTGAATTTACATAAAAAAAAACAATACAAAACCGAGTAAAAAAAGAGAAAGAGTGTAAAAATATGGTAATAACATATTTTAGCCTTTAATTGGAAAGACATCTCTTAAGTAAAATCATAAAATGTTCTTAATCACTTAACAAATCAAAACTGTAGAGCAATCAAAACAAATTTTTTTGGTTAAACTTTGGAAAGATAATAAAATGAAACGCATAAAATATTTTTATGTCAAATTTATTTCATGTCGTGTCTACGTATGATATGTTTTAAAACATTCGACATACAACGCAACATTAAAATTTGGACAGAAGAATATGTCTCTGCTCACGTACTTTTTGAATCCTGATTGGTCTTCTACAACATACTTAATTATCTTGTTGAAATTTCCTTTTCTTCTGTTGTAACATACCAGTTAATAATTATATTCATACTTTTCGCGTGTTAGCATGAGTTAATATACTCAGCCTAATAACACTATACGTAGCTATGTCAATTTATTCAGTGTAATAAAAATTTAAGAAATATTTTGATAATTATTTATAGTTATCATGTTATATTTATAGTTATCACATGTTATACTCTATCGCAGGCAACTTAATATTAATACTTAAAAAAACTGTTTTAATACTACATATAGCATTCATCATGATTTATTTTTAAAATCCTCATATGCCAAATAAATTATACGTCAAAAAAGCATTCCTCTGTATTTTGTTGCTACTTGGTATAAAGTGAGGTATGAAAAAAATAAATCATTTTGAAACAAAAAGCAGATTTTTTTTCAGATTCTGGTTTGATTCTTGTGCACCATGGCCTTGTATATTATCAGTATCTTTCCATTCTATTTAAATTGTAAACAGGTTGAGTGTTTCTTCGATGTTGTCTTTGCGGGACTTGATTTCTTTTCGTAATGGAACGAAATAATGAGCTGCAACCCATAATAATTTCAGAGCAAATATGTTGTATTCTGAAATGGAAAGAATGTATTCGGTCATTTTCTATTTTGAATAAGATTAGATTTTATGTATTTGAATACCATTATATTATACCGGTAGTTTCTGAAAGAATATTGGAGTTTTAACGCTTTATGGTATTTATCATACATAATTTACAAGTATAATTCATACATTGAATGAAAGAGTAACTGAAACATTTTTGCCTTCAAATTTACAAATGTTCTATGTAAGCCCCGTTCGTCATTGTAATTTGTAAATATCTTTCATATTGTAAATATTTTAATACAGTTAATTTTTCTACAATGGTATAAATTTATAACACTAAAACCATTATAGAAAATATGTTGCCCCCAAAAAATATTTTTTTGCTTTCTTGCATGGATTTAGAATCAATGCTGGAACACTTCCATGGACCCATTTCTTAAACGTAATTTAGTATCAATAAGAAACAAAATGCTTGAAAATAACTGATATGCTTATGACTGTGTTGATTTTCAAGTTATTGTAGATGGGTTGTTAGAATTCTGGACCGGCGTTTTCCATATGTTTCGATTCCACATTATCTTATATTTTCAGACTTCTAAGAAAATTATTCAGAAAAATTATTAAACTAAGTAATAGCTTTGGTTGTTTTAAATTTATTTATTAGGGGCAATGTATCCCGAATTTTATAACTTTTTTAACAAAAGTAATTTATGAGTAAAATTTATCATTATTTTAAATGGAACGTATTTATTTATATATGTTAATAAATAAGATAGTAATAATATATATATATATATAAGTCGCGTCAGTCTATCCGTTAACTTTTTTCAATGTGTAAAGATTAGATTTCGCCGAATTATGATTCTACATATATAAGGAAAGATAAATCAAATTGAATTTTGTACCTAATGTATTTATATTATATTGCAAAGGTCGACAACCTTGTAACTGTGGAGTGCCACACCAATCCAGCTATGTCACACACACACACATTCAAAGTATTTCATACGGTGGGATATATTGAAAAAATTCGATTCCTACGAAAATGCATGTAGAGTTAAGGGAACAGAAGTCAAGAACATAGATTTCGAGTTTTCTATTGTATTAGTTTTGAATCATTTAAAGATATCTGAAGATATAGAAGTAAACAACATAAAATATATTTTCATTCAACATAAATAAATTTAAACATACATTAGGTATTATGTATCTCTAAAACATATTCATTGACATAAGAAACAAACAGCATAAAGTATAAGTAATCCGCTTCAACATGGTTAAATAAAAAATAAATATTTAATGCGTACCTTGTCTTCGCACCATCCTTCCTCAAATCGCAATATCAAGAGAAAATTTTGTTTCAATTTGACACGATTCTGATAATTTAGTTGTAAAATGACATTCTTTGCGGACTCAAAATATTTTTCATGTGAGAAAAGATAGTTCACACAATTATGTAGAACCAAAAGTAGAAAACAGAACAGAGCAGTTTCCTTCAAACAATTAAATATCTCCAGCAATGATATTTAATAATTTAAAATATCTGCCTATTATCGTTAGAGTTCTTTCAAATTCTTTCAAAATTCTATATAAAAATGTTTCTGTTCATAATTCTGAAGATGTTAATCGAATACGTTACATAAACTTATCTACTTCTATCCAGCCAAAAATTGACTAATTTGTTGAGTATTACAGAGAGCTACTGAGAATTTTGTACGACATGCCAAATGTGGCAAGTCGGTCATAGGTTGTCGATGCCTATAATGTATGTAATAGCTAGGTATTACTTATCTAAACTGTCCGATAAGAAACTCAAAGCTTTCTCGTAAAACAATACAATCAGTAACTCATTTTTAAAAGCTTACTTTTTGAAGACTTATTCAGTAGGTTAAAGTAGAATTTTTAGATCATATGCATTAATTGCCTTGGAGTCCTTGCATTTATTTAAAACACTCATAAAATTTTAAGAGTAATACAATTTTTAAGTACAGTGGAACCTTTTTTTTGGGGAAATGGGACCGCAAAAAAAAAATCAAATTTTTCAAAATTTTCATAAATTCTTCATATAACAAACTAAGTCTTAAATCTAAAAAAACTTTTTTTATGCTGGGGAAAGGGACCGCATAAAAAATCCTTTATAATATATCCAATTATTTACGAAATTTATGAAAGAGTACTTCCCAACAAATATGTAATTAAATATTACGCATGGAAACTTTTTTAGAAACAAAAGATTGTCATTGTAATACGGATAAGTCTTTAAAATCCCTTTTTAATAATTCACCCTACTCATCGCAGTCAAAAAGCCCTGTGATGAATAAGTTAAAAAATCCTTTCGTCACCTTGAAGGTGCAATTTCAATTGATTTATTTTTGGCAACATAAGGTAAGTGATAAGTTTTTTTGACGAAGGACGGGTTCGTTGGAAATGTCCGATAACCAGCTACAGATGATTGAAGGGCCCCTTTTTGGGAATTTTATACTCCTTTCTTAACTGGTATCTGTTTTAAGAAAATGCTTTTTCCCTTTTGTTGGAAAACTGGATCCCTCATATTTTTTTCCCCTCTCAAAAAAATCCTTTTTTTTCCCTCTTCATACTTTATCAAATTATTTATAATGCCACTGTCATTGAAAATTTCGTCTTCAATCAAGCGCGGGCTACTGGAGCATTGAGAAAAACAACTGAATTCATTGTCGGGGAGACTGTTTTAACAAATGAACAAAACGCCTTTGGGGTCTACATTTCAGTGGCGTAAGGTACACCCCATCACGGGGGACCATGACTCAGGGGCCCCCGGCCGGACTTACGTTAAAACGTATTTAAATTTTTAAAATATTAAAAGGGAAAACCTGACTTTCGGGGGAAATCTTAACATTCTCCGTTACACCACTGGTAAATAGATAGAAAAAATTACTTGGGCGAAAGCCGGGAGTCCTGTCAAGGGGGGGCAGGACTCAGGGGTAAAGGGGTTATAACGCTAAATACATATTTACCCAATTTATAAAATATTAAAAAAGAAACGACTTTCTGGGGGTCCCAACATTCTCCGTTACGCCACTAGTACATCGATAGAAAACTTTTTCAGTGGACCCAAAACCATTGAAATTCAAAACACCGCATAAAAAAAAATCGCCCTAAAAATTCCCCGAAATAAAATCCCTAAAAATACCGCACAAAAAATTTGGTTCGACTGTAGCTTAAAAATAAGATATATTCCATTCTTTCACATTACTTTAGAAGAAAAGTAAATGGTAAAAAAAGAATAAGCTGTCAGGGAAAAGATACAAATCATATTAAATAATATACTATAAAACTAGGTTTTTAATG
>BMAV01023748.1:0-22932 GCA_019973955.1 Trichonephila inaurata madagascariensis
TTTCCCGTCTAAAAAATTTTGGGTGCCCGGGAACAAATAAAAACCGATGGTGCCAAGTCTGGAGAATATGGTGGGCATGGCATTGATCCCATTCAAGCTGTAAAAGCTTTTGGCAAGTGACCAAACTTGTTTGAGGTCTCGCGTTGTCTTTGATGAAACACTACACCTTTCCTGTTGATTAGTTTTGACCTTTCTATTGAAGTGCATCATTCAGTTTGTCCAGCTGATGACAGTAGAGTTCCGAATTAATCGTTGTGTTATCCGGTAGAAGCTAAAAAACGATTCCCTTAAAATCCCACCAAACAGACAGCATCACCTTTTTTTGGTGAATATCGGCTTTGGAAAAGGTTTGAGCCGGTTCATCTTTTTTGCTCCATGACCTTTTTGCGTTTGACGTTGTATACAACCCAGTTTTGTCCCCAGTGATGATGCGCTTCAAAAACGGATAATTTTCGTGACGTTTGAGGCGAATCGCAGACGTCAATTCGGTGGCACAGATTTCTCTCTGAGAACATGGGGAACCCATACATCGAGCTTCGAGGGGTAATCCCAGGCCTTTCAAGTGGCTAAACTGTTGAATTTGATAAATTTAACCTCAATCCGATCTCACGTGTTGTTATTCGCCGGTTCGCATCCTAATGCCTTTATCGCGTCTTTATCAGCTTAAACCAGCCTTCCCGAACGTGGCGCATCTTCGACATCAAAATTGCCGGATCGAAATTTAGCGAACCAGTTCTGGCACTGGCGTACTGTAAATACACTTCTCCATACACACGGTCAATTTTTTCCAGGCTTGAATAGCATTTTTACCCTTTCTGTAGTAAAACAGTAAGATATGTCGAAAATGCTGCTTATCGCTCTCCATATTTAAAAGGGCAACAACCAAAAACTACTGCGTAGAATTAATTGGAATTTTTCACACACAAGCCTTGCTATATGAGCTCTCAAAGCAAATAAAAATTATACGGCTTAAATGTGAAATTGGGTGCAAAAAATTACAATTAAATCCTCTGTCGGAAAAAACGAAATTACTTTCCGAACAACCCAATATATATATATATGTCTTGTTCAAATTCTTGATCGCTAATAAAATATTTTTATTTATCCACTCAATTTTAAATACATTTATTTAAACTTGTAGTGCATGGCACTTGATGTTAATACAGTTTTTTAAATTTTAAATCATTATTTTTTAATTAATGAAGAAATTGTAACAAACAAAAATAATACTCCAACACCATATATAAAAAGGAAAATCGCTCATTGTATACCTGTAGAGCTATGGATAGCGCATTGAACTTCTAATCCAAAAGTCGTGATTACGAATTCCACCTGGGATGACCTAATTTCTGAGAATGCGATTTCCTTTAATTATACTATTTTATCTGGAATAATTAAATTTAATTAATTAATAAATTGTAAGAAGCAAAAAAAAATAATAGTCCAATACCATAAATAGAAAGGAAAATGGAAAATTGCTAGGAAAATCGCTTTCTATTTTGCCATTTAATATTGTGATTCTGCCATATGTGTATATACATATTTATATTAATTGTAATTGTTTAATGAAAAGTAACTAAAATAAAATGTTTCTTTGCTGACATAGGTAGGATTTGACTTTAATTTTTTTTATATTACTTTAAATCAATTTATACGAGTAGACAAAAATATATTATTAATTTAATAGTAATGATGAATTATTTTTAAGGGTTTCATGTTAATTAAAAGTAGGAAAACTTTCATGCTTCGAAAAATTTTGACTATTTTTTTGCATAAGTTATTCCTTTAAGTTTATTCTCTTTAGTTCTGAATGTTCAAATATTCAACTAAATGTTATTTATTCTTATTCTCTGTAACTTTTATTGCTAAATGCATTTTAAAACACAATAAAACTGGAAAACAACATTTTATTTTTTAAAAGAAAATTGTTATTAAATTATGTTTATTTATTATGTTAGTAATAAAACAGCATAAATACTACTATAAAATATGAAATAAATTATTTACAATGATATATATTTTTTTAAATAACATGTGAATTTTTCATGTTATTGCTCCAACAAACGCGTATCTTAAATAACAATAAAATACTTTTTTTATTGCATTAAAATACAGAAAGGCTTTGAGGAACAATTTTTAGGAAATAAATGTATTTGTTTTCTCTCAGAATGACTGGATATATAAGAAAAATGATTATTCATAATATAGGAACACACACAAACATACATATATATATATATATATATATATATATATAAGTAAAGTCATGAAGAACCATTTACTTTATTATCTCTTTATTATTTAGATTTTGAATGTCATTTATGTGACATTTTATGTTTTAAATTAATTGCTTTATTTTTACGTGTACAAATACTATAATTTATTATGAATAAATTACTGTTTTTTTGTAAATGAATGTAAGATTGCCAACTGCTGAAAGAGAAGGAGGCAAGGAATTTTATTTAATTACTAAGATTCTATTAATCTCTATATCATGTTTTTACATTCTAAAACCTTTTCTTACCTTTAAAATTTGAAATGAACTATCAAAGTACGAAGGTTAACTCTAAATTGCGATCTAATTAGCCGAAATATGCGAATTTCAATCAGTTATATAAAATTCGGGCTTGCGTCGTCTCCCAATATGTCTTTAGCAAAATAAAACGAAATTTAAAGTAGCAACCCATCAACTGTGCAATGTTGTTTATGAATTTGTTTTTATGGCAAAGACTGATTCTTCGTCATATGTGCGAGGTATATCTATAATACAATGAGGGACTACGAAGTACGAAATCGGATATATCTGTTCAAGAGCGGGTGAGAAAGCATCCTTGACAAATCGTGATCAGGACTGGAAAATTTAGTGCACACTAATTGCGAGGTGTGACAAAATTAAATAACCAAACTAGTCCTAAAAGTTAGATTTATTGAAAACCGTATCAAATATTTTTAGTACCCTTTCAACATACTCCTCTTTCCTACCTTATACATAGATGCATATGAATTTATTCACCGTTCAAAGCAATGATGCGGCTCATTAGGCGTCATCTCTTCAGAAAGTGTGCCATTTTTTTGGCTTCCCCTCTTCTACAGACTGAGCGTGAGCTCCCATGAATGCATTTTTCACTTTAAGGTATCCGACTACGTTCGGAACCGTGATTTTGCAAAAGCGTGTAAATGGATAATATTTATGAATTTAAATCCTTAGATTGAAATGGAAATCTTTTAAGGACATTATGACAAAAAACAATTATTTAAATACAATATTTTGGCAAAATTGACTTAGAATAACGTTTTTTCCAAATGTTCTCCTTTTGTAAAAAATGCTTCTATTGCATTTATATTTTGCCTGTATATAGCTCAGACCTCTGTACAGAGGCTCCACTAGAATTTTGAAACGCATAACTCGGACGTCGGTTTATCCATGTTTTACGAAAACAGAAGGGAGAAAGTTTAAGAAAATACGCCGATAATTATTTAAAATGGTTGTAACTCTGAAAATAATTTGAATTTTTCAAATTTCATAGTTGAGCTTCTGTACAGAGGTCTACGCTATATACAGGCAAAATATTAGTACAATAGAAGCATATTTTACAAAAGGAGAACATTTGGAAAAAAGGTTATTCTAAGTTAATTTTTTGTCAAAATATTGTATTTAAATAATTTCTTTTTGTCATAATGTCCTTAAAACATTTTTATACATGTATTCTAATCTAAGTTACACTAAATATCATGAAAAATATCCATTAATGCTCTTTTTTAAAATCATGGTTCCGAACGTAGTCGGAAAACCTTAAGAAACAAGTAGAAGTCGTATATTGCGAGGTGTGATGCGTACGGGGGATGCTTTAGGACAACGGAGGGCAGACTTTTACATGGCACGGTCTACTTTTAATTTTTCCAAGGTGTTACGGTCCACCTTGTAACGTAGGTGTGATGAGCAAAAAGAAAAAAAAAAGCTCAACAATATTTGTATTATAACAATAAGTACAGAATATATGTGTATTTACCTCTACATTACTACAATAGAAAAACTTACTCTTTTAAAAGTACGTTTTAAGAAAAACGCACATAAAATAAAAACATAATAATTATACCCATAAATGTAATATCAAATGATGCATTTTCAAACAATTCACACTACATCAAAAAATAAATAATTTGCATTTAAAATTAATTTTCGTAGCTATAGTCTCAGTAGAAGACTTAGTTTTCATATTATCCGCCGCAATCTTGAATATCTTGGTATATACTAACTGCTAATCTTGCACTGGAGTCTAAGTGGTTGTCTGTGAAACGAGAAAGATATGTTGTCTTAAATATATTCTTCGTTGAAAATGTAGATTCACACAGATAGGTAGAGCGAAAGAACAGTGTTAAATGAATTGTAGTTTTTTTTAAAAAAATTGGGATACTTTACTTCGTCTATTAGATTTCAAAAGTTATTCCTAACAAATTACGCCCTTTTGAAGGATAAAAAAAAAGGTTTCGTTTTTCTCGAGAGATAAAGAGAACATGTAGCATATTTTTAGTCATATTTTTCACATTAACATTACAAAATGGGTAACTCATGAATCACTGGTATAGTCAGCTCTGAGGGGCCCCTTTTTAGATATGGGTGCCCTGTTAGTTGGACTACAGTAATACATGTTGGGGCCCCCGTATCATTGATACGGCGGTAGCTACACCCCTGCCATGAATTCACTTTTGATTCCAGTCTAGAAACGTCTCTCAAATTTGGGTTGCATTTTATTTCACGGGTGTTTCTATTATCTTGATAACCACCTATGTTTCTTTTAGTATGCGCGTCTAACTTTTTATAGGAAGGCGGTCACCCCAAAATGAATTGGCGGTCCACCGGTCGATCGCGATTGACTTAAAGCTCACCCTACTCTAGGACAGCAATGGGTTTGTCCACCAAGAAAAGTTTTTACAGGCAGTTCAATGTGCACTGGTGCTCGTTGTTTTACAGCAAAGTCTATCCATGTGTTTGCTCTGTAGATCTGGCCTTTTCTTACTCACTCTTTCTCTATGCATTCTTAGGACCTCAACGTAGTACTGCTGTTTTACCATTTGACCTTAAGGTACCCATTCAATCAGGATGATGACATTCATGTCGAACCAAAACGATGAGCATAACCAGTTTTTGATTTCCCAGTTTGACCAGAACGTTCATTACCTTCAACATCTCGATCTTCCGAAAATCGTTTGTTCCATTCAAAAATTTGACTATATGACGAGCAATTATCTCCAAACATGTCTTACAACAAACTAAAAAATCCAATCGGAGCTGTTGTTTTTTTTAATTTTACGAGAACTTAAAGATTTATGCGCAGCTCTGTTTTTAAATTTAAAATGATTACGGCATTTCGACACAACCCCATCTTACTCAAACAAGATTGAAAAACAGACTGAACTAGATAAAGCGATGGGATAACATGCCGCCAGCACAGAAAGGATCATAGTTAACTATATTCCCTTCTCACTTCTTCACACAAGCCTAACGGCTAGGTCATGCTCAGTCCGGGAATTTAATTTTCACATTTTGTATTCACTCGAATTAGCAAAGAATGGTACTTGCAAAAAAATTTCCAAATGTTTCCTTTTTCAGGATCAATACTATACAAAATCAAATCACTACACATACTATAGACATAGAAAATTCGAGGAAGAAAGGATGGAAGGGTAAGGAATGAAATGATAATGAATGAATCGATATAAAAAATGAAATACGATATATATATATATATATTAAATACGTTAAATGCATTCGGTTTTGATCATTTTTAGATTTAAAAAAAAATCTTGTAGCTTAGGTTTTCGTGTAGTATGGGCTTCTCAGATTTTTTATTAAAACTGAAGTAATTTCGAAATATAATAAAATTCAAAATTCCTTAAATTCCCTTTCTAAAGGGTTAAAATTAATTGTTCATTGTATTTCAAACATGGAAAAAAAAACTTTAGACTTGGCTAAGGACCATATTCTTGTAAATTAATAACGTTAATGCCCAATAAGTTAACATTTAACATGTTAATTCAGCGCTTCTCAAAGTTTCAATTTTTGCGACCCAATATTCAATCATAATTTTCATCACCTCCCCCCCTCCTCCATACAATAACAATGTATTGAATTCAATAGTACTATATAAAAACGCTAAAGCTACAATACGACTGTAACTTTTTAAGTGCCATCGGCGTAAATAAACGTCTCACTCAGCCAAAGCTTTAATTGCCCCAGACGTATATATACATCTTCCTGAAAAACGATCTTTTCTCTTCACTGCTATTCATAAAATTTTTCAGAAGTCCTTGGAATGCAATAAAAAGACCTTGACAGTGTTTGCAAAGAATTTACTTATTTCAGATGGTTTGCTTATTTGTTCCTTTTCTTCCCTCTACACCACATACGCACGCCTACATGGAAAACTGTGGCATTTGGGAGCGAATCACGTATCTTTTAATCGGCAGTTAAGGGATTAATCTGTCTACTCTTTGAAGGTCATAGAGTTAAGCAGAATTGAATATTTCGATTTGCCAATGGACACTTGAAATTCCTCACGTTTGAACTGGGGCTAAAAGATTTTAAGGTCTGTACGAAGTGTTATGCTTCTCAGGCATCATCTGAATGCATTTTAGTGTGTTTAAATTTTAATTTGGACGTGGCGTTCTTAAAACCTCTTTTATTGTTGAATTTTTTGGAAGTTTACGGACTCATTGTGTTGGTCTAGACTTAAATAGCCTAACTAGGGATTTAAAATGTAGAGCGTGGATGTGTGTTTTAAGATGGATGCTTCGGAAGATAATTATAGAAATGCTTAGGTACTCATAATGAAAAGAGGTGGTAGATATTGATAATGTAATGGTTCTTACGCACAAATATTCTTGAATTTCTTTATTAATCAAACTTAAATTTCTAATTATCTGTGTTTATATTGTAAGCATAATGTCTTTTATATAGTGAAACATCATTGTCGAAACATATAATATTTACAATAAATATAATGCTTCTAAAAGGTCATCAATTCTCATTAGAAAACTCGTTTCATCTTCATTTTCTTAAGTTTTTGAAGCATAGTATACCTAACATAAGAAAAATCAAATTTTTCAACAAAACTTATCTTAAATTTGTGCGATATTTCGGAGTTAGTTCCCAAACTATCACTTGAAGACACGGAAGCATTTTATATATAAAAAAATATTCCCTTAATGCCTACAATAAGAAATTATATACGAGAGGAGTGACTCACTCATTCAAGCACTCACACGAGATTTCCCGAAAGCTAAGATCTACATACACACTTCTAAATTTGTCAGGCATATTATTTTTGTTTGAGTAAAAATTCTCTGAAAATAGGTTTCTTACAAATTGACTCTCCAACTGGTTGCCTGGGCATTATATACAAAATTTCCTATTTTGGAACTATTTGAAATATAGTTTTTATAACGAGTAGCTATGTCACTTTATTAAACAGAGATCCACTATGAACGACATTTATTGGAATAGACTTCTAAAAGAGATTATGGTGTCGGAGAGAGGAGGAAAAATCTATTTTTGAATTATGTACCTACAACAGTGCTTCTCAAACTTTCAATATATGCGACCCAATATTCGATCATAATTTTCATCGGGCCCCCCTTCCATACAATATCAATGTATTTAATTCAATAATAATACACTTTTACTCTAAACCTATATTACGACTTAAACCTTTTTAGTGCCGCCAGCGTATATAAGCGTCTCGTTCAACCAGTGCATGAATTTCCCCGGACGTATATGTACGTTTTTCCAAATTACAATCTTCTTTGTGCACTGCTATCTATAACATTATCCCGAAGGTTTTGGAATGCAGTAAAGTGAACTTGACAGTGTTTGCGAAGGATTTACTTATTTCAGAATTTTATCTTTTTTATTAATTTTCTATCTCCCCCCACCAATACACCCTATGGGCTCGCCTACATGTTAAAAAGTGGTATTGGGAAACGAATCCCGGAATTTTTAATCCGTATTTAAGGGATTAAGATAAGTGTTAATTTTTGCCTATAATTTTATACATGACAAACCCATGGGGTCACTGGTAATTAATAAACTTGTTCTTAAATTAGTATTGTTAAATTAATTATAAAATACATTGCGCAGTATTGATAAATTTAAAAGTTTGTTATATCAATCTAAATGTGTATTTTACCTTTTTATTATGCCAGAACATAGTTTGTTTGCTTACTTCAGTAAATTTATAATATTTTAAAAATAATCTTTTGTTTTCGGTTTTTCAACATAATCGCACCCCCCCTCGTAGGGTTATCACGCGCCCCTAGGGGGCGGGCCCTACAGTTTGAGTAGCACTGACCTACAAAATTGAAATTTGGTTTTAGCCTGTTTCTTACGTAAAGATATCCTAAGAATGAGTTTTACAGATATTGATTTTCAAGAAGTGTAGCGAGGGCATTATAGATAAAAATTAGACTTTTGAACTAATAGACTCACAGATTTTAAATTTGGTAGGGATGTTTTTATTGTTGAGTAGAGATCAGCTAAGAACGGGTTTAGTAGAAATTGAAACAGAAGGATAATTATGGAAAGCCACACAGACGTTTCAAATTCATTCAAATTACTCCCGTTTCTTAAGATTATAAGACTTGCAGACTTGAAACTTGGCAGACACGTTTGTTTCGTTGTGTGGAAGCGCCGTACACACGAGCTTGGTAGAAATCGACTCTCAGAGTGTTAGGGCTATTAGGGGATATTATAAAAAAATTCCCACACACGCACATTCTTAAAGTATGAGACATACAGACTTGAAATTAGGCGAACATGTTTCTTATGTCTGGTAGGTATCCGCTAAGAACGGCATTTGCGGAAATCGACTCTCAGAGGAAACTTTAGGGGGAGAAGAGGATGTTTCTATCTTAAAATTCAAGTCTTGTACTTTTCAAATCTACTAATAAAGACTACTAAAATATTTTTGAATACAAAAGAAAGCTTAGATATCAGTGACTTAAACACAATTTACAGACTTACAACATCATGAAATACCCAGCGAAGCAGGAGGGTAACGGATAATATGAAATATAAGTCATAATATATTACTGAAGAATAACAGTATGAAATTAGAAACAAAATGTTTTTTCTCATGTTTTTATGGGATACACAATTAATTTTATAAATTCAGAAAATATTCTAGTAAGGGGTCTCAGAGGTGTTAGTTTTGTTTCGAGGGCTGAAAATATAAACAATTTTCAAATGCATGTAATTCTTTGAAATTAAACTTAAAAAATTCAAATCATGTTCACATTATTTGTAAAAGAATGAGGTTTCAGAGAAGTTCAAAATGTTTAAAATATAATCATCATTTTAAAATTTATAAGCATATCAATATTAGAAATATTTTTGTAATAAATATAAATTACCTTTTATGTTGCAATGCTATTTTCTAAAACAGTAGCCTTTAATGTATAGAACTTTACAGAATTATAAAATGTATCATAATCTTTTAACCTTGCCTAATTTTAGTATTATATATCTTTTAAATTTCAAAATTTGTAAGAAAAAATAACATTTGTAAAAAGTTAAAATTTTTTAGAAAAAATTTACAAATGTGTAATATTTATTTTTAAAAAATTTATTTATAATTCTATTTATATAAAAATAGCTGCAGTGTAATAAGGATACATTTAACTTTATAAATCAACTTTTTGCTAGTAATTATAGCTAGTATTTTTGAAAATATCATCATGCGCTATGTAAAACTTAATTAATATTTCTTATAGAAATGTTTCTTATTTTAATATGCTTATAATTTTTTAAATGATGATTATATTTAAATGTTTTATATACTTTTTTAAATCCTCATTTCTTGATAAATGATGCGTAAAAGATTCGAATTAATTTATTTTAATCCAAAAATTATATCAATTTGAAAATAGTTTATAATTTCAGCCCTCGAGACACAGTTAACACCCCTGAGACCCCATTTAAACAAAATTAAGGTTTTTGATCCGATACGCTGACACTGTCTGTATCATAAAACTGATAGCTATCTTTGTTTAAATTAAATTTATTTATCCAAACATATTATAAATTTTCAACTGCAGCAATTTATTTGGGAAAACTTTCAATCAAGTGGATATATTTCAATTCTCCCCTTTAATCTTAAGGATATATTTCAATCTTTCAATTAAAACCAAATAATTGCAAAATCAGAAAGAAATTGTTTCAGGCCGAATAATTACTCAGATATCTTCTATATCATGGAGTTAAATCGATAGAGTAATCTCGAAAGTCGAAACTTCATTATACATTTGATATCACACAAAACGTGATGCAAAGATTTCATTTAATAATTATTTGGGAATTCTGTCTGATAACACATTCCTGAGGGACTTTTGTTTAAATTACACGTACTTTTGAGATCAATTTCTCTAATTGACTTTCTGGAATAATTAAAAGATTTTTTTCTTGTTTCATTTCCTTATTCGTCCTTATCTAAAAAGAAAGTGGATGTTTAATTTCATTTTTTAAATACATAATCTATGCCATAAATCTGTGAAGAAATTTTACAAATTTATTCTGAAGTATTTCCTACCATTTAATTGATGGATTTTAAACACTTAAGTTTATTTAATTTAGCAAAATAGCCCTATTAAGGTATCCGACAACCTTAAAATTCTGAATTTTTTTCAAAATTGACAAAATTTTTATGATTAGTTTTTATAGGTCATCTTATTAGCTTTATAAAAATACCAAGCGTTTTATTTTCCATACTCTAGAACAAAAACTACAAGTGTTTTAATAAAAGAAGAAGGTGCCATAACTTTACACAAGTCAAATTTAAAATGCGTTTTATTCGAAATGTGTTTTTTTCGAAAAACTCAAACGGGGACAGTGAATGCTCAAAAAGTTTTGAAAATAATTTGCTGAAATTTTTTGTGAGTATTTTGTATAATAGTAGAAGTGTTTTGACTTTCAGATTTATCAATTACAGTTTTATTTCAAAATTTACATCCTTTATGTGAATATAATCACTGTTTTTTAAAGCAATTTCATATATTCACTAAGATAGAGTGCTCTAGTTTTTGTAAAAATTAAAACATGTATTATCCTGAAGGTCATTTCAAACATGAATAACAAAATAACACATTAAAATTGAAAAATTGAGAATTTGCTCAAAAACTTTTTGTACAGAACTGGCCCCGTTTATGTAATAATTTGTACATTTTCTCACCAGTTTCTTACCCTTTTAATAATAATTAAAAAAAAATTCTCTTTTCTATTTTACGATTTTTTCTTAAAATATACTAAATAAATCTAAATATCACAAACAAATCCCCATATCTCCATTTTTTTTTCAAAAAAAAAAGTTGTCGCATGTAGTTGGATACCTTAGTATCTCAAATGAAATGTAAAAAACAATAATTTAGCCATACAAGTTTAAAAACGTTACGAGAATCCGTTACGTGGGCAAATACCTCAATGGCATACTAAAAATAGTTTCGGTGCTGCGTCCACACGATGGGTTGGAACACGGCCCTCGTTTTTCTATCTGCCTTTCGTCACTCGACCTTGGATTTAGTGTCAAGGATGTGGGCAAATTCTTCATATTACGGGTGGCTGGGGCCATTGAATCTAATAGATGCCACGCGCCCAACAACGTCACTTTTTATGAATTTGTACTATTTCGTTAATTTTGTTTATTTTTTTCTTATAAAATAGAGTAGCTTTCAGTTTTATACGAAAATAATGTGAAACAAGTATTTTTTAGCTTTTGTTTTGATAGTTTTTTTTTTCGCTGGGAGTTGAGATACATCTGAGAGATACCGAGCGCCTATCCAGTGACTGTATGTTACTCCATCTTCAATGTAGCTGGAATAATCACTTATACCATGGGGTACATATTTAGAAAAACTAGGTCGCAAACTTTTGAAAGAGCACCTGCGAAGATGATCTGAGTGCAACATTCACTTTCCTCGTTCCTTCTGACATAGAATTGAAGAATATCTGATATACAACGTCTCATTCAAAACGAAAAACCAAGAAAAACATTACCAGAAACTTGGGACAGAAGGTACTGTTCCTTCATCTCAGGACATCAAGAAAATATTATTAAAATTTTGTTATGCATTATACAAAAAATACAGATCCCTTGAACATTGTAATGTGATTTGTGAAGACTGCAACAAGGCATTTTAAGGTATCCGACTACTTTCGGAACCGTGATTTTAAAAAAAGCGCATAAATGGATAATTTTCATGATATTTAGTGTCACTTAAATTAGAATACATGTATATAATTGTTTTAAGGACATTTTGACAAAAAAAATTATTTAAATACAATATTTTGACAAAAAATTAACACAGAATGACCCATTTTCAGAATATTCTCCTTATGGGAAAAAGGCTTCTATTATAATAATATTTTACCTGTATATAGCTCAGATCTCTGTAAAGAAGCTCAACTATGATGTTTGAAAAATTCACATTATTTTCAGAGTTACAACCATTTGAAATAATTATTGGCGTTTTTTTCTTAAAATTTCTCTCCTCTTTTGTCGTAAAACATGCATAAACCCACTTCTAAGTTATATATTTCAAAAATTCTAGTTGAGTCTCTGTACAGAGCTCTGAGATATATACAGGCAAAATATTATTATAATAGAAGAATATTTCACAAAAGGAGAATATTTTGAAAATGGGTCATTCTATGCTCATTTTCTATGCTACCACCATACACCATCATTACTCATACAGTCAAAATTGCTGCAGTTGGTCAAGCCGGTTTGTACGATTCTAAGTTATGCACATTTACTTGTTTGGGGTTATTGTTTGTACAAATGGCAATCTGTGCTTTGCACTTTCTACTTTTAAGGGTCATAGGTGGGCCTACTTTTCAGTAAAAGGCTCAGGGCCTCAAAAAGTCTCAAAAGTCCTCATAAGTCTCTGATTCGTTGTGGATATTTATAAGCATTTTCATTTACTTTATTAATTTAAAAACACAGAGAAAAACTTTATAGTTGAAAAGAAAATGCTGTATTTTTTTACATAGTTTCTGGGTTTTATGAGACTCTTACTATAAATCATAAGGAGTAGAATTTCATAACATATTTATTAGTAGAAAACAGTTATTACGTTTAAGGTATTACATAAATTATAACATTCTTTTTGGTCTGAAAAGCTTTTCTTAAATAAGTTTTAAAGAAAAAAGACCTTTTTTTACAAGGATAATTATTAGAAATGCTACATTTTTCACAATGGAAAACATGAAGAATGAATATAAAGAATAAGAGAAAATAAACATTTGGTATCAAATCGCTACAAAAAGAAGAGTGAATAGCTCATTTCCAATTAGGAATATCTTAAAAGCAATTTAGAAGAGTATTATACGAAACAAGCAATATCGTTTCAATCCTAGGATTAAAAAGCAAAGTAATTTAATGAGCCCAATTAAAAAAAGACTTTCTAAAATGTTTTCATTAATATAAGTTGTTTCTTAATGGAAGTTATTTTGAGATATACACTAAGAAATGTTCTCTCTCGATGTTTTATCTCTAATGTCAACACATCTTGTGAAAATGTTTCCTAACTCTGACTTTGCATTGGAAGATACGTGATTATATCCAAAAAACAAATAGGATTAGGTTTTAAAACATATCTGAAAAACGAGGAAAATTAATTATTTGTTTTGTTTTCTTTCTAAATTATATTTCTCTAGAAAGTACTTGTTAAGGATTATAAACATCGGAAGCAATATAGGGTTGCAATTAGTAGAAAGTAAACTACGAAGGAAAGAAAAGATTATCTTCTGCCTTTAACTTAAATTCGTTCTAATATTTAAGGGAGCGAAGAAAATAAAATCGAAATAATTAATTTCGATGCGGTGCATTCCAGTTTAATGAATTTGTTCTTTATAGTTAAGATACAAAAGAAAGTATATCAAACGAAAAATGAATGCAACAGAAATATCGGTAAGAAATATTTTATTTTTGTTTAGCAAATAGTTTTGCTTCAAATATAGTTAAATATAGTGTTATATGTAAAACAACTTGAAAGGACTTTTTGATTTTAAATTAAATTTGTTTGGAGAAATTAATGTTTTTTACATCTTATTTTGGGTATTAATTGTAGAATGGCTACACTCTGCTAAACTCAATAAACATAAGTTTTTAAAATCCATCAATTAACCCTCCGCTAAGCCCGATTTAAAAAACTCCATTCATAGGCTCTTGGCATCCCCCAGATGCATCCCCTCATACTTTCGTTTGAAGATGATTGAATCATTTTATATTGCTGAGATTTGACATAAAATAATATTTAAAATAGAATTAGAAACAAAGATATTTATACAAAAAATTCCCCCATTAAACAGATAATGGTTAGTTATCACCGTTTAACCACTTTTTACATTTTAAGGTATTCGACTACGTTCGAAACCGTGATTTTGCAAAAGAGTATAAATGGATAATATTTATGATATTTAGGGTCATTTATATCAGAAAATGAATGTAAAATTGTTTTAAGAATATTATTACAATAAAAAATTATTTAAGTGCAATTTTTTGACAAAAAATGAAAATAGAATGACCCATTTTCAAAATATTCTTCTTTTGTGAAAAATGCTTCTATTATAATAATATTTTGCCTGCCTATAGCTTAGACCTCTCTACAGAGCCTCAAATAGAATTTTTGAAATATACAACTTAGAAGTGGGTTTATCCATGTTTTACGACAACAAAGGGGAGCAATTTTAAGAAAAAAAACGCCAATAATTATTTTAATTGGTGGTAACTTTGAAAATAATGTGAATTTTTCAAAAATCCTTGTTCATATTCTCTAGAGAAGTATTTATATAAGCGAAATATATATATATATATATATATATATATAATATATTATTATTATTATTTTAGAAGAATTTTTCTTATAAAAGGATAACATTTTGAAAAAAGATTAATGCAAGTTAATTTTTTGCCAAAATATTGTAATTAAATAATTTTTTTTGTCAAAAAATCCTTAAAACAATTTTATACTTGTATTTTAATCTAAGTGACACTAAATATCATGAAAATTATCCATTTATGCGCTTTTTTAAAATCACGATTCCGTACGTAGTCGGATACCTTAATTCATTTTAAGTTCTGTTTACATATAAATCTCTAACAAAGTATTGAAAAGGCAAATAATGTTGTAAAGCTTACAAAGCATTTTATTTAAATCTTTGTAATCTCAGATTCCTGCAAATAAAAAGTCAATGCTCCTATACTTCCAAAATTTTTTCCAGCAAAAAAATTTTTTTTTCTACACTGATTATGAGATTTATTGTCCAGAAGCTTCAGTTGAGTTCTTCTAAAGCTCATGAAGCTTCGATTTTGGTATCACGCACTGTAATATTCCACTATAACTTTAATTTTATTGGTCAAATTTTAAAAGAATTATGTGAAATTCTGTTTTATAACATTAGTTTATATATATATATATATATGTAATTATTTCTATAGCGGTGAAGTATATTTTATATGAGGTCGAAACTCAAAAATAATGCTACAAATTTCTCCATTCTATCCCAAGTTAGGATTTATTGGCGGCATCAAATGCGTAGGTTTTATCTTCACGTAGCAGAAAGATTCTATGCTTGGAATCATATTCTTGAGTAAACAGAATTCTATATATAGATATAAAATATTTTAAGTAAACAATCTACAAATTTAAACATACATTTTTCATCCAAACTCTGATAACATTCTGTAAGCATTTTTTTATTTCAGGAATATTTCTTGTAAAGGGCATCAAAGCACAGAGTTCGATTTCAAGTGTGATTCTTGACTTGTTCAGGTTTAATTTTCGATTACACAAATATGAGAAAATAAAACTAAAATTTTCATGTGTTTTGTCTTATTCTGAATTTTGAAATTTAAATCTATGTATTTAATTAATTAATGATTTTTTTTACCATGCACTTTAATTCAAGAGTACTTTCATAAATATCCTAAATTTACCTTTCAATTTTTTATACTTGTCCTAAATTTATTAATGTATCCGAACACGTTCGTAGTACTTTTTGACAAAATAGCATATTTAAACATTATACAGGCTTTTTTTTGGACTCATTACCAATAAATACTAATATTTAACCAACAATATTTAAAATAAATTGCCTGAATTTCACAAAAATTACAATTACAAGTAAAATTTTAGCAATATTTTGTAAAATTTCAAAGCTATTAGAGAAAAAAAGTAATAATCTTATATTAGTAAAAGTATTACCAAAACAATCTAGATACATTAATCTAGAGAATGTACACAATTTTCATGTTTTATTGAAGTTTATAAATTTTAAAACTGATTGAGTAAACATTATAAGAAAAATCACATTCTTTATGAGACCATTATTAAAATAACAAGCCCTAACTCAAAAAATATTCATACAATAAAAAATGTTTTAGTATACTCTCTAGAAAATAGCATAAATGATCAGGTTTAAAAAGTTTTATACATTTACATTAGTAATATTTTGAGTAATAAGACTCACCATGATAGATTTCGAACAATTTAAATGCCCAATTTGGTAGATCAAAGACGCATTTTCGGTTTTTCTAACTTAATAAAATTGATTGTAGCTGGGCCTCTAGGTAATGTAGAAACAAAATAAAGTATGTTTTGTAAAGCCAAAATATAGCTCTATTCAATAAAATAGAAAACAAAAATATCTGTCTTGATGCCACATTATTCAACAATATGATTTCAGAAAAAAATACACCCGAATATATAATAATTTCATTTTTGGGAGAAAAAAAATTAAAAAAAAAAATGTTTTTGATTACTTTTTGATACTTTATAATATATGTTTTTTTTTATTTGTACTTTTGATTTATTTTCAAAAAAAACTTTTTTGAAAATTAAGATTTTTTTATAAAATTCCAAAGGTCATTGAGTGTCTACCCAGTAAAAAAAAGCGTGCGGGGTGTAATCGAAAATTTCTATCTGGATAACGGGGGAAAATTTTTCCCAGAATTTCCAGCAATTTAAAATAATAATTAAAAACGAAAATAGAATCTTGCACAAACCCTTTAAAAACTTAACATGATTAGTAGAAAGGGATAAAAAAAATTAATTATTTTAGACTTCTTACTAATTTTACATATATTGCTGAATTTTCTATAACTTACAAATAATCACGCCCCCAAAAGGTATTTCGAAAAAGTTTTTTGTTTCTTTTAAAACCCATTTTAGGTAAAAAATTTTTTAACCTTTTTGACTACGTAGTACCAATTTCTGTTCCCTTTATCTTCAACAAATACAAATATAAAAACGTAAAAATTTAAATTTTTTCATTTTCTTTTTGAGTAATAATTTTATAATTAAAATATCGCAAAAAAATACATGCACACATTGTTTACATTTTAAAAAAAAATTTTTTTTAAGTATTTTTTTAAAAGGTATATATATATATATATATATATATATATATATATATATATATTTTTTCCTTTTATTTCTTCTAAATAATCACCTACACTGAAAATATTGTAAATATTCCCATTTACTTAAAAAAATTAAGTAAATTTTTTGTATAATTTTTTCAAAAAAAATATCTAAACCCGAAAGATACTATGGCACATTTTCCCTTCATACATATGTATAAAAAATTTAAAAAGAAACCTCCCAAAAAAGTTTTTGGGGGAAAAAATTTTTGGAAACCAAATAATTATGTATTCAAAATTCACAATGGTCATTTAATAAAGTTCAGCATCTTCATTTCATAGGGTATGGATAGTGCAGCCGGAGGGAAACCCAAAATATCGCATCTTTTAAATTACAAATTTCAATATCTTGGGCGGGAAAACTTTTTAATATGTATTAAAGAAGGTTTATTAAATGCCTCATAGAAGATTGTGTGAGGCCATGCAAAAAAGTTTTAAAAGAGCCGATATTCGTAAAAGACGTATTTCATTTTGGGGTACAGATAATAATCGAATATATATCAGAATTTAAAAGTTTTTTTGGGAAATGCAAAAAAAGTTTGTTTTATGGATGACCGACATTATTTAATATAGTGAATGGAATATGTTTTCGGCCCTCGATAAATATCCCCCAGACTTTAAAAAAGTAATAATTGAATTATGCTCATGTATTAAATGTTTTAAAAATGATTTTTCATATTTTTAAAAAAACAATCAAAAAAAAAATGAAATTTTTTTAAAAAATATTTTAGGGTTTTTATTTATTACTTTCTATAATTTTAAAAACATAGTATTATTTGCCCAAAACCCGGGGTTTTTTAAAATGAAATTGGGAGGGATTTCATTGTTTTTAATAATTACCATGTATATCAAATTTTTAAAAAAATAATATTTCTTCTTTTGTTTTGAGAAACATTTTACTAGTTCATTAATGTTTTAAAATGATTTAAGCAGCTATTGAAAAAGTTTTTTTTTCTGAATGTTTTGAATTTATTTTCCATCCCTTGTAATATAATGATTAAACCAAGTTCTTTTTTAACGTCTTCTGTATTTTTAATTTTTTGATGATAAGCGATAAGATTCAAACTATGAAAATTTTTTTCATTAGATAATAAATGGTTTTTGCAAGAGTTTGGAATTTTTTTTCCAGATTTACTTGGACCCCCTTTTCCCCTGAAAATGAAAGGGAAAACACACTAAATAAACGATACAATATAATGAGTTTGTTTGATATATTGGTATTGGTTTTATCGAACAAATTGAAATTAAAACCGTCCAAAACACCAAATTTATTTTTGTATATGTCTAAGCATATGTTCTGTCGTAAAATGAAATTTTTGTTAAGAATACTGCTCTTTTTTAAATCTAAAAAACATAAATTATAAGTAAATTAAAATTTTTTTTTAAGGGAAAACTTTTAGCCAAAAAAATCTCATAAAAAAAAATCAAATAGAAATTATCCTGACAAAAATTGTAAAACGGGTCAGGATTAGACCTATTCTGGTTTTAAAAAATGTTACAACGTAAATGAAAATTAAATCTCTATCTTTAAATCTTTCTCTGTCTCTGTATGCATTCTTCTAATGTAATTATTCTCGATGAATGAAATATTAAAACTGAACCCAAAAAGCTAAATTACCGTTTCCCTTCTCACCAAACAAAAAAAACAATCCCGGGGATGTTTAAAAAACCCATGACAGAGAAACATGATCATTTGACATGTGAAAAACACAGATACGTATATAAGAATAAATTTAAAAAGCAAGACAGAAGGGATAATTTTGCCTTCAAAAGAACCCCTTTTTTTTTTAACTGGTTTTTGTCAATTTTATTATTTACTTGAAAAGTATTCCATTTTTTTAAAAAATAAGAATCTTATTAGAGTTTATTTTTCCCCTTTTTAAACAAATATGATTGGGGCTTTTCAGAAGCAAATTATTTTTTTTGTTAAGAACTAAAAAAAAAGAGAGTGGTCGTTGACTTAGTCCGTTTTCAGGTTTTTTCATATTTGTGTCAACAATTTTTTAGAACGTGTGAAAATATTTTGGCAATGGGAAAAGTTTAGTTCATATAACAATTGATATGGTTATTTTTTGTAAAGGGAAATTTAGGTTTCCCCGGGAAAAATTTGTGAAAGTTGGACACCGAACTGTTTTTGATACATGGAGGTTTGTCATAATAAATAACTTCGGGGATTTTATCTGTGCTATGTTTTATGCGTACGTAAACATTAAAAGATTCCAAAAAAAAAAAATTCACATGTTTCTCTCTTTTTGGGAGAATACAAGAATCCACAATTATATATACTTTCTAAAGAACATTGCTCGTAAATTAATTATTTCGTTTTACTGATGATCAACAATTTATTCTTTTTTTCGTTTATTTTACATATACAATTTTTTAAAAAATTCATTTTTAAAATTTAAAATGGAATTTTTGGGATTTTGTATTATTGAGCCTATTGTCGACATTATTTAAACAAATCGCATGTTTGCCAAATTTAGTGAATGCCACACATTTCGAAATAGGGGTTGCAAAAAAATGGGGAAATTTTTTTTAAAGGTTGGATTGTTGTGATGTAATGGATTTTTACTTTTTAATACCCTTTTAAATTAACTCTGTAGCGATACAGTCCATGATGGCCAAGGACAAAGGGCCCAACTCAGTATACCCACCGGGCCCGAGGTGCATGAGCAAATGTTCCCGGGCAGGTGGTCAAACTAAACCCCAAGTGTTGAGTTCCCAAAACAAGCTTGGGACTCATTTTCGACCCACGAAGGATGAAAGGCCCAGTCAACCTTGTCCCGACTGCAGTTTGAACCTCAGTCCTATAGCATGAAAACCCCGATGCAATTAACCAATTCCCCGCCACTGGGATTCTTTTTATTATTTTATACAGGGTTTAAATTTTTGGACTAAATATAAACACAACAATTTTCAAGGATGAAAAAAAAAGGGGAAAAAAAAGAAGGTTTTTTTTTTTCATTCCCAAACAAATTGTCGGAAAAAAAATTAATGCACTTTTTTTTAAGCAAAAAAAAATTCCCTTTCTTTATATTAAAAAAAACCCTTTTGAATAAAATGTATTAAGTTATAAATCCCAATATTTGATATATTAAGATTAATTCCTACATATGTGAATATTTATTCTCCCCAAATTTGGGAAAACAAATAAGTGTGTGTGTGATTTTTTTTAATGCAAAAAAAAAAACCTCTTTTTTATTTCGGGGTTTTTAGTGACCCATTCCATAAAGACCCAAAACACAATATACGGACATTTGAAAGTTTTTTAAAAATTAAAAAAATCCCTCAAAAAAGTGTGTGTATTTCATGTATGTATCTACAAAACGCATGTATGCATGTGTTGAATGCATAATAGCAATATAATGCTAGTCTTTATTCCTTTCGATATGATGAATTAATGTACTAATATGCTTGCGATTTTTTTATTTAAATTGAAGATATTTTACAAAATTTTAAATTTCTAGTTTATGTAAACACTAGATAGATAGGTAAGTGAAATACCACTTTTAGGTTCTGTTTTCCTTGAATTTTTTTTATTAAAATTTTTCACTCAATTTAAGTATTTCACAATAAGACTTTTATTTAAAAAATGTAATAATTGAATCCGTAATATGATTTAAATATCAAAATAAAATATACTTTAAACCTGAATTATACTCTATTACATTAGTGAAATTATTACTGTATATTACTTTCTAAATAAAGAAATATTAATATTTAAATTGAAACTAAATATAGAATACGTCACTATATAACCTGTCTATACAATTAATAATTTGTATTATGTACAATTTGGCTTATATTCTTATTTTTTAATTTTTTTGAAACAATAATTCCCATCACATCTGTGCAGAATCTAGATAAACTAAATATTTTTTTTTTCTTTTTTTAAACAAAGTTACAATAACTTATTACTTACAATTGGTTAAACTACTTTATTATAAGAAGTTCTCCCTCACTTACTTTAAATAAAATGCACGTCCTATGTATAATTGTCAAACCCTGAACCTTTCATCACTTATAAATGAAAGGAAAAATCCATCACACATCCTTATTTCTTACTATAAGGAATTTCCAACTTCCACTTAAGTCAGAACTTTCTCTTTTACATTCATTCATTCCCGATTTCAAATTTAACTTAAGCATTTTGTTTTCCATTAGTGAATCGGCTTTATGCGTCCTCTAACTCTCTTGCATATGTCATTAATTATTTCCTTTCACGAGCCATTAATGTATGGAATTTTCGAATTTGGAAATAGAATTTGATCGGAGTGTTATTATTTCTGAGCATAAAAATCGATTTTTTTCCTCCAATTAAATCCACTAGCTGCGCTAAGGCGATTAATATTTTTCTCGTCAAAACTCATCCTTACAATAAATATTTAAAGTATCGGTTAAATTTTCAGAATTCTTCTGCTCTAGAATGTAATTGGTCCTTTCAGTTTTTCTTTTAATTTATTCCGAGATATTGTTTTGTAGATCTTACTAAAAGACAGGAATCTAAATAAGATTGCTGTCTTTTTAATAATAAGAAGAAATTATAAAATACTTCAAAAACTTTAATTTGTGAGATATATGTGAATATACAAGAATTGTTTGGCTTTGGAAGAATTTTGCTTCATATAAACCTTTATGCAGTTAAGAATTAAACAAGTAATGATAAGAACAATTGTCTATATAAAAAAATCATCTAAAGTGTTTGTTCTTCTGTCTTCTGAAGCTTAACTTTGTTGTCACTAGATGATTTTTCTTTTAAATGGAAAGAAAACTTTTGGTCATGTAATTTGTTTAATATAAAATAATTATTATGTTTACAGTTTCTTCCAGAAAATCACATTTGAATTTTTGTGGACATAAGAATATGACTCATTTTGTTTTCTGTTTATTTACAAAATATGATTAATTAGAAAACCATATATATATATATATATATATATATATATATATGGTTTTCTAATTAATTCTAAATTTTTTAAATGTTGTTTAGATCATGATTACCCTTTTAACTTTTAAGAACTTATATTCATCACAAATATATTAGTCGTCTTGCTACTTCTGATTCCAAACCACCCACAACAATAGATTTCAAAGTCAGCATGTATGGTCTTGCTGTGAAGATTATATCATAACACTCATATCACAGTTTACATCTTTTCCACAAATCTTAAGATCTTCCAAATTTTGACAACCAACCAAATTAGAACCTAGCAAAAATTTACATTTTGACAATCCCAAACCCAAATTTAAAGCCTTTCCAAAAAATTGATTGTCATCTATCTTGATATCTATCTATGCTAGTTAGTGTAAAAGGTAGTTCAAAAGATATGTTCAAAGATACCCAAGACTCTTGATTCTCTTGGAAAGGATCTGTAAGTAGGGGAAAATTTCGTTTAATAATTTTTTTCTGCTTTAGAAATTGGGGAGAATTTGTTTAGAATATTTATCAGTGGTTTTATAT
>BMAV01023749.1:0-115951 GCA_019973955.1 Trichonephila inaurata madagascariensis
AAAATGGATCCCTTTCAGTATTATAAAACATTCCATTAAGGAAAATAAAAAATAATTTATATAAAAGTGAGGTTGAACTTGTTTTTGGCCCAAAAAAAACCCTTTCCCCCTTTATTAAATAATCTAGCAAAACCTTTGAGAGTAATGGATGGGAATATCAAATCCATAAAAGATAGAGGTAACTTTTTAAAAATTACAAAAATAAATCCCCCCTAAATCTGAGTGCAATAAATAAGTTATTGCCAGAACAAAAGTATAAAAAGAAAGAGGGAAAAAATTAATAAGATTTGAAAATTATAGTATAACTTTAATAACACTAGACTAAATATGAATAAAATAATGATAAGTAGTTTTATTTAATATTAGAATATGGAGATAACTATAACTATGATATATTTAAAGTTTATAGCAATAAACTATTATCAATCTCATAATTTTTAATCCTTAGTATTTTGAAAGCTTTTTATTAAATTTTTAAAAATAAATTAGGTTTTCGTTTAAGAATATTTAGTAAAATGTTTTATAGTTATTTATTTTTTTTGTTTTTTTGACACCAGAAATTTTTACGTTGTTTTATTTCCCAAAAATGTTTCTGAATTAAACATGTACATTACTCCCCCAATGAGGACTTTTATAATATTAAAATTTAAAATTTCCCTTTTTTTTTTATCATAAATATTAGAAACTATTACTTTTATCTTTTAATTTGACATGTATGTCAAGAAAATTTGCTTCATTGTTGTTACTATTTCTCTGTATTAAATTAAGATATTGTGGATTAAAATTAATGTTAGGTTTAAAATTGGCTTGTTTGCCAAAAATGATTATATCACCTCTATAACGATAAATACAATATTTAGAATTATTAATGTAACTATATTCAAAATAATGTAAGCATAAATTGTCATGACAGTTGCACGCAGAGCTACCTTGTGGCAAACCTTTAATCTGCAGATAATAGTTACTTTTATGATATATATAGTTCTCTTTAAGTACAAACCTAAGTAGTGAACCCAAAACTATATAATAACATTATTAAATAAATTTCCTTTATGTAAATTTTCAAGTATATTAATCAAATTTATCATATTAATAGAGTTAAATGATCTTCAAAATCTAAACTATAGACTGAATAAATATTTTATCTTTCATTTGTTCAATAAGTGATTTACTATTTTTAAGAATGGCCTTTTGGGTTTAAGATTATTTTTTTATATGTAATTTTTATGGAAATTTTTTCCTATATATATATATATATATATATATATATATATATAAATATAGTGATTTTAAAATGTCTTGACAATTATAAGAATGGTATAGCTTATTAATAAAATATTTTTTTCGAAATTAAATGTATAGGAGAAGCTCATCAACAGCACTTATGCTGAACAATATAACAATGCAGCGCGTGGTGCCATATAGTAATCCATTGGTTTTAGATATGCCGTAGGTGGCAATAAATGCTGCCAGCAACATGTCGTAGAACAAAGTCAAAGAGCAGGTGAATTATGTCCTGAGGGATGAGCGACCATTTACTCTTAACTATTTATTGTCCTTCGAGCGTGGCAGTCCACAGAAACGACGAACAATCACATCCTAGTGTTCGATAAGTTAAGGTTAGTAGAGACCAGTGGCCCGTAAAGCAACTAAATACCTTGCAGTGCTTGTTTCCTGATACGTTCCATGGGCAGTCGAGCGTTATTCTACTGGTAAATGACATTGGGTACGCCAAGAACGAACACTGCTACCAGCTACAATAAGTATGTCATCCATAAACAGTTAGTATCCTACGTATCCGACACGGTCAACGGTGACAAGCTATTGTAATTTATGGTGAAACAAATCTTGATGTCTAAGATTTGTATTATTTTTAACCATTTATTCTTATTATTGTGAAATAATAAGAAATGTAAGGGTTGAAAAGGAAAGACTGGATCTATTAAGTATTACACAAAATACTGTGAAAAGTTGGAGCACTAATACTTGTTGAACAGTAAGAAACGAAACAATGACTGTATTTTATTCCAAAAAGCAATTCGATTTAAAAGAGGAATAATATATTAAAATATGATGTTCATCATAAACCAGTAAGACAGTTAGGGAAGACAATACTGATCTCTAAGCCTTTTTTTATTTGCAAAAACATTCCAAATTTTGAATATTCTCATTTAATAATATTTTAAAGCATCTGTTTGAAAAATAGTAAAAAAAACTAATACACGTTTGAATAATGAAAATAAATTATTAATGATTATCAGTGTTATTTAAATTCTCTATTTTTAAAGCAGTATAATTAGCTCATATAAAACAAATTACAAATTAAAAAGGGGGAAAATGACGGTTATAATATAATACAACAAAGAAGCTATTGTTTATCCTAATATTTGAGGAAGATAATTATTTCGTTACTGTTGAATATATCATATTTACTAGAATCTATGCCGCTCATTGTTTACAATGTTAATTCTCCGAAATGAAAATCGGAAGTTAAATCGAGGAAAAAGTGCGTTTGATGAACAATACAGCAATTACAGGGTTTTTTATGTTTTAATTGTGTATATCCGGGTTTTAAACTGGTAAAATAATTAATTATTCACTTCTTGTCAGTTCTCATTTTAAATTTATTTCAATTTCGTAAAATTGGATATGGATAAAACCATTTTACACTACTTTTTATTTTTCACGTAACTTGTTGAGATTTTGGGGTGCGGTTTATAATTGATGGCTCATTAAATTAGATTAAATACAGCATTATTAAATTTACATTAATTTAAAAAATTCCTTATTTTTATATGTGTTCATGAACTTTCTTATGTATATTAACTACATTAATTCTAAATGGTTACTATAAGTAGAAAAAAGTTACTGAATCTATGTAATGATTTTGGGTAGTTAAGATTCGTTTGATTTAATTACTAACGTAGTTAAAAGGACATATTCATGACCGTGATAATTGAATATTTAGGGTCACGAACTCATGGATGGAGGTGCTTAATCGTAGTTCGACTTAAAACCTGGGTGCAGAGGGTCTGATTCTATTTAAATATGTCAAGGCTATCAAATACGTTGATGTCGTCAGAAAATTTGAAGAGTAGAGTATTAGCTGAATAATCATTTCCGCCTCTTGGCCATGGTTCAAATTAAGAGGTTGGTTCTTAATTGCCTTTGAATGAGTGAGTGAATATTAAGTCACACTATTCAGTTACTCCAGAGCTTTTGGTGACGAACTTCGTAATTTTGACTCATGGTCAAGTGACGAAAACGACCCCTGAGCTACCACCCCTTCTGCTAAATTCCTCACCATACCAACGGAAGGACGTTTGAGCCTCGTCAGATTTAACATGCATCAGCTCACTCTACATACGGATCTTCAGCAGTACTAGGTTCAAACTCATGACACATCAGCTACTAGTCCGTGATCTTGACCACTAGGCTACCTCGACAACTCAGTCGTTTTCAAAGGGCATAAAAATGCAACCAACGTCCATATCCATGCACAGAAAAATAAATGCAATAGATATTCTCAATTTTTTCATGATTTTATTTGAATATTTTAGAATCTGCATATATATATATATATATATATATATATATATATATATATATATATATATATATATACCTTCATAAAAGTACCCGATGTTCACAAATTTAGATCAATAAATCAAATATAATTATTTAGCCTAAATTACTTTATATAGTTTTCAATAATCTTACAAAATTTGAAGGCTCTAAGTTTAAAAAAAAAAAATCCAGATTTATGATAACTGTTATGCTCATTTATATTCGCATCCCAATATCAAGCGAAAATTTAAACCTGATCTTTCTCAGAATGAAAAAATCACTACATTTTCTGTATTTAAAATGCTAAGGCTATTTTTTTTACTGTGCAAAATGCTTTAATATTTTGTCTAACTATTTTTATTAGTATATGTAATAAAAAAATGATATGCATTTTTCAAATAAAGCAATACTTGTTTTTTAAAAAAATAATTTAACTTTAGTATTTAGACATTTTTTAAGGTGTTTTCAATAAGCATTCGTAAAAAAAGTATTTTGCGAATATCAGTCATGTTATCATAAAACCCCTATCTACTTTTGTTATGCATATTTTGACCGTATATATATTCGCAAATCTAATTTCATATGTGTACGTCAATTATTGTATAGGCGGAGAAACATTTTAAGATAACTTTATAAAATTCAAAATGCTTCCTTAAAAAATTAAATGTTTATCTTTTTATGGTATTTTGAGCACAAAATCTATTTTACATAATGCATATACACAAGAGAACCCCAAAAATTTTGAAAATCATTAAATCAAAAAGTTTTGGGCAAATCGTACCATGTCTTCTTAAGTCTATTCTTCAATCTTGTCAACTTGGGCATGTTAAATAAATATTAATCAACTATACATTGCCGGTGGTAATAATAAAGACAGCGACTTTATTTTAAAAGTACATCTCTTCTAAATTTATCCTGAATTCTCAATGGACGATAAGTCACAAACCCCTTCGAGAAACGTTGAATTCTTCGAACATACGACACAGAAAATTGTAGTTATTCTCCAGAGTTATTAATATTTGTCCCAATTAAAACTTCGAATCGAAACTTTACCTGAAATCATCAAATAAGAATAATCAGGTTTTATAAGAGAGAGAGAGTTCAAATTCTAATTATATATTTAATAGTTAATGAGCTTCTTAAATGACGTAGTTGTTACTGTTATGCAAGATGTGTCTGCGAGGGATAAACTCAAGGTATGTAATTTTTAAGACAGTGGTTGGTGGGAAGAATGCTAGAGGAAAGGGATGTTAAGAGGCAGAAACGGGTTATGCTTATTACACATCGCTGCTAAGAGAAATATGCTGCATTATAAATTAAACAGAAATGAACACAGCTTATTTTGAAAGCTAGTAGAATTTAATAAAAGGGGTATTTTAAGTTCATAATAAATATAATTAAGAGCTTAGCTTTATTTTAAATAATTTGCTTCTGCGGGAAATTTATACTAAAAATTACTCTGTGAAAAGCCTGTAATAACTGTAACAAATAATAGGAAAATATATTGTTCTTAAGTATTACAGTAATAGACATTGCAAAACTTTGTTTTCCAATTGGATGAATCTTGCATAATATCGTTATATAATAATTTTTTTCTTTCAAAATAATAAAGTTAAATTACTTTAAGTTTCAGATCATGTCGATTTAATATCATTGTTATCAGTCATCTCTCTCTCTCATTCAAAGAACAATATTGTGCATATATTCTCACAAATTTTGTCCAACATGCTTACGTACTATCATTGCAACATATCTACTTATGGTCGCTTCAAACTATTAAAATTCGGTCCTCTTGGAGCTTTTATTGAAACTAGACTGTTTTCACTCGCATTGATAAGCATTCCATAATGTTGTATTAGTACATCGTGTTCTTCATTTAATTGTATTGTAGATGAAGTTTGTAGTTGTAGTTTAGTTAAGTGGGAGCCCTTAGATCTTCTTAACCTTCATTTCCTTTTTTAACATTTTAGATAGCATAAAAAAGCTTCCAAATTTCACATTTTTAAATAAATATTGTTTAAAATTTAAAAAAAGGACAATTGTATATTAATAATTAAAAAAATACTTTCATATAAATAAGATTGCAATTATAAATTTAAACAAAAATTTAATGAAAAAGAATTTTCATGTGGAAGTGGGCAGAGCGATGCCTAGCCAATCCGGTTGTAGCAAAGACGTCCAAGTTAGAGAGGAAAACGTTTTAGATGTAAAACGTTAGAATGGGTTGGTATCGAGTGGAGCTTCTGTGATTGGATGCCCAGAGAAGTCATCTATTTTTGCATTTAAGTTTAGATGATTTAATGATATTAAAATCCTACCATTTAGCTTTCAATTATACCGAAAAACATTTTTATAGCCCTCATCTCTTGATTTTAAAAGGACAGGACTTGCATTTCTAAAACGAAATTTTTTTTACACTCCTTTTGGAAGTCGAATTCCTCTAACCCTTTCTTTAGCGAATCTTTTTTCAACAAAAACAAACATGTTTGCCAAATCTCAAGTACTTATGTATATAATAGTTCTAACACGGGATTTTTTTTCATTTATACGTCGTCGCCATTCTCAACCCGGCTTTGGAATTCGATTTCAGAAAAACTCATTCTTAAAGTTTTTCTATTAAACAACAGAAACATGCCTGCTAAATTTCAAGTATGTAAGTTTAATAGTTTAAAAATGGGAATTTTCGTCTACACCTCCTTACAGCTCCCATTGGAATCAATTTCAATCAACCCGTTCTTTGCGATGTTTACAAAACTAAATAAAAATGACTGCAAAATCTCAAGTATGTAGGTGTAATAGTTTCGATGATCTCGTTAAGAGTGAGTTTATGAATACATATATAGCTTTTCTCCAATATTTATATATATAAATTAAAATCAGAAATTGAGAGCGAGAGAGAAACTGCAGAAAAGTGACTTAGATCAACTGTATTTTCAGTTTTTTTTTTTTCAATTATCCTTCAATTTCTTTCTTGTTTAATATCAAAGGTTTATATAAAGATAAGTTTAATACTGCACTTTTTTTTTTTTTTATATATTAAAATATATAAAGAACAAGGACACGTGGAAATATTTTTTGACAATCTGTCAGCAACTTAATTTTTTACTTTCAAATTATTGAAATAAAAACCAAAGAAATATCACCATGTGTATACTTTTAGATGTTATTCTGAGCTCACTTGACTTTATTTCATTTATTGTTCAGATTATTCAAAGAACAATCGGTTACAGTCAATATTTTTGTAATATTTCGCGATGAAATAAATTAGATCGTAATGTCTCAAAATGCGCAAATTTGGGGGAATTTAAAATAATTTATGTTCATATTAAATTATGTATTTTGTAACATTGTATAAGATGGACAGGCAGGTTTTTAAAATGCTTATGCACTATATATTTATCTATATTATGAATATTTGAAACATTTTATTCCAATAGCACTGATATCAAAAATTATTTGTGTAGGGGTTCTACTAGGAAGAATACTACATGTCATTGGGTATTTTTTACTGGCTTTTATTTGACACAAATTTGAAGATTTTAAAACTTAATAATACTTTAATACTTATTACAAAAATGTATACATTTGGGACCTTCATTCGCAAGGCCATTTTACTAATTTATCAAGTATTCCCTAACCTAAAATGCATGTTTTAAATAGCATTAAATAGGAGAGAGAAAAAAATAGAAAAACAGTGTAAATTTCGCATTATGTTTCAAAAATTACGGTTTGGTCTTTAAATTTTAACTTTTTTTCCCTTATTGGTGTTAAATTGTCCGTGAAACCATTTTGTTTTACAAAGTTTTAAAAAAAAAGCTTCAGGTATATTCACCACATCATTTCTATTCTTTGGAGTATCAAAGCAAGATGTATTATGTGATTAGCGAATTGGATACCATTTTTAAACATATTCGCTAAAAAAAATGTCTTTCTAAGATTCAAATCTGTCAGGCTCACAGCCAATTCATTAAGAGGGCATTTTTCGATTTTTGGCACAGATTGTAAGATAAAAACTATTATGGACACTGTAATTAGTACTGTTAAATACATTTGAATGATATGAAAAATATTGGATATTAAGGCATATTTTGTTCAAAAGAAATTAGTTTTCCCCTTTTCAGTTTATTTCAATAAAAGGATCTCATATCAAAAATTAGTCAATAAATAACGATTTGATTTCACATTGATTGTTTACAGGATGATTAAGCAAAGTATGTCAATTTAAAGTTTAATCGTACAAAAATCTTTCAGACGTTTTTATATTTTTTTAAAAGAATATAACTATTTTTTTGTGAATTTGGAACAATATATATTTGTTTTTGAACATTTCAGAAAATTAATTTTTTTGAAAATTGTAGATAATGCTCATAACGTTTATTATTATTATTATTATTATTGTTATTTTCTTTTTAAAAAAATTGTAATGAAGAATTTCATTTTACTTTTAAAAACACAACAAAAAAGACATGTGCTAATATTACCTTGTGTTATTCTACACATTTAATGTTTTCTACCCTAGTTAGATTTTATATTGTTGGTGTGGTTGTTAGGAGAGGGGTTGCCACAGCTCAGGTGTCGTCCTCGTCACTTGACCATAGTTAAAA
This sequence comes from Trichonephila inaurata madagascariensis, assembly GCA_019973955.1. Classification (NCBI taxonomy): domain Eukaryota; kingdom Metazoa; phylum Arthropoda; class Arachnida; order Araneae; family Nephilidae; genus Trichonephila; species Trichonephila inaurata. Next base: position 8,172 of record BMAV01023749.1, read on the forward strand.
TTTACGTGGTCCATCACCAAAAGCCCTCGTGTAACTTAACAATGCGTCGTTAATATTCACTCTATCATCGTCTAGATTTGATATTATATGATCTGTCGCCCACAAGAATAGAACAGTATTCTTTTAACTCTAATGGCCGTGATAGTCAGGAAGTCTTGGTCGTGAACTCACGGTCAGTGATGTGGACTTCTTATTTCATGTGAAATATTTTGAGGTTCAAACACCTCTCGTTAGCTTGGTGGGGACTTTCGAAGTTTGGGGTACTAGCTCAGTTGAGGTACTGTCATTTGACCGTACTTCAAAGTTACGAGGTCCGTCGTGAACACAAGTATCGTGATGCTCAAAATTGCAACGTGAATAGAAAATCAAATCAGTAAAAATTTAACTTTTTTTTTCAAATTCCTACTATTAGCTCACAATCTCTATATATTTCTTTATCTTCGTGGAATTTTCGATCGTTAATAAAATACATTTTAAAGCATTCAATTGAGCTGAAATTTTATATACATGATTATTTTGGATGGCATTACAATAATTTAACTATAATTAATAACAATTGATTGATTAAAACTAATTATTCAAAGAATTACAAATACAGTGACGTTGGCATCATTTTTGATGACTTAGCGACCATTTTGACGATTTGTGTTAAAACATGAAAAGGTTTTCTTTCTCACATTTAAAAGCGCTCGTTTGATCTGAAATTTTCTATACACTATTGTTTACGGTAAAAATACTATAATTTATTTATAATTAATTAAAGTTAATTGACTGAAACTAACTATTTAAAAAATTAAAATACAGCGACTTGGGTCCAAGCTTTAAAAGATTTTTCTTCTCACGTTTTAAAGCATTCAGTTGAACTAAAATTTTATATACACGATTGTTTTGTATGACAATACAATACTTTAATGATAATTAATAAAAAATAATTACCACTTAATATTGTGATTCTGTCATATGTATTTACATATTTATATTAATTGTGACTATTTAATAAAAAGTAGCTAAAATAAAATTTTTCGTTGTTCATCTAAGTAGAAATTGACTTTAAAAAAAAAATTTTATATTACTTTTGTTAAAGTTGTTGTAAAAAGCAATTCTTATTATGTTACATTAGAGCAACTATTTATGGCTTTTCTTTTAAATATTATTTTTTTGTTCCGAATAAGACATACAGTTTTTTTTCAGCAATTTCTTAATTTTGAAGTTGATAAATCTCAAGAAAATTAATTAAAAATATTTTAAAAAAAAACATTTTAATATGTAGTTATAAAGTGTATTCAAATTCGTTCACTATCTAAAGGCCAATTTTCTTTTTTTGTTAAATATTGGACTTGTTAAGATATACTAAATTTGTTAAATAATAAAACATGTTCATTGCTAATTTAACCACAATTTTTTAGATATATTCCTGAATTCCAATATAATATCATAGCATTTTGTTTGAAGTTTTTTGATTTAAAAAAAAGGATTCCCATCTATTTTTATTTATCTGTTTCGTATTTACAGTAAAAATTTATTGAATTTATTTTAACTACTGTGGGGATTTTTAATATAATATACAACTATTTCTAAAATCCTCCGAATGGATTTAGGGAGGGGTTAAATATTTATTTTTTTTTCATCTAATTGTTATTGAATCGTCAAAATTGAAGGACTTAAAACTTCTACATATAACGATTAGTATTTATCCTTTGTTTGTTTGATAAGTATTAATATACAACTAAAATGTGTTATATTTTCAGCATTTTCAAATTAGCAATTCTCAAAACTAAACTTTTTATTCTAAGCCATTAAAAAAAATTTTTAATGTCACGATAAAAATGTTGATCTTTTAACTGCAGGTAATCAGCTAAAAACATCTATGAACACCTATAAAATCTATGTAAGCTCTTTTTATTTGCTGTCTTTTTATTTAGAACATCGTTTATTTAAATTTATAAGCTGGACAGTTTGAAAAGGCATTTTAGATATCCTTATTATTTACTTAGAAATTTGTAAATACGCAAACATGCAACATGTTTGGCTTTAAGAATAAATCAACAAAGATATCTTCCAAGATTCATGAATAGTAGTCTAGGTTATATATTGATCTTTAATTCAGATTTACATTCAGTAAGGTCGCTATCACATAGTCGATAGCTCATCGTTAGACCTTTTCAGCAGATTTCAAAATATTATGTGCGAAAGATTGTCCGTTGTGTTCAACATTCTCAAATGATAGTTCATGGAATTAAAATAGAATAATCCATTGCAATTCCCGTTATTCATCAAATAAATATTGCCTTTCGAATGACGCATAAGCAACTCATATTGTTCTGAAATTGAAGCTAAGCTTTCTGTCTCTAAAATTCTACGAATTCGGGAAATAATTTACGCGGATCAGTTGAACGTAAAGTTTATCGTAATTTCAAATACTAAAATTTAGAATATATTTGGTACTTCAAAAATCAAGAATCATTTTGATAAATCAATTCCGTTTTGTCATTAAATTGCTATTTATAATTAATTTTATTAAATTAGCAAATTCGAAAATAATTATTAAATAGAATATTGATTAATAACTTTTTTTATATAAATATCTTAAGAAAACACTTATACATACTCTTTGCTTGATCATTATCATCATTTGATTTTGTTGTCTAAATTTACATACCTTAACACCTTATTTACCGACGGTTCTTATACCACTCACTTTAAAATTACATAGAATATCCATTTTTACGAATACTCTAACGATACTTAGCAGGAATATTCTTTTAAATTCACTCTTCAAAAATGTATGACAACACGGGTTCTATATAATGAGTATTTTAGAAGGGAAAGCTAATAGTTTTATAGCAAAAATTGCGTTTTCAACTGACGGCGTTTTCAGCGGATTGCAAAGGTTGTCATTTTTGTTCCGAAAAATAGTTAATGCAAAAGGTGTCTTATTTTTTTGTGTGTTAATTAAGGCCTTAGAAAACGATTTGACTATTTATTTAAAGTGAATAGTGTGTATAATTAATTTTACAGTTGAATATCTTTAATTAAATTATTAGCTGTAACGGATTAAATTTCCCGACAGTTAAGTATTTTGTTTGTGTATATCCCTTAATTTTGAATGTTGTGATTCAAAAAAATATTGCATGAAATATGAATTGCCTTAAATCGTAATGCGGTATATGATAAAGGCCTAAGTTTGATTTGAGCTTTTATTAATGTAGCATTTTAAAGTTGACGAAAATCTATTGTCTTGAGCACTCGTAGTTTCAAACAATGATCAAATGACATGTACAAAACTTGACCTGACATTCTAATTTCTAAATTTTCTCAACTTTCTAAATGAGTAAATGTTTATAAACGTCGCGCTACGAAACAACTCGAGAGTTATTGTTGACGAGCCTCAAAATTTTGAACCCTGGTCAAGTGATGAGAACGGTATTTGAGCTGGCACCATCCTCTCCTTAACTCTATCTTTACGCCAACAGGAGGATTTTGAGTCAAGGAAGATTTAAAATTGTAACGTTTCCACCTCACAACTGCAAAATTGGATTCCAGCATTAGGCCGTTCATGTCCACACTGTGCACCCCTCGAATATTATGAGTTCCTTTCATTAAACTTCACCCCGACAACCGATGGCCATGAGAAAACAACACTTCATGCTAGCCGAATCCCCGAGTGTAATTCGAGGTGTAAGAAGTAACCATCCAACCCCAAACAAGATGGAAAGGGAGTCCATTTTGAAACAATGGAAAGAATAGCTGTGTTTCCTCTTCATTCACAAATAACATATTCTGTAGAACAGTGTTTCTCAAACAGTGGGGCGCGCCTCTGTAGGGGAGCATGATAACCCTACGAGAGGGGGGTGAGCATATTGAAAAGTTAAAAACAAAAGGTTATTTAATTAAAAAATTTTCATTTACTGAAAGTAAACAAAGTGCATTCTAACATAATTACATATAAAATACAAGTTTACACTGATATAATACACTTATATACATGTATCAATACTGCAATGCATTTTATAATTAATTTAACAATACTAAGTTAAGAACAAGTTTAACAATTACCAGTGACCCCATGGGCTTGTCATATATAAAATTACATATAAAAGTTAAGACTTATCTTGATAATTAATCCCGAAACTGCCGATTAAAAGATAAGGATTCACTCCCCAAGGCACGTATATGTGATGTATTGGGGAGGGGATGAAAAGGAATAAATAAATAAAATCATCTCCGAAATAAAAATCCTTCGCAAATTCTGTCAAGGTCTTTTTATTACATTCCAAAGCCTTCGGAAAAATTTTATGGATAATAGTTCACAGAGAAGATCATACTTCGAAAAGACGTAAATGTACCTCCGAAGCATTTAACTCTTTCCCTGAGTGATACGTTTATGTACGCCGGTGGCACTTTATACCTTCAGCGTCAAGGTATAGTTTTTATTGAATTCAACACATTGTTATTGTATGGAGTGGGGGCGCGTTGAAAAATTATGATTGAATATTGGGTCGCAAATACTGAAAGTTTGAGAAGCACTGCTGCAGAACGAAAATAGTTAATAGTTTGAATAACTTGTAACCAACTGTACATACTGTAATTAAAAAGCTGTGTATGAAATAAATAAACTATTTAAACTCTTAACTCTCTCGTGTCCAATTGACTTTCCCAAACGTCACAACATGCTTCAGTCCCTCTACACGGTGGATGCTTTAAAACACTTGAGCTAGAAATCATAAATCACCTGCCACGAGTTCGGACCATGACTCCTAGTCTACCTCAGCCTCACACATCAAATTAAAAATTTTGCGAATCAATATGTTTAACCTACATCAGCCTCTTTGGCATCGTGGATCTTCTGTCGTGCCAGGTTATGAGTCCAGGACTCGACAAAGCTTGTCAAGTTTGTGACTTAAACACTCGGCTTCCGTGATCACGCCTTAATCCAAAATAAGTTTTTTAGAAATCAAATACTGTTCCCTGGTGACCCTTCGGACCCAATTTTTTTTATTAAAACAAATTTTTGAAACAAATTGAGTGTTTTTAGGAAGTAAAATAAAAAAAAAATATGTTAACACGTAAAATTTTTTAAATAAATATTGTACTTTTAGAAAAATTGGTTGTTTTTAAGGAAATTTTACTAAATTTTTACTAAAACGGGTAACACTGTATAAAAATTTCTAATAAAATTATCATAATTTGCTTTATACACAACATACATAGTACGGTGCTCATTAAAATTAACCAAATCTAAGAGAAATATTAAAATACAAAAGAGTTACAGACAATTATACATATTAATTGAAAATTTTGATATTTTTTAAGATTTTTTTATTTATAAAAACTACCCTAAATGAAAAATTGTTTAGCCTACAACAAAACTTATAGTCCACTTTATGAAAAACAGTATAACAAACATTCCCATAAAATTTCAAAACGTTATCTGGTTTAGTTCTAAGATATCATGTATCTGGTAAAGATTTTCTTTCGAAAAACTAATTTAAAGTTTTATCTTACTGCCCTTTTGCATAGAGCGATGTTTTTAAAATCACTATAACTGTATTTCTATTTCGCGTAAAGGAAAAAGAAAAACTGTTTTGGAAAGAAAAATGTTCAAACTATAAGATTTTGAAATTTAAAAAAAATGCTTAGATAGATAAAAAACGAAATTTTCAAGGTAGACAGTCACCTTAAAATTTTTAAGTTAGAATCAAATGGTTTTAATAAGTTATTGCCGGGATACGTTAAGCTTGAAAAGTAGTTTAGTATAAGTACTTTTAAATGTTTGCGCGTTTTAACATATTATATTATTCATACCATATATTATTTTTTTTGTAATTATCTCTATGTGTTTGTAGAAGAAATCATGCTTATTCTGCTATAGTTCATCTTTAAAATATCTCAATGTATAATTTTTGTGGTAAAAAATAAACATCAACATAGTTATGAATTAGCATAAAAAATATAAACTCTTTCTCAAATTGTTAAAATCGAAAACAAAAATTCATCTCTTGTATTTCAGCACATTTTGAATTTTTACCCCATTTTTCCTTTCCAGGATTATTAATTCTTCCATCTCAGTCTTTCTTTTATATCATTTTTCTTACTATTATTAAGATTTTTCCAAAGAGAAACAGAAAAGAAAGAAAGAAATTCATATAAGAAGACAAAAGAAAACCAACAATGTGTTGCAGTAAAAATCAAAGCCATAAAGCTCATTTTCTTTCATCGACGTCAAAGAATTTCAAATAATCCTTTGTTGAAAATAATGAAGAAAATGAATAGACAAAATATGGTACTCAGCTAATTTACATTTCCATTTCTTCAAATCCATATCAATTCCTTTCACGGTTATTTTAATGCATATTCTGAAACGAATCTCGGCCCCGATTAATCATATATATTCCTCCAAACCAGTCAATTAATTCAGAACAGGTTCAACAAATACATAAATATAAGTAACTATAAATGCATCGCCGAGCTATATTAATACATTTTCATCGCCAGGAATTAAGAGGGACTACTTTCAAATCCCAAGTGATGAGATTCTCAGAAGTCACATATGAATAATATGCAAATATCGTGACGGCAAAAAAAATTCTGAGACGGAGGTTTTTGTGGCATTGACGTAAGTGCGACCTTGCACATTCTCTCTTTTGTAAGCCATACGAATGCTAATGAAATTGATTATTATTCAGAAGCTGTAAAATATTATGTGATGAGGTGTAGAATATTCAGTGGAGCTTTGATCGCGTTGAGCGAGCATTGCGTGCACTCGTACTTTTCTCTCGGTAATTTTACCTTTCAGCTATTTTAAAGACCTGCCATGTTTTTTTGAAGAAAGGAAGTTGGAAACATTATCCTAATCTATGAAGCGTCTAAAGTCCTTTTTATTGCAGTTTTGGAAGTTTACGTCGCTACTAAAAGGTTTATTAAAAATATATTTATCAGTGCGAAAATAGCTTTATATAGTGGTTTATGTTTTGTAAACATCACTATATTTAATACGTTGGAGATTCTCAATCTGTAGGGTGTGCTCCCCAAGTGGGCGGAATAACCTTGCGTGGGAGGGGGCAGGAGCGAGTATATCGAAAAGTCGAAAATAAACAAATATTTTTAAAAATTAATTTAGTGAAAGGAACCAAAACAAAATACACGCTGCATGTTATTGAAATCTGTTCTAATTTAAAAATTAGAAAGGAAAAGTAATATAATACTGATTCAATTACTTTAAAGTAACATAAAATATATATTACTTAAAACGGTGCTTTTCAAACTTTCAATATTGGTGACCCAATTTTCAATCCTAATTTTCGGCTCCCCTACCCTTATACAATCAAAACGTGTTGAATGCAGTAATAATGTACTTTAATGCTAAAGATACAATACGACCTTAATTATAAACTGTACAATTTATCAATATGAAAATTATATTTTGTATAGATTAATTTAAGTAATAAATATTTAAAGTTGCTTTTAAATAATAGAATAATAATTTTCATAATTCAGAATGTATTTTATTTCACTCCATTTCTGTAAATTAATATTTTTTTAAAACAATCACTAGTTTTTGACTTTTTCAATTTACTCGCGCCTGCCACAAAACGTTATAACCCCTGTAAGGGGATGCACCCAAAAGTTTGAAAAACGCTGATTTAAAAGTAACTTACGTAAAACATGAGTTACTTAAAAGTATATAACTTACTTAAAATATCTACTACTTAAATGTAACTTACTTAAAACATCTCAGTTACTTAAAAATATCTTACTTAAAATTTCTCTTACTTAAAAGTAAGACATACAAAATTTAATACTTATCTTGATAATTTTTACAGTTCATAAAATTAAGGTCCTGATAGTTTTATTGTCAAAGTGCATTATTATTGCATTCAATGCATTATTATTGCAAGGAAGGAGGGCATGATTAATATTATGATTGAATATTGGGCCACAATTATTGAAAGTTTGAGAAGCGCTGATTTAATATGAAACTATTTTTTTACATGAATGAGTTAAAAATTAAACAATATGTTGAAAAATTGTATATTTCGACATAGAGAACATGTGTTAAAATAAATATTTCCACTTTGTATTAATAACAAATTATGTTGTTGTTTGCTGTTTTCATTTCACTCATGTTTACATGTTATACGGTGAAAAAATTTTCAATACTTTCGGCTTAAAATAAACTTAAACATTCAGGGCAAATAGAGGTGGAGTGATATAAGAATAGAAAATATAAAACTTGCTGAAATTAAAATGCGTGTGAATAAGTAATGGCAAATAACTTAAATCACTATACATTATTTAACCTTTAAGTATACAGTAAAGATAGAACTAATCAATTTATTTTAAACTTGTGCATGTCGTTTATCTTTGATATTCAAATGATTTCTTTCTCTTATAGTGTGTGTGTGTGTGTGTGTGTGTGTGTGGTTTAACCGAACGGGCCATCAATTTCATTTAGTTGCAGATATTTTATTTACGAACGCAAAGCAAGAAGAGAAAAGCAACACGAATACACACGGACATTAGACAAAAGTGTTCATTCTTTGCATTCTAGAGATCTAAAATCCTTTATACTTTTTTCTACCTGAAATTGCTAGGATTTCTGATTTCCTATGATTTCCGGTACTTAAGCTCTTATTGGTTGGAAACCATAGCTGATGCAGCATTGCATCATCTCAGTTTGAAATTTGTCAACGGGGCATTTTTAAAGGGATAATATGGCGGTTAAGCTGGTATTTCGCATTAGGAAAGTAAGTTAAAAGAATTAATTTTCATCGATGATTTGGGAGGTTGAAGATCATTATAAATTAAGGCAATTCCATTGAAAGGGAATTTAAGGGGGAAAATATATGTGTATTTATAAGTAAAATAAAGAATAAATGATAAAAAATAACCTATCATAATTATATATATATATATATATATATAGTGTGTGTGTGTGTGTGTGTGTGTGTGTGTGTGTGTGTGTGTGTGTGTGTGTGTGTGTGTGTGTGTGTGTGTGTGTGTGTGTGTGTGTGTGTGTGTGTGTGTGTGTGTGTGTGTGTGTGTGTGTGTGTGTGTGTGTGTGTGTGTGTGTGTATGTGTGTGTGTGTGTGTGTGTTAAGTATTGTAGTAGCGTTGGCCGATGTAGATTGTTGTCATATTTGATTATTAATGACGTCTTGAGAAGTGTGTCTTATCTTTTATTTTGAAGCACACATAGCATAACTGGTCAATCACTTTATATATTGACATCTATTTGTTAAAAAAAACACATAAGCAGACACATAACAGAAGCGATATCTTGACGGACCTAACACACAAACAAACAGAGCTGCAATTATTTACCTTCTTACATGATGAGGGCAAGCAGACCAAGAGAGCGATTACACACGATTTTTGCTTTTATAACAGCAGTGCAAGCGCGTGATGATTACGTAATAATAGTTCTGATTGAATAGAATGGGCGGGGCAGGGATTTTGGAGTAGCCGATTACGATTAAGATTACAATGTTATTTTTAGACTAAAAATAATTAAAATTTGTTTAAATATTAGTACAATGAGTTAACAAAAAGGATACTAGAAGGAATTATGTATATATATATCATAAATAATTCTTATGGTGAGCGTAGTACTCTTGAATCGACTTTAGTCCCCAAAACTACGCATTTTTGCATTTCAAAACATCAGCTTTATCTTCCATTCGGTATTTTTCCAAGAATTCGACTATATATTCTCTTAATTTTGGATATTTTTTAGAATTTTAATATTAAAATTAAATTAACTGCACAAAGCTTTATATCTTTTAAAGTAAAATAGTATTTCAGAAACTATACTTTTCCTTATATTTTTCAGAAGGGAAACAAAAAAGAAAAATATATGACCCATATTTTTACTTTAAACACCTGAAATATTATACTCTGTCCTATTTCCGAATTATTTATTACGTTAATCTTTATTTCAGTGAAAAAAAGTAAACTTTACTTATAATAACTTAATTACATTTGGCAAACATTTTACATTACATATATTTTATTTACATTTGGCAACCAACATGACCGCACCCATATTATCAGCTGAAACACTAAACTATGAATGCTAATATGAATGCTATTTTGTTTAATTATACTTCTAACTATATTTTCCTTGAATTTTGAAGATTCTTTTTTCTTTTGCAGTTGGAATTGCTGTTATATTTTTAAGACATCAATGTAAAAGTGTTGACAAAAGTAAGTTTCTATTTTCTTCAATTATGTTCTTTTTTATTTATTCATTTTTCGATTTATACAATTTCAAGAATATACTTAACATATATAATCCAAGTATTCCCAAAACAAACCTACTTAATAGAAAAACGATGCTTGTTGTAATGAATTTTCTCAGACCAAATGCAAATTATTTATCAGGTAGTCAATTTTTTACCACTTTTTCCTCTAATTTTTAAAAATAAAAAAACCCTAGAGAATCTAAGATTTAATTTAAAAGTACCATGAGATGAACAAATAAATATAAAAGCAAGATAATGTCTTTTTAAATGTTTATATTAACATTATAACTTCAAATTTCTCGAAAATATTTCATTTTTATTTTAAATACCTATTTCTTAAGCCATCTATATATTTCCTTAACAGTATTTGCATTTTTAATTATTAAAATTAGCCTTATTTACATAACTGTGTTTTAAATTACGGTAATAACTCGACATTCGCTACTTCTACTTATGCTACCCCGACTTACGCGATTTTCAAATCTCTTTGATTCATCTTATATTTGAGCACTGCACAACTCGATTACTCACTCACCGCTTCCTGTTTAGCTGATGCAAATGTTAGGACGTATTGTGCGGAATCGACGCTTAGCGATAAAATTTTTAATTTACCATAATATATTTAAGTGCTGCAGGATTCCCACAATCAGGAGCTGACAACTGGGGACCTCATATAAATTCATGAGCAAGAACAAAATATTGAAGAAATTCAGTCTTTAGACCCAGTTTAATCAGAAGATCAAACGATGGTTGGGAATTTGACAGAAGGCATCAGTTTGATTATAAAGAGGTAACACACACACAAATTTTAGAAAATATACACACACTCCAACGAAGAACATATTTTAAAACAAAACAAGGAATGAAAAAGAAAACATTATTAGCATGCTTCGAGGAAATTTTGCAGGAAAACAAATAATCTTTGAGCTAGCAGACTACTTTTTGATAGATTTCATGAAACCTACATCAAGATAACTTCGGCTTGGGATTTTGTATTCGTGCTATATCCAATATTTCATTAAACATTTTTTTTTTCTAAATTATTATTTTCTCTCGCCTCCAGCCCCAATTAAAAGTAATTCATACGTATTTATATGCAAAATTATACCCCTATTTGTCGGAATTTGGCTTACGTGGTTGTCACTCAATCTCACATATCGCGCAAGTTTGGGGTATTACTGTAATAACATGTTGTTAGTTAATCAAAATGCAACACCATTAAGAAATCACTCAACTAACAATAATTTTTACCCATGCCGCAAGACATGCAAATTATTAACATTGAAATACCAATGCAAAACATGCGTACTAGTGCCGATTATAAGACATATATATAGAAGGAACATGATAGTTTTTGTCCGATATGTGCTCCATTGTTGTTGTTTTTTACATAAGGAGCTCCTGTATATCTCATCGAAGTATATGCAATGCTGTCAAACTCGTATCTAGTTTAACATCGGAAGAATTGCAACTTAAACCGATTATAGATTATCCTTCCAAAAAATAGGTGATTTTGTACTGAACGAACTCAATAAATAGTAATGCAAATATCCAATCGGTGAAGGATAGACGTATCAACTGACTATAAAAAATGTATCAATTTCGTCAAACCACATGAAAGTGATTGCAATTAAGCTACGTGTTTTAAATGGTGAATCAAATTCTGTGTCATCGAGAACTTTATTATAAAAATAATTTTCTATCCCAAAAACAATCCCAGAGTATATCGCATCAAATGCAGCAGCAAGGAATTTAAGCAGTCTAATGTTAAAGTTACCTTTGATTTGTAACCTAGAGTTTATGGCTTCATAGGTGCGTTAAATGCCCAATATGAACACTAATGATACAATATTGCTGTTTATTTTAGTTGGGTTTTGCAGTATTTGTTAAATAACGGACCAGTTACGCATTGCTTCTTTTTTTTTCTTTCTTTTTATACAGCCACACACACTATTTTTATGCTCTTTACAAGGTGCAGCAAAATTTAGTTATTTAACATTAAGTGGGAGTTTCAAGGTATTAGAGTTCTATTATTGCCGACATCTAGCTTATTCCAAAGAAAACTCTCGTCTGCTGCAGAGAAGTGCAGAAACTCTGTGCTGCAGAGAAGAACATTTGCTTTGACGCATGCGCCAACAATTGTCGTTTCGGACAAATCGTGATTTTGCTTAGAGCATTATAAAAAGCAAAATAGAAGAAAAACGCATACTCAGAGCTAGCTGATCATCTGTGTGTGTGTGTGTGTGTGTGTGTGTGTGTGTGTGTGTGTGTGTGTGTGTGTGTGTGTGTGTGTGTGGTGTGTGTGTGTGTGTGTGTGTGTGTTTTGTGTGTGTGTGTGTGTGTGTGTGTGTGTGTGTGTGTGTGTGTGTGTGTGTGACTCCCGTAATATTATAGTGTGGAGTCTGGTATATAGGCGTCTCTGAGATTAATTTTTGCGAAAAATGAGATGAATCACGGTATAGATCATCAAAAATTTTTTTAAATTACAGTTAGGACCCAAAAAGTGAACCTTTTAAATGGAAGCGATTGTTCTTTTAAATAGGATTCTGCTACTGCTTGTAAATTGAAGCCATCTTACGAGTGTTTGAAAGAGAATATGCCAGACCACAGGCAAAATATTATAAAAGAAGCATTTTTCACAAAAGGAGAACATTTTGAAAAAAAGGTTATGTTATTCTAAGTTAATTTTTTGCCGAAATAGTGTATTTAAATACTTTTTTGTCAAAATGTCCTTAGAACAATTTTATACATGTATTCTAATCTAAGTGACACTAAATATCATGAAAATCATCCATTTATGCGCTTTTTTTAAAATCATGATTCTGAACGCGTAGTCGGATACCTTAATACACTACTTGATAATTATTTACTTTGTACCAAACTTTTGAAATATTTCATATTTTTATTGCTCTTTTTTTTTAAATAATATGTATGTAAGGTATATGTAAACCTTCATTTAAATTAAGCATTCAGACTTGAGCCTGAATTACACACATTCCGTTTTTTTTTAATCTCAAAATTTCTATTTTAGTATTAACATTGCGTATTGCTTTGTAATTGCATATAAAAAGCTCTACAGTTTAAATTTATATCCTTAAAGTAGCTGCAAAATGTTTCCCACTCTGATAAACTGTAGCTCAGATAATTAGAGCTAGTCCCATATAAACCATATTCGTAGTTTCCACAGAATTGTAGTCAAGTTCAAATTTTAAAAGAAATAACTTTCTAACTAAATATTCGAAAACAATATATTGGTTGAGGTCTCACGGATGTCTTACTTGCACTCTCATATATGAAAAAAAAAAGGTAAAGTGTTAATTGAGCACTTAATACATATTTATTTCGAAATGTAATAGGGAAGTAAATTTTATTTTTAATCATTTTCTTTTCCATTTCAAATATTTCTAATTTAATCAAATGAAGCAAACACATCAATGGCAAATCTTCGAAAAAATTAATTAAATTACGTGTTTTTATACTTTTTTTTTGGTATTGAACCAATAAGTCTTAATATTTGGAATGGCAAATATTGACGTTCTAATTTAATTTACGCATCCTACAGAACAAAAACAAAATCCATTAATTTAAAGAGATGCTCTACCCCTGGTTTTGACTCTAAAAAGGTCAGTTTTATATAAAAAAAAAACTACTAAAACAATAAATTAGAGGAGTAGGTTTACAAACATTTCCAACAAAATCGAATAACGATTTATAATTCTTATTAAAAGTATAATAGGTATTAATTTTGTTCAGACTTCTGTATTAGATGAATCAGGAAAAACTTTCTTTTCCGAATTTCAAAACCTACAAATGTGGAAAAGATGTCATCTGGTACACAGATCAAGGGAAAACTAAAATAAAAAAAAATTAATTTTTATATTAAGTATTGTCACACAAGGAGAATGAAATATAGGTATCTGAAGTTTTAAGTCAAAGTAATTTTGGTTAATGGAAAATAGGCATTTTAGTACTTCTTAACATTTATTGCTATGAGATAATATCTACTAAATAGTTATAAGTATACATTTAACACTTTCTGCAGTATTAAACTTTCAGAAAAACCTACTTCTGTCGAAATTTTACAGCATGATAAAGCAGAAAATGGCTAAAAGCGTCGGTCTAATTGTTAGTACGATTCGTGAGGAGAAAGTGCAAAATTATGAAATATGCGATGTGCATTGTACTATTCACTACTCAATATTTACTTACTAAAAATCCTCACTTTTGGTTATTATTGTAGAAAAAAAAATTTACGTTAAGTTAAAGATCATCTAGCCAAAATAAGGTATTTTTCTAATTTTTCGAAAATGTTTGGCAATAATAAACTTTCAATTTATTTTCTTGATTGCTTTTCTCCTCAATTTCATACCATAGAACAAGGGTTGGCAACCTTTTAACTGAGGCGTGCCAAACCAATCTACCAATATGATTCTGCGTGCCAAACAGTAAAATTTTTTAAACAATTTTGATTTCCGCGATAATACATGCAGAGTTAGAGTATAGAAATCGATAATATAGATTTAAAGTTTAATTATATATAAGTTTTGAATCATTTAAAGAAAAAAGACATAAAAAGGAAAAAGAATGAAATACAACTATTTTTTCAAAAACAATTTTAAAAATTAAAATTGTACTTAAATTATGCATTTTTAAACATATATATATTTATTAACAAAAGAAATAGACACAACAAAAAAATATAATTATATCCCTTCATTATAGTTAAATAAAAATTTTAATGCGAACTTAGTGCTTGCACCGCTACTTTTTCATATCGCAAAATCAGGTGTGCAATATGTGACTTTGAATTTGACAGGATTCGTAACATTCTTGTGGGCTCGAAATTTTTTTCGTAAGGCGAAGGACCTTTTTGTTTAGATGTATTTGCGGAAAGCAAAGTACATTCAATTTTCTCTCTTCAAACAATTAAATCTCTCCAGCAACGACGTTCAATTATTTACAATATTGCTGAAAATTTAGCTTTAGAGCAGTGCTACTCAAACTTTCAATACTTGGAACGCAATTTTCAGTCATAAATTTTTCCCGCCACCCTCCGCTATTTAAACAATAACAATGTATTGAATTCAATAATAATGTACTTTGACTTAAATCTACAATACGAATTAAATTACAAATCGTACAAATTATCAAGATAAGTATTAAATTTTTTATATAATTCTATATATGGCAAGCCCATGGGGTCACTGGTCATTATAAAACTTGTTCTTAACTCGGCATTGTTACATTAATTATCAAATACATTGTACAGTACTGATACATTTATAAATACTATTTAGTATAATATTCAGCGTAAATACTTTTTTTATTTTTTATTATGTCAGAATGTATTCTTTTTTTTGCTTCATTTCAGTGAATTATTAATATTTTTAAATAATCTCTTGTTTTCGACTTACCGATATGCTCGCGCTTCTTTCGCTGGTTTATCATGACTCTGGACGGGTGGTTGCCCCACAGTTCGAGAAATGCTGCTTTAGAGGTATATTTCATACTTTTTTGCTATTCTGTAAATGTTCATAATTCTGAATAAGTTTGTCAAATAAATTCCATAGCAAATGTATCACCTTCCATCCAACTCAAAATTGACAAAATTGTAGAGTAGTGGAGAGTGCCACTGAAAATTGTACCGCGTGCCACATATGGCACCAGTTGCATACTTTGCCAACCCCTGATTTACATCATCTTTTCCGCATAGGCAAATTTTGATTGATAATAATATTTTTTCTTCATATAATGGCGTTACACCTAATTCTTTATATAAAGCTTTAATGATTCTCTCGTAAGAAAATATCGTATTTAATTTCAGTAAAAATAAAATTCTGCAATCTGGTTTTGTTTTACATAATGAACATTATTTTTATAATGCAACATTCCTACACAAACAAGCATTTACAAAAATAAATATTACATCAATGAATATATATACAGTTCGATAAATAGTGATAGCATTGTACCAGAAAATATCGATTAAAAAATCCTTATTATTTCAGAACTTTCGATCAATGGAACGAAACACGTTTCAAATAGCAATAAATCGACATTGACACTCTGAACGAGATCTCATCTTCTAGCGAATGAGCACTAAAATTCGTAGCCCAAATTATAATAGCAAATATCCATTACTTACAAATCAATAAAATAAAAACGAAAAAGGGTGCATAATAAATTCATAAAAATCTATTTTTAGTTTCTAACTAAAATGGATTTCTGTGACTTACGTGAAAATGCTGTATTATGTTCATTTGAATCAATCACAGTAATAATGCAGGAATACGGTAGCGCAGTCTATTTGATCATCAATGGATTGACTTAGGTTACATAAAGCTACGTTGGAAAAGCTGGATGTCTAAAGCATATACCTGTAAATTATGTTAAATGATTTTCAATTACACTTCTCAAAATATGCAATCGTTTTTCTCTCATCACGTTCAGTAACGACTCTGAAGTGAACACCACGTGACAAAAATGTGGTTGAAATGTTGAGCATCCGCTTCATCAATTTCACTTTAGTTACTGAGGTTTTTTATACAAATACGCAAGGAACTGAAATGAACTGGATTTTCTTTTTTTAATATGGAATGCCACTCCTGAAACTAGGCAAGAAGAGAACTGATAATTTGCAATGTAATATTATTAAAAAGAAATATCCTTATTCAAAGCTAAAATGTGGAGTTAGTTATAAATATGACGACAGTTTTAGCTTCTCAAATGTGTAGTTGCCACTTACATTACCTCACAAATTTTCTGTTTGAGTATGTAAATTATTTTGTTTACCTCCCGATGATAAAGTTTTGAATTTATCTATATACATTGATGAAAAAGTGTAACATTTAATACAACAGAGTAAATCTGTCTTTTCATAAATTCTATAATGTTTACAAATTTTATTTTTCTATGTGTGTGACGGAAGTGCTGCTTCAAAAAGGACTTAGGGGAACATTTGCAAGGAAAAACTCATTTACGACTTAAATAATTATGATTCAAGCGAACGCCCAATGTGTGTTTTGCTTTCACAAAACGAATTTGCGCATTAATGTTCAGTGTAAATTTCTCTCGACAATGTTATAGACGTCTTGATGCAGTGTTATCCTGATGCAAAATCAATAAAGACATGATAAGAAATGTTTAAAGAATCAGGAAGCATAGCAATAGACACTTCTAAAAACACTTGGTGGGTACCAGAAATCTGCCTAAGCCAGGGATGGCTAACCAATGGCACGCGTGCCATCAATGGCACGCGACACAACATTTTGGGCACACGATTTCACCTATCAAAACAGTTTGCGTTTTAGTTCAAAATAACAAAGTTCACAATGAAGTATTTCGATCAAACGTGAGTAATTGGTTGCGGGACGGCGGGAGCACACTCGTTTGTTATTGTTTTGCCTTAGTTATGTCTTGGACCGCAATTGCTAATGATGCGCACTGTGTCTATACATAGCACAGTAAATTTCTTTGACACTTCTTGTACTTTAAAGTTTATTTGTGTTATATTTACGATTTCTAACCGTTATTTAACATGGCAAGTTCAGCAAAAAAAAAAGTGCAAGGTAGTTAGTGTAACAAAGAATTTCAGACTTGGTGGATAGAGAAATATGGCATGATTAGTAAAGGCTACAAAGCGGCGTGTATGTTATGCTCTGGAGCAGTTACAAGTAGAACATCGTCTGTAAAACAGATTCCAGACACATTTAACTGTTTTAAGAAGCTGGCTTATGCAATTTTAATCATATTTTCATTTACGTATGCCTACTAGTCATTATTTTAAGAAATAGACTTTAAAGTCTTGTTTAGGAGCCATTTGGTAGATGATTTATAATCATCAGGTATTCTGCTACGAGTCACTTCTGACAATCTTAATATAAGTTATTTGTTATCCAATCTGCAACACAGAAGTCACACTAATAGTACTTTAGTTTGAATTGCACGTATAACTAAAACGTTAACTACTATGCAGTGAAAAATGTATTTTTAGTAGTAAATAATTAGTTTTGGGTTGTTAATATTTAGTTTTATTATTTTTCCTATAATAACAAGTCAAAATTTCTGATGGTATGTCTATACCTCATTCAACATTTCTTGAGAAAAAATGGCTAGTTGATCTATAAAGGTTCACCCCCCTGGCCTAGATTATTCCCAATCGACCAAGGGAACACACGCTGCAAATTTCTGAGGTAAATGGTCTTATAAAAATTGTAACAGTACTTATAATATCTTCAAACAAACATATGTCTAATATTAATATGTGAGCGCAATAAACACTTATAATCAAGTCAAGTCTTTGGGTTCACCCTATATTTCAAATTGTGTTATTATTTTCAAAACCTCTTTACCAAAATATATACACTATCAAAACTTTTGAGTTTCTTATTATACAGATTCTAATAAGAAATTCAAATTCATTATTATTATTTTTTAAATTTTATTTAAGAAAGTTCAGTAAAATTTAATTCCTTAATTATATCAATAAGTCTTATGTTAATTTGCATCTTTCAGTACTTATTAAGTTTTCCTCAGATTTCATATTTCGAACATTTTACATTTTACTTGGAAATGGAAAAAAATATAAAAGAAAAGTAAAATAAGGGCAATTCAATGCAAAAATCCTAATATAGCTAAAAAGTAAACAATAATGAAAAAAAGATATCCGGTTAATTTTCTTAAATTTTGAAGGAAAAAAAATATTCCTTATTTTATATATATACTAAAAGATGAAACCATCAAAAAGAAAAATACAATGTTTATGTATAAGATTTAATTTAATCCATTTACATTTTTTACCAGTTTTTTTCTTTGTTATGTTCTGGAAAATAAAAATAAAAATGTCCGATACTAATAAACAAAATCATTCTACTTTAAATTCCAAGTTACACAAATTTTGTAACATTGAAACAAAGGAAAGGTTGTTTTAAAGAAAATAACACTGTTAACTTTAAATTTATGTTTTTTTTTCACGTAAAAGCAAGCGTTTCTGCGTTGTTAAACAAAACTTTAATCATCGTATTTCAGCCACATTCTAACATTTTATGTTCCCGCGCAAGAAAGTTAGAAATACGTTAAACATTCCTTATGCATTCAAAGTGCGAAGAAATGATGCGGGAAAAGTGGTGAAATGCAGTGATTCTTGTCCAGACGATGGCTTTCAAGGAATCTTGGAAAAATATTTGCCGAAGCTCCAGTTGCATACCAATATTCTAATCTCTGACGCCTACCCTGCGTTATCGAATAAAGAAATTCACCACCTTTCAGAGACTTTTTCGAGAGACTCCAAAGAGAAAAGAAATTGGTTATGTTGATTTCCTTATACATTTCTTTTTCCTGTTGAGTTTTCTGAAACAAAAATAAATTTTCTTTTATATAATT
This sequence comes from Trichonephila inaurata madagascariensis, assembly GCA_019973955.1. NCBI lineage: Eukaryota > Metazoa > Arthropoda > Arachnida > Araneae > Nephilidae > Trichonephila > Trichonephila inaurata. Next base: position 27,797 of record BMAV01023749.1, read on the forward strand.
AATGAGTAAAAATGAATTAGTCTAATGAAAATATACCATACACTAAAACCTAAATAAAACTGCAAAACCGTAAAAGTAAATATTAAAATACAGTTAGCCTATCAAAGTAATACTGTAAAGAAATTGTGAGAACAAAAATTTTAATAATAATGTATTAAAGAATATTTATACTGTTGGCAAATAAAAAAAATTGGGATTAAATGCATAAATATTTTTTTATAAATATAAATTATGTCAGTATGCTACCATTTATATTTATCTTCAAATTCATTTAATATATATTACGTCTACATCTACATTTCATTTTCAATTTCTACTATTAAGTTACTCTATTTTACTTCTATTAGTATATATATATATATATATATAGTCTGATTCTCTACAAACAAGAGATAAACGCTCATCAATCACATTCGAAAAACACATAGACAGTAGGAAAATCCCACAATGAAGGACACATGAGCAACCGAGATTAAAAATTATAAAATGGATGCTGCAGTATTACAAACATTGCTGACTTAGGACAGCTAATATATAAAATAATTTATATAAAGGTCGGGTTGAACATGTTTTTTGACCAGCCAACCTTCCCCCTTTATGTAAATGATACTGAGCAAAACCCTATTGAATGTAATGGACAGGAATGTCTAAATCCATTACAGGATAGAGGTAACTTATCTAAACACAGCACTTAAAGATGCAGAGCCTGCGCTTAATCTGAGTGCATTAAATAAGTTATTGCCAGATTCTGGACCCTAATGCAGATTTAAGGCTTTTGAATGGCTGAAATGTAGCACTTAACAAAAGTAAAAAGAATATAATTAAAAATTAAAAAGGTAGTTACAATTACCATATTTTTAGTGACACTAGAGTATGTATGAACTAAAAAATGATATGTAATTTTATCTAATATTAGAATATGGAGGTAACTATAACTAGGAAATGTGTAAATTTATAGTAATAAATTATTATTAATCTAAACATTTTTAATCCTTACAATTTCGAATAGCTTTATTCATATAACTATTAATAAAATTCATTGGGTATTTCTGATTTAAGCAATATTTATTAAAATGTTTATAGTTATTTATTATTTCTAATTTTTCGACACTAGAAATTTATTACGTTGTACATAATTAATAACAATATTTCTGAATATAGAAACATGTACATTACTCTCCCAATGAGGAACTTTTACAATATTGAGATTAAATTCTTCTCTTTGTCTATCTGTTGGTAATAAATCTATTTGGTTGTAAAATCTAGCCTTTGGGCTTAATTTCACTACAAAACAGAGCGACATACAGTATGTGCAAGCTAAGATTTGGCAAACTAATTAACCCCTTTCGTACCAGACTGTGCTTTCTAGTGCACATGCAAGTAAAAGATTTATTTGTATATTCTACTTGACGTACGATGCTTAATTAATTTTTTTTCTTATGGCGCTGACTAAGGCAAACGTTCATTCGTGTTTCGTTCCGCTTTCTAAAATTTGCATAACTATTTTTGTTGGTTGCTTATTTTTACTTTTTCTTGCCAATATGGCATCGTCGTTGAATTTCGATGAAAGTGATACTGAATCAAAATATTTTCCGGAAACCGATGATTACGACAGTCACTCTGATACGGATTTATCTATTTTTGATGAAAAAATGGAACACAAAAATATGACAATATGCTTGTAACGCATGTGAAAAGCGTTTTGTTCCAAGGAGCATTTCAAGTAATTTCAAAATTATTTGTAATTTTAATTCCAATTTTCCTATTTTTTCAATTTTTTGTAACAAAGATATTTTGTAACTTAACTTTGTGATTTTATACAATCAAAAAAATATACCTCATAATGTTTCTTGTGTTGGTTACACTGGTTGTACACCTAAATAAGCCATGTAATCCCCATAAGGGTACAATGAAATTTGTCCTATATATAGCCTGTATCCACTAATGGTTAAATGGTACGCAAGAATTTAAGTTCAACTATTCTCAACGATCTTAAATTCATTTGATAATCCTACATTCTACTAATTACGGAGTGAAAAAACAAGTTACAATTCCGAAACGACTGTTAACGGACCCTCCTTCTTCCTAAGATTTGCAATATAAAAGAATTAATTATAGCATATGCAGAAAAAAATGTAATAAAACGAGTTAATTCGCAAGATTCCATTGAGGAAAGATTTCCAGATTTTTTAAAAAATATGTAACAAAATTTCATCGGAATTCGGGAAACGAATGATCATCTGCTACAAAACGATTGAAGGGTCATTTTGTGGCAGACCTCCTTCTAAATCAGGTATCTAATAATTTTGGTGAAATTGCGCCCTCATCAATTTGTTTCACTTTAAGTTTGAGACTTATTTAAAATGTTACTAATTTTGAAAATCAGCTCAAGCGTTATAAAAAAAATTAATATGTGTATGCATTAGTTCTTGTATAACCATTAGCACTTAGCATCAATTCAGTGTAAATTCTTTTATGTATATGTCGAATCAACCCTGAAAAAATAAAGAAACTGAATTTTTCTATCTTAACAGTTATATTTGCATTTGATTTGATAAATTCTTTGCGTATGGACATGACTTTTTTGTGTTAGTCTTTTTTTTGTTGTTGTTGTTGAATGATCATATACATGTGCGTAGTGTTAGTCTTTCTTTGCTAAATGATCACATTAATGTGCGTAGTGTTAGCTTTTTTTTTGCTAAATAATTGTAAAAAATGTGTGTAGTGTTAGTCTTTTTTATTTAACAAAAAATAGCACATCTGATAATTATAATTGCTTTGTTTTAATAACCTTTTACTAAGTTACTAACATTATATAAATAAGTTTAATTAGTGAAGAGTTGAAGGTTGAAATCAGTCTGCAAAATATAAACATTACATAATTAGCATTCTGTGCGTATCTCTCTCATTGAAACTATGATAACGCATAATTACAGGTATATTAATGGGTGCGTGCCATTTTATATTATCTATATGAAGAAAAAATTGCATCTGAAACAAAGCCAACCTATTTTCTTTCTTCTACACATAGCTGGTAAAAAATGATTTAAAGAGGCACGCACTTTTTCCGAGCCAAAAAGTCCAATGCATTTTGGTATTCACATCACATTTTTCAAGTTGTAAACACAGCATATAATCTTTGTAGATAAATTACCCTATATATTTTGCATTTGTTTATATTATTTGTATAAGTTATCGTCACAATTTAATTATATAATCTTAATTGATTTTTTTCATACTTGCTAAGATGAATCTATTTTATAATTTAAATGATTTTTGTGTCTGTGTGTGTGTCTCTATCTCAATAGAATTCTTCGGTTTTAAAACTTCCCAAATTCAAATTTTGAAAAAAATTTTTTAAAAAAGAAGGATGTTAATTTGATTTTTTTAAACGAGTAAATGTTTTTGATGAAAAATAAAACTTAGTAACAATGCGCACTGAAATATTTCTAAGAAACTGTTGCTATATGAATTATTCTTTGGTGAATTTCTTTCTTTAAACGTTTTGTGAGCTATCAATAATTTTGACATACACACAAATAAATATTTTATCATTAATTTAAAACTAAAAAGGATTACATGCCTATTTTTTAAATAAAAATTTGAGAAAAATAATAATACCTTATTTCGAGCATTTTCTTAGAGTTTACAGCATAGTTGTCTCATTTAAAACTTGTGTTGTAGCAATATTAATGTTATAAAATATAAGATGCATAAAATTTACATTAGACATTAATTTTTGAAGTTCATGAAGTACTCAGAAGAATTGTGAAAAAGCTTCACACAACATTAGAATATCAGCAATTGAATTTAATATGTCTGGAAATATATGACTGAAAAAAAAATATATTGAACGACAGCGAAAATAGATGCAATTTTTCTTACCGTAAATATGTGATAATTTGTAAAGGAGAGATCGGTATTTAAATTTTTTTATTGTTATATTAAAAACTTTCAAGTTCTGGGTGTTCCCATTATCACTATTTAATAAATATTTCTCATTCTTTTAATCAGTTTTACGAAATAAAAAAAATACAATTTAATAAAATTACTTAATTACTTAACGTACACATATTTAAATAACGGCAAAAAAAACCATTTTTTTATTTGAGAAATCATATTTTAGAACCTTATTTTGGCCAAAAATACAAAAAAGTAATAATAAATAAATAAAATTGTTTACTTTTATTATGGATTTTTATACACGTTTCAGACAGCCGAATATTACAATTTTCCATGTACATCGATTTTTATTGTTTCTTTTCGATTAACTGTTTCTAAAAGACATTTTTATCAGTAAAAATATTTACTTAAGAGAAATAATAATAATAGTGGTATTTATTTGAAAAAAAAATATTTAAAACTTTCTGTTGTCTGATATATTTAGAAGAAAAATGCAGCACATGGCCCATCATTGTAACTATTACACATCCAATGACACTTCTTTCCTTTACTTTGCTCTATCCTCTTTTAGGCCAACACATAGCTCAGTATCTTGTGAAAGCATCTGAAACTTTCAATACTTGCGACCCAATGTTCAATCACAATTTTCATCGCGCCCCCTCCATACAATAATGATGTATTGAATTTGATAATACGATACTTTGACGATAAAGCTACAACACGGCTTTAACCACTTCGCCACCAGTGTGTATAAAGGTATCACTCAGCCAGTGCGAAAATTGCACCGGACGTATATATACGTCTTTCTGAAATATGTTCACTACTATCCACAAAATTGTTTCGAAGTCTTTGGAATGCAATAAAATGACCTTAGCATTGCTTGAGAAGGATTATTTGAGAGGATTTTCTTTTTTATCTTCCCCCTCCAAATACACCACATATGCGTTCATACGCGCAAAACGGTGGCATTGGGGAGTGAATTGCGTAACATTTAATCTACAGTTAAGGGATTAATTATAAGCCGTATAAAAATGATCCAGATAAGTGTTAATTTTTGCTTATAATTTTATATATGACCAACCAGTGCGGTCACTGGTAATTATTAAACTTGTTTTTAACTTATTATTGTTAAGATAATTATAAAGTTCATTGTGCAGTACTGATACATTTATAAATGTTTTATATGTGTGTAAATGTATTTTTTATCATTATGACAGAATGTATTTTGTTTGGTTTACTTTAAAAAAAATAACAAATTTTTGAAATAATATTTTGTTTTTGACTTTTCAATATGCTCGCACCCCTCTTCTAGGGTTATCGCGCCCTCTAGGGTGGCGCACCCACAGTTTGAAAAGCACTGTATTAGCGTAACAAAATTTAGAAAATGGCCCCATTAGTTGTAGAATTCAAGATTTTAGATTACCTGACTTTTTTTTTTATATTTGTTTTGCTATAGCTGTATAAGTCTTTCTAATAAGTACATTTTGAAATCTAAATCTTTCTTCGCTTCATTTTTTGATACAAAACATATGCATTTCCATATCAAGAAAACGAAAAATAATTTTTTTTTTATAATATTGATGTAAATTTACTAAAATATCATCTAAATTTATAAAATCAGGAAGACGGATCGCAGTCAGGACTGCTTATATTCGCGAGTGAAATTTACAGCAGCATACAATATGATTCCGCTCGAATTATCTCGATTATGCTCAGTTTGCCCAGTTTAGGTTAATCGAATTAATGCGACAGTGTCCCGTTAAGGGATTAAAGCTGTTTCTGATGCTCTTATTCAGAAAATACCTCAAGGGCCTATAACTTTTCTTTCAAACGCACTGCACAAATTTTTTTTCAATTTGACTTGGCTTATTAAGCAGTTGACTATTTCATATATTTTTATATATGTTGGGTTAATTGCGATTTTCTATATCTTTATTGAGCAATGGTATTTTTGAGTTAGTTTCTTCTCCATCTTATAAAAATTGTTTGAAGTAAAGTTAGCAAAATTATTCAAGCAGAATTTTTTGTTTGCTTTATTCTTCTTCTGTTTCTCATCTAAAACTTTTTTTGATCATGTATCTTGAATACAAATAAATATCAGGTATTACTTTGGAGGAACTTTTCTATGTATCATACAAAGATTTCCTTACGATGAGAGACATTTTAAGCAGAATCTTTATAAAGTGCAAAAAGATTCTCTCCTAAATTATCACTATATTTTGCACATTGAAATATCTTATATATTGTACAAGTATTTCACATTTTGAAATATTTGAAGTAATTAACTTAAAATGTAAAGGTTGATTAATGTCCCAGTTTAATCTTGTTTGGAAAAATCATACATTGTCTTACAGCAAAGATCGTTTTACGAAACCACGAAAATTTTTTTTTGTAAAAAATAATAAATATTTATTTTTAATTTTGGTTTTAATAAAAGCAGAAGATCCTAAAATTAGAGATCTGAAAATGCGTAGTTTATATATCTTTTAAAACTTATATACTTTTGAAAATTTCAAATAAGTCAAAATTTTTAAACTTACAAAAAAATTTTAAATTATAATCTAAAAGAAACCTTTCACAAAAATTTATTAAAATGGTTTATTTAGATCAAAATTTTGTAGTCGTATTTTAACGGGATCAATATTGGGTTATATTTATCTTATACACACTTATAAATGGAACTGTCTTGTGTATTACAAGAATTAGTACTCTTTTATAGTCATTGTAAACCATTTTTTTTTCTTTTTTTTTAGTTCTTAGGCCAATTTGAAGTTTTTAAAATCATTTTAATTTTTCTTAAATTTATTTCAAGGGAAGGATCAAATATTTCTTAAATATACTTTTCGACTGCGAATACGAATAAATAGAAATTTGTTTTAAAATTTAATTAAGAAGAAATGAACATCATTTTAGTATTTAAGTTGATAAGGAGGAAGGATTTATGCTCACCGTCGGAACCTAGTAATTTCAGTGCATAGATAAAATATCACAACTACATTCAGTGCTTAATAATAGTGGTCAGAGTGTTACAGTTTTGGGCCTTCGTGCAACTGAAGACCCCGTGTAGAGGAAACCGCTGCACATTAAATCTGTTGAGGCTCAATGTCCTCCCGTTGGTGTGGTAGATCAGAGATGCCAGCTCAGAAGACGTCCTCGTCACTTGACCGAGATTCAAAATGACAAGGTCCTTCACCAGTGGCCCTCGTGTTGCCTTAGAGAGCACCATTAACATAATTTAATCATACTCAGTATTTATAACTGATGATTTTTTCATCAGTTATAATAATTTAAAGCAGATGAACAATGCCTTATTTATGAATATTTATTTTTATTTGTATTTCAAACTTAAACTATTTTCATTTACACATTAAACACACAATACACATTTCAACATTCATAAATATTATGTCATAAGCAATGTTTTAGAAGAAATAATATCTATGCTCTTATTATTTGCACTCTGTGGAATTTTTCTATATTTTTTTTTCTATATTTTGTACATCCTTCTTTTTACCACAAAATGTTCATATATATGTAAATAGAATAAAACGCTTCAGAAATTATAGTTTCTATAAGAACCCACACACACATTTTTAGAATTTCTTTTAATCGTTTTGTATTGAATAGTTAACAAATTTAACTTGAGAGTACTTCTTGTTAAGGGACTACTCCAAAAGAAGGTTATCATTCATATAGTTCAATAGAATACTATTTCATTGTAAAATACTTGCTCCAAAACTTTTGCCGCTTTAGGCAGTATAAACAAACTTCTAACGGATATATAGATTACTTATTCTAAAGAATATTGAGTTAACTTTCTTTAAAAAAATTAAAAGATAAGGAAATTGAAAATTGTTCAGTCAATTATTGAAAACAAATAAATCGAAAATTGTAAGGGGTTATTTTCAAATTACGACAACTTTTAGAATAATATATAAGGGACATCTTAATATTCTTATAGATATTTAAAAAGGAATTTTAGAAGCTTTTAGCCCATTTAAGTTGTAGGATCTTGCTAATTATTATTAATCCTCTATATTTTACTTCATCCAAGGTTTCATAATGTGAAATATTTTCGTTAATTTTCAAAGTTAAAATTCGAAATTTTACATTTAGTCCCTTCATCAAAACACTTTAAGAGAATATATATATATATATATATGTATATATATATTATCCCCTTTTAACTAGTATTAAACATTTTTGTTCGTTCATTAACAATGAGTTTGTTCATAACTCCATCGTCATCTGAAATTTGTTATCATTTTTCTTTTACAGAGATCATAAAGTAAGTAATAATTAAAATAAGGAGAAACAAAAAATCTAAATATTACCTTTCAATAACGTTATGAGTACAAAAAAAATGTTACACTCTCAAAGTTATAACTCTTTTTCCCTTCTCGTAAATATAACAGTACAAGTTTTAAAATTCTTAACACAAATAATATAAGTTATTTTTTAAATTGTTAACATGTCTTACACTTTTTTTAAAATTGTCAATACAATCAAATATAGGAAGTTTATATAATTAACGAATCTTTGATTTTTATCAAGATTTTAGTAATGAAATATATGGATCTTCGTATGAAAATGTATACCACTCATAATCAAAGATAGGTTATTTACACATATTTTTTTAAACAATTTTAGAAAAACAAGAACAGATTTGTTATACCAAATAATAATTCATTTATTTAAACATAATTGTCCATCATACTTGCATTTTTTCAATGCTATTTTTAATTAATAGGTTTCGTGCTCTTAATGTATTTTAATTATTCCTACATTTTTTTCATAATTACTTAAAGTAAAAGTAAACATTTGAAAGTAAACAATTTGAATAAATTTATAATACCTTCTACGTTTGAATTTCGCTCTCTGAAAATTACAGTTAGATATATAGATAATCAAATGAAAGAGAACCTTTTTAATGCATTAGTGATAAAATTGCAGGAAAACTTTCTTGAAATAACTAATACTATAGAATAAAATTTAGTAATAAAGAAGGCTGTCTTCGGCTAAAATTAAAGAATAGGACCTACATTAGGAATATTTTTCAATTCCTACTATTAACTCACACTCTTTATATATTTATCTTGGTGGAAAATTTGCAAACGTTAATGAAATACATTTTAAAGCGCTCAAATGAGTTGAAGTTTTATATACATGATTTTTTTGGATGACGATACAGTAATATAATTATAATTAATAAGAATTAATTCATTAAAACTAATTATTCAAATAATTACAAATACAGCCCCGTTGCAATCATTTTTGGCGAGTTAGCGACACTTTTGGCGACTTGTGTCAAAACTTTAAAAGGTTTTTTTCTCATTTTTCAAAACGCTTATTAGAGCTGAAATTTTCTTTACACTATTTTTTTTGGATAAAAATACGAGAATTTAATAGTAATTAATTGAAATTAATTGACTAAAACTAATTATTTAAAAAAGTACAGATACAGCCACGCTGGTTTTATTTTTAGCGACTTGGGTCAAAAGTTTAAAATATTTTTTTTTTGCTCACGTTTTAAAGCATTTAGTTGAGCTGAAATTTTATATACACGATTATTTTGGATGACAATACCATACTTTAATGATAATTAATAAAAATTAATTACCACTTAATGCTGTGATTCTGTCATATGCATATACATATTTATATTACTTTTAACTAATTAATAAAATGTAGCTAAAATAAAATTTTACTTTCTAAGTAGAAATTGACATAATTTTTTTTTATATTACTTGTTTCATATATAAAAGTACTCCAACATTAATAATATATTTTGGCTTCACTATCCTTTAGAGAATCAATTATTGCATCAAATTATTTATTTTTATCCTAGTATCGACACTTTTTCTTTTCTTTTATAAAATGTATTTCACATTTTTTTCTCCTATACCATAATGTTAAATGAGCTATCCCTTACATTCTAAAAGGATAACCTACTTATTTAACGAATATTTTAGAATTTTAAACATACTGTATTATAACAAATGCATGAGTTAAAATGTTACAAACTTTATAAAAATAGAGGCATTTTCTTCTATTCGAAAATATGCTTCGCGTTAAGTTCATGCTCTCGTACATAAGGCTAAAACACCAATGAAACGAAAATATAAAAATATAGTACTTCTTTTTAAATCTAAGCTTCAGAAAATCACCTTCATGCTTTGTATTTTTTTTATTTTTTTTCTTTTTTTGTAAAATTTCTTAAATGCAGAAAAAACGGTTATTAAAAAAAAGTTTTCAAACAATACTTTATTAAAAAATGGCTAATTTTAATAACTTCGATATCCACACGATACAAATCAATACTCAATAAATATATGCAATAACGGTATTTTCACACATACATTATTTAAACTAAGCAATCAAACCAAATAAATTATTTAACTCATTACAATCATAATCTTTTTTCAATTGCAAGAATAAAACATTTGTCGATGTGATTGAAATATTTCGAATTAAATAATCTTCGGATTTTCTCCTGACTTCCTTTACAGCATGCAAAGTTTCTATATTGTAAAGTTTCAGTGAAAGAAATAAACTATTTTAAAACTCTTTTTAAGTTCCATTAGAGCATTACGTCGAGATTTACGTCGCATTTTAAACGAAATATGTTCCTGGATCAGCGTTTAGGGATGTATTAGTGCCAGTTGAGATTCAAAAATTCCTCCTTAATTCTACGATCACTTTCAAAAGATGAAAGTCATAAATTGGAAAAGGAGCAATTTAAGGCTCGGAAAAGGAATATAATTCCAAGTTTAGGAAGTCGTATTTTGCTTAGATTTCTTACATACATCATTCTAAAATAAAGTATTGTAGAATCTATTATTTTGGTTGATCGTACAACTTTCTTTAGATAACTTAAGCGTTACTGACATTGCAAATGTAACACCAGTAAAGCATTACTGAAAATTAAATTTTTTTATTAATTTGACTAACACAAAAGCACATTATTTATTTTATATAAATTATATATATAATTGTAATATATATTGAAATTGAATTTCTCTTTTTTTTTTTACTTTATTCTGATTAAAAACTTAAAACTTGCTGTTTTAAATTGTACTGTAAACTTGTGAAGAATATTATCTTTTTTATCCAATAAGTAACTAATTTTACGATCGATACATTTCAAAATGAAATATTAAACCAAACAATTTCCTGTCCAAATATATTATGATTTGAAAAGTTAACATACATCTTAAGAAGTTTCGCCAAAGATAACAATTTATACTATAATTTTACATTTAATTTTTCAGTTCAATATCATAACATTCCACATAGTATTACATAACGGAGTGTTATCCACATCATCAGCTACCACAGCAAATCTGAAGGTTATTCATTTGTTTGCTATACCAAAGGAAGAAAACTTATTAGTCGTATTGATTTTATGCATTTTTAATTTTTCACACAAAGGTACTGAAATAGAGCATCAGCAATTCAAAATTCGCGATGAGTGTACTGTTTTTTATTGCCACGTTTTCAAGTATTGGCTTTTGTAAATTAAATATAAAATTGATAGATGGCGCTGCATGTCATCTGAGAGATGTACTTTGCTTTAACTTGTAGAGTCAGAGTTACGTAATGCTTGCTCTTCGTGCTGTGTAAACATTTCTTCTATGTGTGTCGTCCTATAAATCAAAATGCCTAAGATGCGGGCTGAATTACTGGATTGAGATAAAACTATAATGGGAATATAATCGTCTTACTGACCCCATGGAATTAACGAATTAGGAAATATAACATTGTCCATACTATAAAATGCAACATCAGTATAAAGGTATTTTTAAGTATTAAACTTATTCGAATTCCCTTACTTTCTTAAGTACTTTAAAGATACTTCGTCTTGCAGTAATGCAGATATTCAAAAGCATTTTTAAATTCTTAAGAACACAAATATCCGAAAGTCGTAAACTTTTGTCAACAGCCATACTGGAAATAAAAGGACTGGTTTATTGCCTAAGTTCGCAGGCAAGCGTTTAATTGACATCTAGGTAAATATTTCATAATTCTTTTACAAGAAAAAAGCTGAAAAAAATGTTGTCAGTGCTTGGAACAATTGGTATAGTCAATCAGTTCACTCTTTACTGACAAAAAAAACAAACATTTTTTCCCGCCATTCCTCCAACAAGACTATCTTCCAACCATTGTCTTATAAATTTTAAATTCATTTGATTCATTTTTGGTCAGGGTAATTTTAAAGTTTACTTCAACAGATTTAAAGTTTTCCTCTCCAAACGTTCTGAATGTAATATTGGCGGTGAGCAAAGCATTTTAAATTTTTTTGCTTAAAATTAAAGAGACAGATTGAGAATACCTAAAAGTTAATACGCTTACTTTAAAATCAACTGGCTTCCTATTTTTCAACTTGTTTCCAGTATAGCTACATTCACATTATTTTGTTAACTTCATTGCTTTTTCCCCATTTTTCCTCATTTTGTAATTGCATATTTTGAATTTTGTAACTTAATTGTTTAATTCTGCATCTAAATTATTTGTGATTTTGTAACTTAATAATTTTACTTCGTAACTACATCGGCTTTTATCATATCTAATGCTTTGTTATGAGTTCTTTCTTTTATTTGTCTTATTTCCTTTGTCTTACATATTCTGAATGCTCGCGGATGATACTTGTGATGCATGGTAATTTTTTTATCTGCTTTCAAAGAAAGAATATTACGGCATTGCAAGGTTAATATAGTTTACAATGATATGCGGAAATAAAAGAGCAAAACTAATAATTTACTGTTGAATATTTTTAATTAAATAACATTTACAACATAAAATACTAAAATTTAGAAATTTATTTTTATATATTTGTCCAAGATGGTAGTTATTTGATAGTTGATGTAAAATAAATCCGCCTATAGAATACTGTGAATCACAGCCCTTAATTTTTACACGTGGGCATAAAAATGAATCTTACACAATCTGAATTCTTCTATGATGTTTCGTTAATCAAAGCAAAAGTTCAGAAACTTTTCCCAAATGATTCTAATTCTGGAAGAAAATGAAAGATCTTTCTCTCCCATAGGCCGATTAATTGGGCCCTACATAACATTCCTTACACTTTCTAGCAAGCTGAATTAACACTATTGTTTCCATTGAAGGAGAAACTCAATAAGACTTATTTTGTTGAATTAGTGTATGTAGTTTATCCAACCAATCACTATCAAATATCCTTTTCACAATTCTTTTTCAGAACTTTGCTACCAATAAGTTCTCTTTCGCGTATTCGGATTATTATGTGTAGAAGCTTTAATTAAATTCGCTCTCTTTTATTTTGGACCTTATATCTTTAGCACCAAACAGAAAACTTCTCTCGGAAACTTAATCCTTACTTATTCAGGTATATAGGAATGAAGATTCCAAAGATGAGTTCTCCAAGAAAATTAAGGTATTTCTTATATATTTTTATTCGCCAACACACACAAACTTTTATCGTATGATGGATCAGAGCAATTTTTTAGAATATCATCTATTACCAGAAAAACATGTTTTATAGTACATAGATGAAAGTAAAATAAAATTTAAAAAAAAATCGTTTTTATGTTATGTGTTTACACAAGCAGAATAAAGCTTAGGTATTGCGATTAGAACACAACTATTAAATAGTTAACCCTTCACTAGGTGTGCTTCAAAAATGTACATCCATCACCGCGCGAGAAGATGTAATCTTCTTATTGGTGAGATTTCACATTAAAATATATTTGACATGACATTAAATATATTTGACATTATTTAAGATATAATTAGAAATTAAAGTATTTAAACAAAATAACATAAAAAATAATGGTTAGTTATCACTATTTCACTACTGTTTACATTTTAAACTACCTTGTTGAAGTCTCACAAATCACCTTATAATGTTCAAAGGGGAGGGACATGGATTTTTCGTATATACATTAAAAATTTTAATAGTTTTGTCTTGATGTTCTAACAAGAGGGAATAGTAACTTCTCTTCCAAGTTCCTGGTGATATTTATATCGTTTTTCGCCTTGAATGTGGCGTTGTATATCAGATATTTCTTCAATACTAATTCAAAATGAATAAGGCATATGAATGTTATACTGAGACCGTCTTCACTGGTGCTCTTTCAAAAGTGCATGACCTAGTTTTCCTACATATGTCCGTTGAGGATGATTTAAGTGATTTTGATTCTCATGTAGATATGCTGGGAGTTTATTACAATTGCATCGATAATTGAATAAAATACGGTCACTGGCGAGGCGCGCGGTATCTGTCAGATACATCTCAACTCCCAGCAATAAAAAGTTTTTATACAGAAGATGCAAAATATTTGTTTCGAATTATTTTCGTATAAAACTGAAAAAAGCTGCACTATTTTACAAAGGAAAAAATCAAAATTAACGAAATAGTAAAAAGTGTGATACCCCCCCCTACCTGGGGGCATCTTCTCTTCATCTACGCGACCTAGATTTGTGGGAGGTAAGAATTGATCACTCAAGCTAGTCATACTAAATCCAATTTATTATTATCCAAATATATTGAACAAAACAAGTCTTACCATAGGAAGGCAACCAGGAGTGATATAAGGTATTCCTAAATTCCATGTAAATAAGCACCTGGAATCCTAACCACTTATCATTAAGCAAAGTTATCCTATGAATATTAATCTTCCTTAATTTCTTTAACTCGCTAAAGCCCATTCTCTAATTACGCTTCTAAGTTTACGTTCTTACCATCAGCTCACAACGTTCAGCGTCTCAGCTTCCTTCCTCCTTCTTTCTTCGCGATTACAAAACCTCCACTATATATTCAATAAATAATCTGAATATCGCGGTTTCTTCTTGAGAGGATTGGCTGTGAAATAACTCAATGTTGCCCCAAAGATTCCCCAAGAGGAATAGTATGAAAACACGGTACAGCTCAGTCACAAAAGTAGTGTGCGTTGTTGAGTGCGATGCTTTTATCAGATTCAATAGCCCCTGTGGCACAAAATATGAAGAAATCACCCTCGTCCTTCATGCTGCAACATACATAATACAATTCACAGTTCTATACTCATTTACCAATTCCTATAGCTTTTGATTATTTATTTGAGAAAAAAATTGTTTTGTGTTTAAAATTATCTAACCAAAATTAAGCATTTTTTCCATTTTTCAAGGCGAGATTTTTCTCCTTTCTCGCAATATAAAATTATGAAATTATTTTTTAAATTTTGCTCTCTTTATCTTCGTACTATAGAAGATCTTTTCCGCATAGAGAATTTCTGATTCATAATAATCGTTTTCTCTATATAACTTTCGACCTAATGCATATGTTCTTCAAATTTTTATCAGATTAATTCTCCAAGGCCCATAAGAAATATTAGTCAATTTAAATTTTATAAAGAAATAGTTTAGAATAAAATAATTCACAGACCATACTTATTTCTAAGTTATTTCGTTAAATCATAACTATTTTAAAATATTTGAAAAGAAAGACGGAGTTAAAGGTATCCGACTACGTTCGGAATCGTGATTTTAAAAAAGTGCATTAATGGATAATTTTCATCCACTTAGATTAGAATACATGTATAAAATTTTTTAAGGACATTTTGACAAAAAATAATTATTTAAATACACTATTTTGCCAAAAAATTAAATAACCTTTTTTCAAAATGTTCTCCTTTTATAAAAAAAAAACTTCTAAAATAATAATATTTTGTTATATAAAGTAAAGACTTATCCAGAGTCTCAACTATTTTTTTTTTTTTTGAAAAATTCACATTATTTTCAAAGTTACAACCTATTGAAAAAATTATCGACGTTTTTTTCTTAAAATTTCTCCCCTTTGTTGTTGTATAAATTGGATAAACCCACTTTTAAGTTATATATTTCAAAAATTCTAGTTGAGCCTCTGTACAAAGGTCTGAGCTATATACAGGCAAAATAATATTATAATAAAATCATTTTTCACAAAAGTAGAATATTTTGAACATGGATCATTCTAAGTTCATTTTTGTCAAAATATTGTACTTAAATAATTTCTTATTGTAATAATATTCTTAAAACACTTTTATATACATTTTCTAATCTAAGTGACACTAAATATCATAAATATTCTCCATTTATACGAGTTTGCAAAATCACTGTTCCGAACGTAGGTGGATACCTCAAAGGAACTTTTAAACAGTCATTTAAAGCTGTTGTGGTTACATTGAAATTATATTAAAACATGTTTCTAAACCTTAGCAATAATTTCGATTTGTAACTTAATACCAAATCAGAAAAAATCAGCATTTTATTAAAAAATTTAAAAAAGATGACTTTTTTGGTGGGAAAATGTATAAGGGTAATTTCTTTTTATAATTCAGCTTTTATACTTTTGAGAAAGATTCCTAATAAAAAATGTTTTCCATCGCAGACACTATTATTAATAATGTTTTAAATAATGCATTAAATTAATACTCTGCAGTGCATAGTTCTCAAATCCTAAGTGCCTTGTTAGATGAAAAAAATTAACGAATATGTGTGAATATAGCCAATGGAGACCTTATAATTATGAAATATATTTAAACCAATTCAACTTTCGCCTTTAAATTTACTGTAAAATGTTGCAGTAATTTAAATGTCTCGAAATACTCATCTTAGAAGTGTGGATTATACTTCCTTAGGGACCGATTTCAATGATGAAAATAAAGACTTTTGAGAAAGGAAAATAATACTTTGCTGCGGAAAGCATGCATTGTATATCTTGGCTATCCATAAATATGGTACTGCATTCCATAGAAAGAATGTTAAGAAAATAGTGAGGAAAGGTTTTTGAAAATGTGACCTTTGTCGTAATATGGGCATCGGGAATTGAAAAAGATTACGAAGTTATATACATTTTAGGAAAAACGTATAAGCTCTAAAGCACTTTTTGAAGATTTCATACGTAAATCATGTTTTGTGAGAACGATTTACTTTACGATTGACTTTAAAATTCAGTCGCTTTTGGAACTTTTCCAAAATAGCATAACAGAAGCTGTTAAATGCATTTTTTATGTATTAAATTCGAAATACAGTTTCTGTTCAAACAGTTTTATTTTAAAAAATGTGCCGGTAAGTTTTTTTATTGAAACCATTTATAACTCCGTGCACCACAAAGTATAACACGGGGGCTTACAAAGAAGTAAGCGTGAAACACACATCACAAGGAAGAGAAGGATTACAACATAAACTACCATGCCTTATCCGGGATTCGAACTCAGCCCCTATGGCAACGCAGTCGAGTGTCACTAACCACTATATCCGGATGGGGGCTCTATAGCTATTCATGAACAAAATATCTAATAATTTTAAATAAGTTTACTTATTTTTGATTGAGTTTAAATTTTAGTGTATATGTTACCGTTAGAGTGTGAAATCCGTAATTTCATAGAATAACTAGGTATTTCATGAAATAAGTGAAAAAAATCAATTAAAGTATATAAAATTATTGAATTCTACGATTTAACTAGGTATTCTATAGATTAACAATTGCTTGATTGTTAAAGTATGAATTACAGCCCTCGAATGTTCTTTGAATCTATTTTAGCTGCTTTTAAGGTATCCGACTAGGTTCGGATTCGTGATTTTGCAAAAGCATATTAATGAATAATATTTATGATATTTAGTGTCACTTAGATTAGAAAATGTATATAAAATTGTTTTAAGAATAGTATTACAATAAAATTATTTAAGTACAATATTTTGACAAAAAATGAACATAGAATGACCAAATTTCAAAAAAACCAGTCTTCTTTTATGAAATTTGCTTCTATTATAATAACATTTTGCCTGTATGTAGTTCAGACCTCCGTTCAGAGGCTTAACTAGAATTTTTGAAACATATAACTTAGAAGTGGATTTATGCATATTTTACTACAACAGACGGGAGAAATTTTAAGAAAGAAACGCCGATAATTATTTCAATTTGGGGAAAACTCTGAAAATAATGTGAATTTTTCAAAAATCCTAGTTCCGACTCTCTGGAGACATCTTTACTTAATCTTAGCAAAATATTTTTAATATAGAACCATTTCAAATAAAAGGAGAACATTTTGAAAAAATGTTGTTCTAAGTTAATTTTTTGCCAAAATTTTGTATTTAAATAAATTTTTTTGTCACAATGTTCTTAAAACAATTTTGTATACGTATCTAAGTGTCACTAAATATCATGGAAATTATCCATTTATGCACATTTTTAAAATCACGGTTCCGAACATAGTCGGATACCTTAATCAGATATGAGCCATTTATAGTTGTTTTGCAATGATGTGTGTGTGTGAGTACGCTTCATTCCGCACCTTTTAAACGTAGAATTTAGGTGGTGTATATATGTTACCATTTTACATATTTTTCAAACCTGTTTTCAAGCAATGACTTCTGCTAGAAACGAAGACTAGCCTGTAAATACGAAGGGTTCAATGTGCGAGATATTTTAATTTTTATTAAATAAACTTACTTTAAAGAAAAAAAGTGCACACTTCCTCGTGAAAAATTATTATCTTTGATAGCAAAAGTAAAAATGCTAAAACAGTGCAGAAAAAGTATCACATTGCTATTGGTCGTTCTAGCATTATGATATCCTTGATGTCTGTGCCAGGAACAGATGCAAAACATATTCTTTTTCTTTCTCTCTTTTCTGTTTAACTAATGTTAGCAATATGAGCAATAATAAGTTATATCTGCTTTTGCTTATTATTTATCAATTAAATCATCTGCAATAAGAATAAAATATATTTTTGACAGGTTTTATAGCTACTTATGATCAATTAATTCATAAAAAACTCTTTGAAATTTTTTATCTTCACTTTAAGGTATAAAATTAGTCATTTTATAGAATAACTAGTTATTTCACAGAATGACTACCTGTAAACTGACTATTCAACCTGACTACATGATAAGGACATCTGCTCATGTAGCTCAGCGCCCAATGGTCACGTATACTGGGATGGGCACAGTAGGACCTGGGCCTCATGAGCTGTTGCACCACTGAGTTGATTTTATACTTAAATTGATTTGTCTAGTTATTTCACATGGAATACCTAGTTATTCTATGAAATAACTGAATTCTATACTTCAAAGGTAACATATACAATATATCTAATCACTTATAGGTCAGAGAAATTATAAAAGGCTTAAGGTATCCGACTACTTTCGGAACCATGATTTTGCAAAAGTGTATAAATGGATAATATTTATGATATTTTGTATCACTTAGATTAGAAAATGAATATAAAATGGTTTTAAGAATAGTATTACAATTAAAAATTATTTAAGTGCAATATCTTGACTAAAAAGGAACATAGAATGACCCATTTTCAAAATATTCTCCTTTTGTGAAAAATGCTTCTATTATAATAATGTTTTGCCTGTATATAGCTCAGACCTCTGTACAGAGGCTCAACTAGAATTTTTGAGATATATAACTTAGAAGTGGTTTTATCCATGTTTTACGACAGCAGAGGGGAGAAATTTCAAGAAAAAAAGCTGATAATTATTTCAATTGTTTGTAACTCTGAAAATAATGGGAATTTTTCAAAAATCATAGTTAAGCCTCTGTACAGAGGCTCTGTCTGAGCTATATACAGATAAAATATTATTATATAATAGAAGCATGTTTCACAAAAGGAGAACATTTTGAAAAAGGTTATTCTAAGTTAATTTTTTTCCGAAATATTGTATTTAAATTAATTTTTTTTTCAAAATGTCTTTAAAACAATTTTATATATGTATTCAATCTAAGTGACACTAAATATCAAGAAAATTATCCATTTATGCGCTTTTTTAAAATCACGGTTTCGAACGTAGTCGGATTCCTTAATCATATCGCATCCTTTCCTTAATTTTTATTCATCTGTGTGTTTATATAACTTTCTTTACAGTTCGAATATTATAAAGAGTATAGTATTATTAGAATATAACCATAATCTAATACATTCCTACCGCTTATACCCTGCTTGTCTTCAAAGTCAAGAATTTACTGTCACCACGTTTACTAGTAAAAACATCTTCTGACGATAATATTTAAAGTTCATTTTGACTGATTATTTTCATTCCAGAGCGATCAAATTATGAAAGTACTAGAACATTTTTTATCACTACTAAAAATTGAAATATTTATTCGTATCACTATTAATTTAACTAAGAATTAAAAAAAAATGTGTCGTAATCTACGTTAAATTAGCAACACCTGAGTATAGTCGAACCTGTTTCTGTGCGGTCTTTTTTTATGAGATTTCCTTTTTGTGCGAGTTTATTTTTGTGCTTTTTTTGTGTGTGAGATATTTTTTTTATGTTGTATATGTATTTCAATGGATTTGGATCTACTGTTATGTTTTCTATCCATTTACTAGTGGTGTAACGGAGAATGTTAGGACCCCCCTCCCTCCCTAAAAGTTACGTTTCGCCTTTAATATTTTATAAATTGGGTAAATACGTATTTAGCGTTAGTCTAGCCTTGAGCTCCTAGAGTCCTGCTTCCCTCCCCCGTGACAGGCCTCAATGGTTTTGGCTCCACTGTAATGTTTTCTATTTATTTACCAGTGGTGTAATGGACAATGTTAGCTCCCGAAAATCAGGTTTTGCCTTTAATATTTTATAAATTGGGTAAATACGTATATTTAGCTTAAGTCAAGCCTTGGGCTCCTAGAGTCATGCCCTCGCCCGTGATGCGTGGGTGTACGTTGCACCACTGAAATGTAGACACTTCAAGACACTCTGTTTATTTGTTATAAACAGTCTCCCTACAATGTGCATTCAGTCGCTTTCTCTCAACGCCCCAGCAACCAGCGTTTGATTGAAGATGAAATTTTCAATGACAGTGACATTATCAATAATTTGATAAATTACGAAGCCAGATTCTTTGAGAGTGGATAAAAATATGCAGGGATCCAACTTTCCAACAAATTGGAAAAGCATTTTCTAAAATAGATATCAGTTAAGAAAATAGTATAAAATTCCAAAAAGGGGTTCAATCATGCATATCTGGTTATTGTGATATTTACAAGCAACTGTGTGGCCACCCATCCTTCGTCACAAAAACTTATCTCTTACTTTATGTTGCCAAAAATAAATCAATTGAAATTGCACCTTCAAGTGAAGAAAGCGATTTTGAACTTATTCATTACAGGACTTTGGACTACAATGAGTAGAAATGAATTATGTATGTGCATTTTGAAAACGTATCCGTGTATACAATGAGAAACTATTTGTTGTAAAATGTTTCCATGTGTAATATTTAATTACTTATTTTGTTATGGAAGTACTCTTACATAAATTTCGTAAATAATTGGCATATTTTATAAATGCGACTTTTTTTGTGTGGTCCCTATCCACCGCATAAAAAAGTTTTTGTAGTATTTCCACGAATTAGTTTGTTATATGTAAGAATTTATGAAATTTTTGAATATTTTTTTGTGCGATTTTCTTATGTGATCCCTATCTACCACACAAAACAGGTTCAACTGTTTATCCAAATTTAGAGCATACTGAATTATTCCTTATTCATAATTTAATTCCTCAAAAACATTTCTGAATCTAATTCAACTATTTAGCATGTAAAAAGTTATCCTAATGGAACGAAGTATTTCGTAATATGGGAGTTTGTGTTTAAAGAAATACATCCTATTTTTTGTAATAAAAAATAAAGAAACACAGGAGCGCATTATCCGTAATTCAATTTCACAATAACGATTCAATTACAAAGTCTTAGAAAAATCAATGGCAAAGCATTTTTGTCAATTGGCGTTCCTATTTTAAAAGGTTCTGTACTTTTGAACCTTTGATTCTTTCAATTTTACACATACAAAGCTTTTTTTCGTTTATTTTTATTTTTAAGATTATTTTACCACATTCTTAGTCTCGTGGTCTAAATATATATTGTTTTCATAACTTTTAATTATTACTTTGTTGAGTTTCCTAAAAAAGAGAAATAAATTGTTCCCTTAAAATGACTAGTCATTTTAAAATTAAATCACAAAGCTCTGGCAGAAAAAAATGAAACATTTTAACGTAAATCACAATTCTTACCATACCAGGATTAAAAGGGTATCGAAATTGAGGAAAAGACAAAATTAGGACATTAATGAATTATTTAATTAATTGTCTTAATTAACATATCTAATTAAAATGTTTAAATATGAAAATTTTCCCTATAATTTCATTTTTTCAGAATTAGGTAGATAATTGTCTTTATACTCTATTACCTTATTTCTCGTATGTGTGGTAAATTAGAAACTTTTTGAGACGAGATGGGGGTTTTACGCCCAAAACCATCACCATACAACCCGCGTCGGGTTATTGAATAGTAGAATGCTAAATATTGAAACTAATGCTAAATACTATCATAATAAAGTTTTTAAACACCTGATCAGAGTTAAATAAACGTCTTCACTCTCAAGGAAACATTGTTTTTTACCATCATTGTGCAACAAATCATACTGCAAAATCAACTGTAAAATGACTGATATATAAAAAAAATAAATTTTCTTTCTCCTCATAAATGTCTATCATCATCCCTTGTCTGTGTTTCTTGCGATTATTTTTTATGGGGATACTTAAAAAAAACATTTAAATAGATGTAAATTAAGAACATTTCAAGGGCTTCAAAGAGCAATCAAAGAGGAGTTTGGAAAAATACCCCCAAAATGGCCGAAAAGACTATTTTAATTTGCCGAGACTTGTACGTAAAGTGCATTATTCTAGAGAAAGCCACATTGAAAATACCATGTAAATAACTTGATACAATAAAACTTTATGATCCTCTGAAATAGTTCACACTATTTATGAATCAACCGGTAATATTCCTAATTTTATACGATTTTGTTGGAAATGATACTTTGGAAAAAATGGCATTAAATGAAGAAGTAAGTAAGTTTACTCTTTATATTTCTAAATGATTTCAAACCCTATGGATAACTTCAAAAATATGTAAAAAAAAAAACCTTAAGAGGATCATATACTCCAAATTTTAAAAAATGAAGACTACGATAATCATTACTAACGAATGAAATAGAAAATAGTTTTTGTAAAATGAATATATAATAATTTACACAAACAAAGGAAAACAATAAACAGCAAAACAAAGAAAAATAAAGAAACAAAGAAAGATTTAGAAAAGCAAAGCAGCAATATAATAAGTAAGTGCCAAAATGCCTGCTATAAAATTAAAAGGAGACATATGAGGAAAGACAGTCTTACAACAAATTTAATAAGATGCTGCTAATCGTTTTTCAATATGACTGAAAAACCAAAATTTGGCATCAAGTTAATTAAATTCTTAAGGAAAGGTTCTGAAATTTTTTCTCATCTCTCCTGTTTGGCAACTTCTATTTCAAATACCGAAATATACTGTTTGCTGTTTCTGTTAATGTGAAAAAATAAATAACTCCACATGATTTCTTTAGGGTTTAGTTAGCCGAACTTTTTTCTGATATAATCTTTTGTTGACTTTAATATATGACAGAGAACATTATCTTGTTGAAAGTTTTATTTTGCCCCCCTTAAAAGTGGCCTGAAGAGTATCACTCTTACACATAACATCATTTGGTAATTATCCGAATTCATTCTCCTGTCTTTGTAGATTGCATTTTTCTGCTTATGAGAAAGCATTGCCAGAAGTAATGAAACTATTTCTCATCTCTTATTATAGGAAACTCTCAAAATTCTCACAGTAAGTAGTATTGCCAATAGTATAGGCATTCAAGATTTATAATATTTTTTTTTAAGAAACAATTATAAGACATAGTATTGTATGGCCACTTCATATGAGATTTTTACTAAGTTTTAGTAGCTGAAATTCTTCTCATAGTTTCTGAAGATTAACAAAACAATTCGACTTCAAACTTCAAGCAGTTTCATAGTACTCTTGTTTACTTGTCTGCTCTGCTGTTTTTTTAGTGGACTTTTATCTTTTAGTTGCAAACCTGAGAATTTTTCTCTGGTTACGAGCTCCCAATGTCTTTTTTTTCCTGCCATATATATTCTACTTTACATGCATTTTTAACTTTCCACTTTGCAACCAGTCGTACCATGCGTCTTTATCTAGCTCATTTTCACGAAGAGTTTTGCTTATTTACAAAAGAATCAAAGATTCAATTTTGAATATATCTGCCATTTTTTATTTCTTTGTATTTTTAAACTTTCGAGACGTATTAGATTCCCGTTTAATCCCAAACTTAAATCCAAAATTGTTAGAAAAACAAATAAATAAATAAAAGTAGTCCTGCATTTGTGTAATACCATTACTCTGAAAGTACATTTAGCTCAAAAAATATATTATTTATTTTATATATTATATTATTATATATTATATTATTTATCTATTTATTTTATTTTCTCTTTCTTTTTTCAAAGTTGAGTCAATGCTACAAATTTGTTTCATTTCAAGATTCAATCATTCAATCATTCAGAATTTTTCATTTCATTGAAAGATGGTGAATACATTTTCTTTGAAATTTGCATCAATGTTTCTCTTG
This sequence comes from Trichonephila inaurata madagascariensis, assembly GCA_019973955.1. Classification (NCBI taxonomy): domain Eukaryota; kingdom Metazoa; phylum Arthropoda; class Arachnida; order Araneae; family Nephilidae; genus Trichonephila; species Trichonephila inaurata. The sequence continues at coordinate 52,165 of BMAV01023749.1, forward strand.
TTGAGAAAGAGTGTAAATTTTTGTTGCTACAGTTTTGTAACATATTGTAGTTTACATAAATACAGAAGATCCTCAAAAGTTTTCTTATATTCTTATAAATACACGATAAATGGATCGAGTATTAAATATTAAACTAATATACGTGTCTCTTAAAACTCCACGATTTCCAATTGTTTATTAAGTCTTATAACTGATTACCATTCCATCATTATTATATATTAAAGAGGTATTTTAAGTTTATTTAAGATCAGTATAATTATTTTTTCAGAATTATAAACTTCAATGTGTTTTTTTATTGATGTTTTTTTTTATCCTATAGTGCATTTAAAATGCTACTATTTCAACAATTACTTAGCAATCACTTCCATTTTTTCCTATGCCTTATATATAAAAATGTAGCAAAATTAGGGATTCATTTTCCGTTAAACTAAATACTTTTTAAAAAAAAAACTTTAATGTAGGAGTTATTGACTTTTTCTTCAATTTTAGCATGCATATTAAATTTTTATTTTTACTCTCAGAAACTAATTAAGTTATTGTAAAATCAATCCCTAAAGTTGTTTAAAACATCCTTAAGAATATAACAAAAAAATTTCAGGTCAAAAAAAGGATTAATACAAAATGACAAAACTAAATAATAACTTCCAAATTTTCTTAAATAAATTTAAATTTTTAAAATTGGAAAAATAATTTATGCAAAATATCATCTTATATATCATTTTCTTTATTAGAAACATTGTATGAGATGCTGAAATAAAATTTTAAATACATAAATAAACAAAAATTGTTCAAAGGGTACCGAATTCCGTGATAATTTTTTTTCAACTATCTCTCCTTCAAATTTAGTAAAAAGAAAATTCATTACTCGATAATTTTCCGTAAAGATCTCATAAAAATTTCTATTTGTTTGTAAGAGTATTTTGCATTATGTGTTATTTAAATGTATATAGTACGGCGTTTAGAGATATTGTTGCAACAAATGTAAATAATGTATGTTTCTTTTCTTTGTTTTAGAATTGATGCAATATCGTATATACCTTCATTGTGAACTTTTAAATCAGGGGAAATAATGTAGAAAACTCATTCAATTTAAAGGTAAGTTTTAATCATGAGATTTACTTATATATTAATTCCCATTAGTTTTTTACATTTAATTCCTGTTAATCAAATGAAGTTATTGATACTACTTAATTCCTCTTAAATTTAAGAAAAATGCAGTTTACTTTATATAACTTTAAATGAATATTTTATCATCAAATATAAAATATGATAATTATATCCAAACAAAGAATGCTACTTCACGAAAAATACATATACGAATTCGCATTAAAATTAACAGTTAACAATATTTTATTTGATGTCGTTGCTAATGCCACCTGTAGGAAGATGTTAGATCGAAGTCAATGAAATTCATTTGTCAAAGGGCAAGATATACGCCTGTTGTTAGCCGTACCTTTGCGCATCATACAGGTGGCAGTATGATTAATATTTCTTCTAAGTATTCTCTCGTGCAAGTAAAATTATATGCCTTATTTCCTTTTTCTTAAAACTGAGGAAATATACGTTGTTTCATTTAATTAAATAGCAAAGAGTAAGAATTCAAATTTCATGGAGATGAGGAAAATAATATTTAAACAAAAAACTTGCGTATATTGTATTAATTTTACGTGTTTTTATTGATTTTCATGTTTTATTGTTTTTATAATTTTTTTTTTAAAAAATTAACTTACTCCAAGTATTAACTACTTTATCAACAACGTGAGAAATTGAATCTTTACTGGGAATGCTGCAAAATTAATCATTGCTTTCGTCAAAAAAAATAGATTGGCGCTATTTATTGGAAACATTGTAAAAGAAACTTCTATAGAATATGAATACATTTATACAAAAATCTTTCTTATTTTGATAAAAATGTTTTTTATCAAAATAATAAAGAAAATCAAAGACTTAGAAATGTAAAAATCGCTGAAATTTACTTAGGTTTTATGAAAACATAGAATAAATCCATTATAAAATAATAAAAAATATAATTTCACTAAAATATTACCAATAGAATGTCCTTTATACCAACAAGCAACATTATTTTAGATTAAAGTACTGGCGTTTTTGGCAAACCATAATAACCAAATTTCTTAAATAGTGTACCAGAATTTTGATAAATCTCAAGAACCAATTATCTCAATTAAACATATAATTTAAAATAAACCAAAAAAATTATTAATACCTTAGTTTTTGAAATTAAGTTTATTTATTTTATTTCACAAATAATTATTAAACTCAAAAATTAGTAACTAATGTCCATATTTTTATTCTTTAAAATATGACGTGAATTTCTAAGAATTTAGATAAGCATAAATAATTTAAAAGCCTATGAATTATATCCTATGATTAGAATTAACTATATCAAAGATTAATCTAAAATTTTCCCTTAAGGCCGCATTAGATTTAAAAATGTTTTAAGGAATAAAACTCAAACAACCAGATAATCGTTTAATAACCATCTCACACATATACCTGTGTATGTGTGTTGGTTAACTATATATATATATATATATATATATATAAAATAAAAGTGAAAAAGTACTAGATCCTACAGTGCTAAAGCAGGAAGAAATTGGAATTCAACAGAGACAACAAATGTAGATACAAATATATATATATATATATATATATATATATATATATGGAAAATCTTGAACATAGTTTTGTAGAATGCATATATCTATCAAAAGTACAAAAATGAAGCAGAAGAAAAACTTTATCAGATGATAATTATGAACACATTCCATTATGATTCATTTAAAAGAATTTTAATTTTCCTTTTTGATTTTATTCAGTATGAACATGAAACAATATACATATATCATGAACAGAAATGAAGGGAATTACGAAAAATTTCATTACTGATTTTCGGCTGCAATCTGAGCTAAAAAATTTCTTACGCGTATATTTAGAATCTGGAAGATTTCAATAACAAATATGTCAAATATATACCTCCTAAGATATTTGTCTTTTAATTTATATTCCATTGATAAATGTCTAAGATTTTTTTTCTGATATTTATATCTAATACGAATCTTCGTGGATAGGTTCCTTCATGTTTCGTTGAGTCGCTTCACTTGACTAATGAATCTTTTGTCTTTCTTGTATTCTTTTAATTATGTAGGCTTCCTTATATTTTTTGGTCAGTGGTAGCCTAGTGGTCAAGGACACGAACTCGAGGCTGGCGTGTCATGAGTCTAGTGCCACTGAAGATCCACCATTTAGAGAGAGTCATTCGTGGCTCAAACGTCCTCCCAAGGTTGTTGTGTGGTAGTTAGGAAAGGGAGGTGTCAGCTTAGGTGTTGTTCTCGTCTTTTTGACAGTGGTTCAAATTTATGAGGTCCATTTCAAATAGGCATCAAGCAACTTAATAGTACGACGTTAATATAACTCTACTATCTTTCCTAATTTCCGAGGTTTATACTATTTTATGCATTCAAATTGTACTTTTTAGCTGGTCGTTGAGAAATAAAATGCTTGTAAAATGGGGCTCAACATCGAATCCAGCTAATTGTAATTTTGAATTAAAAGTTAATTAAAGTAATTCATATCAATCTTGATTTGGTTCTGTTCAAAGATAATAGTATTAAATCAATAACGCTATGCAATATACCTTATTAAAAATTAAATTTTATGATTTTTAAACATAATATCCATACATAAAAAATAATAACGTTCGTCGGAGAAGTATTAGACAAAAATATTAAAAGAATACGTTAAAAAATTTTAAACCAATTTTTTTTTGGATTTTGTTTCTAAGCTTCTCATTTCATTATTTCTCTTTTACAATAACGAGAGTATTATCTTTAAAAAATAAAAACAAGCACTAACAATTCCATTTAGTAGACACTTCATAAATTTTCCAATTTTGATGTCAAGAATTAAGCCCAAGAAAAATTGAACCCGTCTATTTTGTTTTCCTTAACTTGATAATTAAATTTTACAACCGTCATGAAGCAGCTAACACTACTATAAATCTCAAACAGCTTTACAAATAAACTAAGAATGACTCACAATACATGTAATTATTTTATATAAACTCTCAACATGGTTATTCTTTATTTGTTTTCAAAATACTTTAGCAATGAACCTATATATATATATATATATATATATATATATATATATATAAACCCAATTCCTTTTCCTATTATATCTAATAGAAGAAGAAATGTAACGACCATCTCATTTAATGAAAGGTAATTTGTGTTAATAATGCTCCAAACAGATGACCCATTGTTACATTTAAAGTACTTTTTAAATTGCTTTTTACTATTACGTAAGAGAATGTTTCATGGGTCAGTTGTCGTTGTACAAAAATGAAATGTTGTACCAACTCAGATGGCATCATTTAATTTGTATTTATTTTCAAACTGAACGTTATACGACTGTGTGTTATTTTGTGTTTAGAATAATGAAGTAGAATTCAATGTTCCAAAATGTGATTTATAATAATTTTTCATTTAGGCTGCTTTATTTCTGTTAAAAAGAATTTTGAAATATATTTAAAAAATAATTAGTTTGAATATAAGCGATTCATAATTTAAGTATACGTATTCCTTATAAAAGCTTCTTTATGTTATGTTAAGTTAAATAATAGGTATACTTTTTCCTAAAAATAATCGAAATTAAATTTAATCTCAATAATTACCACTGAAGCAATTTTTGAATTTTATAATGAAGACATTATACTTTATCAGGAGTATGATACAGTGAATTACAATTAACGCAAAAACACTTAAGACGAAACATTGGTTAAGACGAAATGTTACAACGGTTCCGACAAACCAGTATATACTTCCATGCAATCTTTTCTCTTAACACGACACGAAAATCGCTGAACTCAAAAATATTTCCCTTCTGGGAATGAACAAAAAATACGGAAAACATCAGCTGGATTGGACTATCTTATTGTATTATCAAAGAAAATGTTCTTGTGACTAATGCCACCTGCCTGACGAAGTCAGGTCGAGGCTCGCGAAATTCATCGTGGCTAAGAGATAGAATTTTTTACTCATGTCGTTAGCCTTAGCTTTGAGCACAATGCAGGTGACAGTAAGATTTTGCTCGGTTCCACCCCAATTTAGAAAGAGAAAACCCTGGGGGTGGTCAGGGGCCTCCCGCCTCTCTTCCCCTTCCCCCAACCACACGAGAGGACTTGCGGCTCGACGGCTATTTAGAGTACCCCCATGCCGCAGAGGCACTATACATTTACAAACATCCATGTCTTCTCCGGGATTCGAACCCACACAGTCCCTACGGCACCGCAGTCAGCATCGCTAACCATTATACCGGTTGGGCGACGTCAAAAAAATTCATTGCAGTAGATGATGATGATAAGTGTACAGCCCCAATTATGGCAAACACATTTTAGTTTGTTCAAATCTAATAATCTAGAAATCATGCAGATAAATAACATAATGGACGATATCAAACAATTTGTTGACAATTTTAAGCTAAAAAAGCCAAGAAAAAAAAACAGATTATTTTCCAAAACTCAAAAATGTTTTTCTTTTTTTAAAAAAATTTGAAAATTTTGTTTTAAATTCCTGTAAGCTCTTGCGAACACTTTTTTTCATCGATTCTTATTAAGCACATGCATATCAATGTAAAAAAGATTAAACTCTAATAAACTTTATTTTGTAGATATATAATATTTTTTTTTTTTTGTGATATCCTAGAACACACACACACAAGAAAAAATATTTCAGTCGATTCAATTTTGTGTTAAGTGATTTTCAATGTATATATAGTTGTAATGTATGGATAGTTAAAATGAGATTGATCATTGGTATTGTAATCGTAACGGTAAAACCAAGAGTCTTATATTTATCACATCATCATTCATTTTATTTTTGTATCAGTAAAATTAATTGAAAGTGTGTTTCGCTTAGGAAATAAAATACAAGAGAAGGAACTATTTAAATTCAATATTTAAATGCTTAAGGTATCCGACTACGTTCTGAACCGTGATTTAAAAAAAGCTCATAAATGGATGATTTTCGTGATATTTAGTGTCACTTAGATTAGAATATATGTATAAAATTCCTTTAAGGACAGTTTGAAAAAAAAATATTTAAATACAATATTTCGGCAAAAAATTAACTTAAAATAACCTGTTTTTTTTTCAAAATGTTTTCCTTTTGTGAAAAATGCTTCTATTATAACAATATTTTTCCTGTGTATAGCTCAGACATTTGTACAGAGGCTCAACTATGATTTTTAAAAAAATTAACATTATTTTCAGAGTTACAACCCATTGAAATAATTATCGGCGGTTTTTTTTTCTTAAAATTTCTCTCCTCTGTTGTCGTAAAACATGGATACACCACTTCTAAGTTATATATTTCAAAAATTCTTGTTGAGCCTCTGTACAGAGATCTGAGATATATATAGGCAAAATATTATTATAATAGAAGTATTTTTCACAAAAGGAGAATATTTTGAAAATGGGTCATTCTATGTTCATTTTTTGTCAAAATATTGTACTTAGATAATTTTTTATTGTAATACTATTCTTAAAACAATTTTATATACCTTTTCTAATCTAAGTGACACAAAATATCAAAAATATTATCCATTTATACGCTTTTGCAAACTCATAGTTCCGAACGTAGGCGGATACCTTAAGGATAATCAGAGAAAATATGTAACATAAAAAATATAATTGATGTTCAAGTGAAGGAAAATACAAATTATTTAGAAAAACTAAATTATTTTTAGGGAATATTCTGAATTATTTAGTAAGGCACGTGTAAGCCATTATCGTATTCTACTGTTTGGAATCACCAATAAATCAATTGTAACCTTATAATCTATTTTTAGTGACGAATCACTAATAAATCTATCAAATCTTAAGTTTTAATTATTTAATGCTTAATAATGTGTTTTCAAATAGGTTATTCGGAATTATGATTTACAGGTAATAAATAAATAAAATTCGAATTTTAAGTAAATATTTTTTTAAAATTATTACATGTTATATATATATATAGAGAGAGAAAGAGAATTTTTTTAAAGTAAAATATTTATGAGCAAATAATTTAATTCCCATTCCATAATATATTTCTGTATAATATTTTTATTTTTAGTATTTTTCTATGCATTGCATGCATTTATATATTATTATGTAACAAAATTTAAGAAGAATATTACTCGTCAAATAGTCACTTCTGTATGGCAAACACATTTATATCTGAATACATATTTTAAATTAAACTCCCACTTTTATACGAGAAATGTATAAAAAAAATTCTATTATCTTCGAAATTGTTTCATTTCCAAATAAAATGTGAAATAGAACAAATATTTCATTTATTTCCTAGATTCTGAACAATTTTTTTCTTGCTTTCTTTCCAAAATATGTTCCGTTTTTAGATTTCATTCAATGGCATAAAGCTTGGCATTGTCTTTCGAATCTGCTTTTAAATACCTATTTTCTCTGTACAAGAAATATAAATTGAATTTTTCTCAAATTGTCCCCTTTTCAACTACAATGGAAAGACAATGAACGTTCCATTTGTTCCAGAATACCAACTATACTCAGTATTATAAGAGACTGTTCCGAGAAGTATTCTATTTTTGAAAAGTCTAAGAAACTGAGCTTGACATCACCTTCTGCAGCTGCCTTAAAAGTTCACCGGAATGCTTAAAGAGAATCTTTTAAAGGCTGATCTAAAAAAAATAAGGATAGAACCCTATAAAAATTGAGTGAAAATGAGATTGTAGATTTTTTTGTGCTTTTTTTCTATACTACTTTGCTTTTTTTTTGTTTTTCCCCTGGAGATTTTAAGCATTGTAGTTCAAGTTTTAAGGTCCGAAAAAGGAGTTATTTTCTTACTTCAGCTTTTTTTTTCTTGGAGCTTTTCGACTTTCTAGCTGTGTAACAAAAATATATTCTAGTATGGACTATATTTCATCCGAAAAGTACACTAAGCGCTTTTTATTTCTTTTAAGTCACATAAATAATTCATTTTGTCATTAATTCAATAAAGATTTTATTCTGACATTACAGCGCTTAAGCCCTTACCTTTTTTTCTTTATAAAAATACTCTGGAAGTTTATTTCCTGAGATAATATTAGAGAGTTGGTTCACTTAAGCTATTTATTGTGTGCGTGTCTGAATCATATAAAGCTCATTTAAAAAAGAGGCTTCTTAATATCTTTTCAAACTTTATATGAGTTTTGATAAAACTTATTTTCTTCACAACTTCTGCAGCTTTAGAATTTAGGAAAAAAATTGAATACCCAAACATCACCCTTTTTTTAATGCCCCGTAAGTACTCTGATTTTTTAATCGTTTCATAATAATTAAAATATCTCATTAAATTTGTTTAGTGTAAAATGATTTAAAGGAACAGTTCATATATTCTCGATTTTCTCTCGGCATGTAATCATTGTAATAAAATACTTGCGAGATTATAAACAATTTTTTCCTTATGCGTTAATTAAAAGAATGCTTTCTTTTAAAATACTTCTTACATCGAAATTAGTTCTCATGATCACTAAAGAATAAACAAATAGTAATAAAAATTATGTTTTTAAAAAGGGAAACATTTAGAATATTTGCAGATTTAATATAAAAAAACAATTGTCAATATATTATAGTATAAAAAATACACAAATCATGAAGCATTTTTTCCGTTTGCATTTGGCAGAAATTTATTACAGTTTAGTTTAGTTGCATTAATAGTTTTGTTACATAATTCATGTTACTATTGTTAAAAAATAGTATTCCAAATCCACAAAATCCTTAGTTCCTAGCAACAAAATAGAGACATTTTTTCCAATACATTCATCTAAAACGCTTCATAAATTTAGATACCGTAAAAAAAATTAAAATCATTTATACGTATCCTTTAAATTTTAATTCATAATATTAAATAAGAACACATAATTTAATATGTAGTAAGTACATCATTAAATAAATAATAGTATTTAAAAAAACTGATGTATTTAATATGATTAAAAAAAATTTTTATACGATATTAAAAATAAAATGGTGTTTTTTTCCGAAAAAGCTTTGAAAATTGTTAGATTATATTTTTTTAGTTTTGTAAATGTATTTGCATCTCAGAATTCAATTCTTTTCTTATCCTGTCTGCTAATATTAAGTTATATAATACAAGTCTTTTAAATTTTTTCTTACTTATTTAAAAAAGTTTTCAATTTCTTAATTTTTCAAATTAATTTCTAGATAATACTAAGATTTATTATGTGTAAAATTAAAACGTTATCAAAAACTAAAAATTAAACCAAATGCCAGCTTTTTTATTTTGAACTTACAATATCATACGTAAATGGCTCTGTGCTACAAAAATCAACATATATTCGAACAGAAGCTGTTTCAAATGATCTAGAAATTTTTGAAAATAGCTTTAAACGTCTTTCTTTGGGATCTTGGTATACATGATACATAATTACTTTAACTTGTTACCATTATTTTGGTTTATCGCGACAAAAAAACTAATCTTCCTTTAATGTTTCATTTAAATTACATAATCTCAATAAAATCACCTGAAATCTAGCTCCCGTTCGACAAAAGTTACAAATATATGCAAAGCGAGAAAATTAATGCTTAAAAACAAAACTCCTTAAAGCAAAGAAAAGAATAAATTCAGTCAGCAATGCTGTTGATTAAAACGAATCAATGCTACACTACAATGCTTCATCTCAGGACGGAAAAGTAATCCGTATGCTGAATTAATTAGTCCTAGTAATACAATCTGATTTGTTACTCGAAAAGGGTTTCGTATATTTGGTTTGATTTATGCAATCTAACAAGCACTAATTTGTTTGACCTTTGAAGTATTGGAGTCATTTTCCATTAAAGGATAAATACTCATGATTCTTTAACGAAAATCTTTTTTGTTCTGCATAGCATTTGATTAGTCATTACGAAAACACATCAAAAGATTCAGAGGTTTTTCATTTGTAAAATTTCCCGTACATTGTAGAGAAAGTTGTGTGTACTTTTGTACGGTAATGTCCGTTCTTCAGTTTATGTAATTGACTAATCAGTGTTTGAATAATCACTAATGCCAGGTAAAATTTTAAATTATATTAGAATCGAAACAAAAACATTTTTTTTCCTGCATAACATTGGATTAGTCATTACGAAAACCCATCAAAAGATTCAGAGATTTTTTCCATTTGTAAAATTTTCAGGACATTGTACTGTAATGTTCGTACTTCAATGTATATAATTGATTAATCAATTTTTTAACAGTCGCGTATAGACGTAAAATATTAAACACCATATAGTTCTTTACAACTCGAAAAGAATCAGCATATTTCAGACTCATAACCAATCAAGTAAATTTTTGAATCAAGAATGTCTTACAGTTTCTCGAAAACTTCCATGTAGGAAGTTTATATTTGCAATGCTTAGTACAGTGTAACGGCTTTCAGATTTTGCACATTATTTTTAATCCCTTAACACTTTATCTACAGCATTATGATTTACTGCAATTTTTTTCATGCAACATTTTTTTTTAATCACTACATCAAAAATTAAGGGATATACATAAATAAAATATCCAACTTTGGGAAATTTAATTTGTTAGAGCTAATTAATTAGATTGGTACTTTAAAGTACCGTCAGTCCTCAAAGGTCTAAAATATTATTATTATATGAAAAGAACGAGTGACTTTTTCAACACAGTTTTAACCCTTAAAAATGTTAAATAACCAGAGCGCACTAATATTTTACAGCACAAAATACTTATTTTTAAATATTATTAATTTTTTTAAAATTGATTTACTTCTTACACATAAAAACAGCTTTGACACCTTAACTTATTTGATGACATTCAAAGAAGCAGTTTTGCTTTACATTAAAAAAAACACAAAATGAATGAAAAATAAATTTCACAAAAATTCATTACACATTGTGCATTTTGTGAGTGAGGCTTCGATTGAATATTTTTAAAGCACTACTTCCTGTGGTAATAAGAGCAATATTTTCTTAACATGAACTACTGCACCTTGAGTCTTGTTCAGTGTCTTGATCGCCATCTTAAGAATCTAACGAAAATTTAAGCAGATAATTTGCTGGGATTTCTTTATCTGACAAATCATTTGTTAGCACAACACTGATTTCCGATGATAGGTTTCGTAATATATCCAAAATGCCTCTTGAATACTGAGCTTCTTTTATCCAGATATTCTAAGAAAAGGTAATAATAATAATATTAGCACCTTGAAAATCTTCAATTATTGTTAAATCTCTGTTACACATAAATAAATTAAAATGTTGTTATTTTTTTAAATAAGAATAGATATTTCATTTAATTGTGGAGCAAAAATAAAACAAGCTCAGATTCAAAATTCAAACTTTTTTGAAAACGTTAAAACAAAACAAAAAAAAAAAGCAAAATAAATATATGTTAAGCAAAAATAAATGCTAATAAAAGCATAACACTATTGACTAAATATGACGTTTCAACCAACAAAACAACAAAACCCACAAAAAAAAAACAAGTTCGCTCTAAATCCTGGTGCTTCGGTACTTATAAATGCCACAAAGTTTTTCAACTGTAAAATTAATTATATATACTGTTCACTTAAAATAAATAGTCAAATCGTTTTCTAAGGTCTTCATTAACGTACAAAAGAATATGACACTTAACTTCAACAATAACTATTTTTTCAGAACAAAAATGACTATCTTCGCAATCCGATCAAAATGTCAGCTACAAACGCAACTTCAGCTATGAAACTATTCACCTTCCCCACTAAAAATACTCATCATAAAACCTATGATGCCATATATTTTGAAGAGAATTTAAAGAATACTTGCTAAATTGAATATTCAAAATGGTTATTCTATGAAATTTTTTAAAAGTGAGGGTACATTGTCCGTAGGTAGATAAAGGTTAACTGGTGTCGACACCTTTACTGGCTACAAAAAGCTGATCACAACCGGTTTCCCCGTATACTGTATGGGCACTGATATTTTCTTCTTATTATTTTTTATTTGCACATAATTTTAATTCTTATAGTGAAATTATTAATGGTAGTAATTTGAAGAGATGCAGTTTGTCCATCTCACTGAAATATTTTATCCAAGATTTTTATTGTGTTGAAGGTAGGAATATTTCATTGAAGGCAGAGATTTAGATCTTTGAAAATATCCGATGAAAAAAAGGATTTGAAAGGCAATGTGCAGTTTTTTCCTTGAGAAGAAATGAAAATGGAAAGATATTCCAAAAAAACCGACAGTATCTATGTCCCCATTCAAAGTAAAACTTTTTTATTACAAATCTTTTCCCTTTGGTTTTTATATATATATATATGCACACACACCTAAAATCCTCAACCGTTTGAAAAAGAGCTCGGAACATGATTTTTTTTTGTCAGTATGAGAGATTATTTTAAAGATATATTAAACATTCTTTATAACATGCAATGTGTACTTATAAAAAGCAAACATTAGGAATTCCTGTGTTCTACAAATTAGTATGAAAACTTTAAAATTGATAATTAAAGTAAAACTTTTCTATTTTCGTATTCTGTTAAGTATTATTCTTAGTTATATACAAAAAAATTTGCCTTTTTTTAAGAACATCTTGATCAAAAACATTGAACACTTAAGGGGTCAAATAACTGATTATTTATTAACGTCACACATTTTTTGAAGTTATATGAGAACTATTTAAGATATACCTCTTAATTCTGAGCAGCATCTAAGTGACGAGATGACATTTAAGCTGGTACCATATTTTCCAAACTTCTCCACTAGCTCATGTGAAAATGTCACGTACTTAACGCGAAACCTACTTTCTACTGTAATTGCAGCATAGTCTCGTTATAAACAAAGCCAATCTCAAGTTCACAACAATATGACTGCTTCAAAAAAATTAAAAGAATAAAATAAATAAATATACAAGTAAAGATCAAGAATCCCCTTGGAAGGGTTTCGTGAACATTTAAGTTTTTGAAGTATTATAGCTTCTCTTTTAAAAAATACTGAGTTCAATTTGGATGCTTAACGTTTGTATAGTTTTGATATATCCATCAAAAAGAGTCAGTAAATCAAAAGATTAAGGTATCCGACAACGTTCGGAACCGTGATTTTAAAAAAGCACATAAATGGATAATCTTCATGATATTTCGAGTCACTTAGATTAGAATACATGTATAAAATTGTTTTAAGAACATTATGACAAAGAAAATTTATTTCAATAAAATATTTTGGAAAAAATTAACTTAGACTAATCTTTTTTCAAAACGTCCTTTTATAAAAAAATCTTCTATAATAATAATATTTTGTGTGTGTGTGTGTGTTTATATAAAATAAAGACTTCTCCAGAGAGTCTGAACTAAGACTTGAAAAATCCACATTATTTTTAGAGTTACTACTAATTGAAATAATTATGGGCATTTTTTTCTTAAAATCTCTCCCCTCTATTGTAGTAAAATATGGATTAATCCACTTCTTAGTTGTATGTTTCAAAAATTGTAGTTCAGCTTCTGTACAGAGGTCTGAGCTATATGCAGGCAAAATATTATTATAATAGAAGCATTTTTCATAAAAGAAGAATGTTTTGAATATTGGTCATTCTATGTTCATATTTTGTCAAAATATTGTACTTAAATATTTTTTTGTTGTAATAATATTATTAAAAGTATTTTATATACGTTTTATAATCTAAGTGACACTAAATATCATTAATATTACCCATTTATACGCTTTTACAAAATCATGGTTCCGAACGCAATCCGATACCTTAACGTTTGTATGGTTTTGATATGCCCATCAAAATGAGTCCATAAATCAAAAGATTAAATATTTTTAAAATTTTGTAAAAATAGGAAATTATATTTTTCCTATATTTAGTTATCAAAAACATATTAGAGTGAATGGTAACGAACAAAATTTCTCAACATTCATAAATATAAGTATCAAAACAGATATATCGGAGGTATCTAGATCAAATTCATTCTGGAGATACGTACTTCATGCTTTAACAAAATAAATATAATGCGTCTTTATTAAAATACTTATTAAAGTTGAATTTTCCGTCAGTAAATATACAATTATTAATTTTCGTTTTATTTCTTAATTTTTATAACACATAAATGCATCGCAAAAATTCATTTAAAAAAAAATCACTCGAATTTATAAAGATTTCAGCATGCATATTCAAGGTAAATATTTTTTAATCAAAAATATAATATAGTAAATATTGTAAAACTAAATTTGTTTTCTCTAACAAAGATTTATACTCTTGAATTTCCGAAACTTTTTTAATTTTACGTTGTCCTAACCAATTTTATGAAATTTTAGAACATAATCTTATTGATTTCAGAAAACATATAAAAAAAATAATAAGTGAATATCTAAAGGTGTAAAGAACGTATTAAAATAATGTTTTAAGTATATTGTTTTATTTCGCATGCACAACTATTTTAATGTTCTTAAGTTAAACACTATTGCCTTCCTTGTAAATTTTTTTTATTATTATTATTTTTTTTTTTTGAAATCTTTTAAGAATATAATATTCTTTATCGAGATTATAACTTAGGGTTTTTTTATTCAATTTTAATTCACTTTCATTAATTTTCAAAACATTTTTTTTATGTAGCATTTAAAATGATTAGGAAAAAATTTCTTAATATATTGTTACTGAAAGAAGTTCACATAAAAAGGGGACACGGTACGATTCAATTGACAAATATTGGTCAAAAAATCAAATGCTATTTTTTGGTCTAAATTATCCTTTATATACTTTTCTACAATCTCACAAAATCTGAACGCTCTCAGTTTAAATAAGGCAGAGTTATGGTAACTTTTATGTTCATTTTTATTCACATCCCAATGACAAATCAAAACTTTAAACTTATTTATCTCAGAAAGATAAAGTAACTCATTTATCTTCATTTAAAATACTAAAGCATTTTTTTATATTGTGCCAAAAGCTTTAATAATTTTTCTAACAATTACTAATAACTCATGTTACGAAAGTTAATGTGCATTTTTGAATCAAAGCAATACTTATGTTAAAGTAATTAAATTTAAAATTTACACATTTTTAAGAAATTTTTAATAAGCAGTCCTTAAATAAGTATTGCTCAAATACCAATCATGTTATTCCAAAATCCATACCGACTTTTGTTGTACATAGTTTGACGTACTTCCAAATCAAATTTTATGTAAGTATGTCCATTTTTGAAAGAAAGTAGCATTTTAAAATACTTCATAATTTTTTTCCTTAAAAAATTAAGTAGTTCACTTTTTATGAAATTTAAATAAAAAAATCTGTTTTACACACATAGGGGCAAACACAAAAAATTTTTGAAAATCATTAAATTAAAAATTTTTGTGTAAATCATACTATGTCCCATTAAAGAAAAATAAATGCTATTAATAGAAATAAAAAATACGAGTTTTTTTTTTCTAAATGGAAGGTTTTGGTTTTAAGACCAAAAAAAAAAATTCAGACCTTTTAAATTTATAAAACAAAATCCTATGTCCTTATAAGCCATACTACCAAATCTGAAAACCATAGAATCCCTTTGTGGTTCTAACATTAACGGAAGGAAACTATTTAGAGCTTAAAAATGAAATATATTTATGGATTTAAGCACAACTTAATAGCTAACATAAGCTTAAAGACAAACATTGGATTTATCTTCTTTCCCCTTTCTATAATGGTCCTTTACACAACTTTTAAGCTAAATCGGTGACAGAACAAGCTTCCTTTTAATTTTTTTACCTATACCTATAAAACTCCTCTCTTTTTTTAGTGTGAAAATTTTTGGTATAAAATGAAAGAACTAAAAATAAAGAAACAGGATGTATTATAAAGTATGAAAATAAAGTTTAATGACTTTTTCCGCTCATTATGTAAATTTTTAATGAAAGGATTTAAACAGTTTATGAAAAAAACTGTAATTACGAAGTTATGCATTAAACATTGAATTTTTCTCATGGATAATCAATAGACTCTCAATGTTTATAATTAAACACCTGTACTATAATTTAAATTAGTACTGGGTTAATGGGTACTTAATGACATATTATAAAGATTTTATCATATTTCTAAGCGATGTTTCGTTTTTAATACCATAGGTGAGAATTCCAGACATAATTTTCTTTTTTTTCAACTGGGAGCAAATAATAATTTTAAATGATTCAAATAAATCCAAAATATCTAAAATTTATCATTTTAGAAAATTAAAATAAATTTAATAAAAAGTTAACTCTTACTTGTGTTATTTTATTTCTAATCATAAGCATATCGAAAAACTTTTTTATACAATATCAATAATTTTCACTATGTTCTTACTATTGTTTCAGTATTACTGAGCATCTGTGCATATCCGTTTCTTATGATTACACTATTCTCTAAAATAGTAATAAGAATACAAACTAAACTCAATGGCACAACAGCCCATGAGGGTCAAGGCCTACTGTCCCCATCTCATTATATGTGACGATTGAGTGCTAAGGTGCATGAGCAGATGTCCCGATCAGGTGATCAGTCTGAAGCGATATCTCCAGTGCTTAGTCCCCAATCAAGCTTGGTACTCATTTATCAATAAACTGAAGGGATAAAAGGCAGGGTCGACCTTGCCCAGTCCGAGGTGGCCGACCCCGGACCTGTGGTGTGGAAGCGTGATACACTACCATTCTGCCACTGGGCCTCAATAGAAATATAATAAAAGTAAAACATTATTTTTAATTTTAATGTTATATTATCAACTTACAATTATTTATTATTGTATAAAAAAGCATCAAATATTTATGAATTTCACAATCCTCAATCTCAAAAGTCAATGCTGCAAACAATACTATCATAAAATTTCTGACAAGTAAATTAACTGTATTTACTGAATCAAGAGAGACTTCAACACATTGTTAATCGAATTATTATAATACATTAAGTTCACTAATACAAAACGTACACAAATTTTTATGTATCCATTAATTTATTACCTCACATTATGCTTTCAACTCAAGACCATTAATAAGTATAAGTTAAGTTGAGAAGTGTTTGCGGAAAACCCTTCATGAAAAAGATTCAACAATAAAACATTAACCCTTTTCTTTCATCGTGACATTTAATTCAAATGACATATGCAGAAAATTAAAATAAAACTTAAATAAATCTCTAGACTTACGTTACTAATCCCTTATTCTTTTTAAAATCTCAGTGCTATATTGTCGAATATTTCTTTTCTCTGCAAGGGATTAAATGCACAATGAATAAGAATTATGACACTTCTCAGATGTTGAGATTCACCAAAACTCTGACAATAGTTCCTCCACTTTGAAAGAAGATACTGGTGTTATACTTATTGTTATGAATAAGTAATGGAGAATACCCTTTGCTCTCTCTCTCTTTCACTTCTTAGAGTTATTCTAAGCTAAGATTAATGGGGTGTTAAACGTAAAGGAAATGAAAAGACTAGAAAATATATCATTACAAATGTGCATATTATTCAAATACGTAGGCAGCATTGTGATCGTTTACATTGCAGCCAAAGATCTTAGGAAATTGCTATTAAATGGATTAAGGTATCCGACTACGTTCGGAACCGTGATTATAAAAAAGAGCATAAATGGATAATTGTCATAATATTTAGTGTCACTTAGATTAAAATACATGTATAAAATTGTTTTAAGAACATTTTGACAAAAAAAATTATTTAAATACAATATTTTGGCAAAAAAATTAACTTAGAATAATCTTTTTTCCAAATCTCCTTTTGTGAAAAATGCTTCTATTATAATAATATTTTGCCTCTATATAACTCAGACCTCTCTACAGAGGCTCAACTAGAATTTTTGAAAATTTCACACCATTTTCAGAGTTACCACCAATTTAAATAATTATTGGCGTTTTTTTCTTAAAATTGCTCCCCTCTGTTGTCGTAAAATTTGGATAAACCCACTTCTAAGCTATATATTTCAAAAATTCTAGTTGAACCTCTGTAAAGAGGTCTGAGATATAGACAGGCAAAATATTATTATAATAGAAGCATTTTTTACAAAAGGAGAACATTTGGGGAAAAAAATATTCTTAATTTTTTGCCGAAATATTGTATTTAAATATTTTTTTTTGTCATAATGTCCTTAAACCAATTGTATACATGTATTCAAATCTAAGTGACACTAAATATCCTGAAAATTATCCATTTATGCGTTTTTTAAAATCGTGGTTCTGAACCTAGTCGGATTCCTTAACTCCATGAAAAATAATTGAGACTAAATAATATTTTTTGGCTTTAGAAGTGTGCATCTCTGTGTAGCTAACGAGTAAGTGTGACAATAAGCTTTTGAGTAACTTCATTCCTTGAACTTGTTTAGTGCACCTGGTTGCGCTCAGTTTTATTTAAAATTTAACACAAGTTACTAAAATTCCTTCGAAATTTTGTTATATCATACTTGACAATTGCTAAGGAACAAGTAATTTATGTAAATTTTTGTCGCGGGTCAGCTGACCAGTAAAAGTAAATTCAAGTTCAAAGGGCGTGGAAGACAAGGACTCGTTATCTATATAAAAAAAAGTGCATACAATCTCATGAATCACAAAAAATCATGTTGCTTAACTAAAATAGTGCTGAGTGTTATAAGTTTTTTTTTCTTTGAAATTCTGTTTGGCGTAACTTATATGTAGAAATATATAGCTTCTGGTAACCTGAGGAAGGCTTTTAGAAGACTAACCGAGGCTTTAAGGTATCCGACTACGTTCGGAACCGTGATTTTAAAAAAGCGCATAAATGGATAATTTTCATGATATTTAGTGTCACTTAGATTAGAATACATGTATAAAATTGTTTTACAGACATTTTGACGAAAAAAATTATTTAAGTACAATATTTCGGCAAAAAATAAGCTTAGAATAACCTTTTTTTCAAAATGATTTTCCTTTTGTGAAAAATACTTCTATTATAATAATATTTTGCCTGTATATAGCTCAGACCTCTGTACAGAGGCTCAACTATGATTTTCGAAACATTCACATTATTTTCAGAGTTACAACTCATTGAACTAATTATCGGCGTTTTTTTCTTAAAATTTCTCCCCTTTGTTGTCGTAAAACTTGGATAAACCCATTTCTAAGTTATATATTTCAACAACTCTAGTTGAGTCTCTATACAGAGGTCTAAGCTATATACAGGCAAAATATTATTATAATAGAAGCAATTTTCGCAAAAGGAGAATATTTTGAAAATGGGTCATTCTATTTTCATTTTTTGTCAAAATATTGTACTTCAATAATTTTTTATTCTAATACTATTCTTAAAAATATCTTATATACATTTTCTAATCGAAGTGACATTAAATATCATAAATATTATCCATTTATATGCTTTTGCAAAATCACGGTTCTGAACTTAGTCGGATAACTTAACTGTAAGCCAATATTTCCCTTCTTGTTTAAAATACTAAATAAAATTCAAGGAATGTAATTGATTGAAAATGGAATCAATTACAAATTACATAAAATACTATCATACAATTTTAAAAGTGAGCAAACCTGAGGCTCAAAATAAATGAATAAATATCAGAACATGTTTTTGTTGCTAATGCCACCCTGTCTGAAGGAATCAGATCGAGGTCCACGATGAATTTCATGGGCCTCGATGTACTTGAAGGGATAAATGTACGTCTGACGTTAGCCTTAGCTTTAAGCACTATACAAGTGACAGTACATTTTGTCTCGGTTCCTCTCCAGCTAGAAGGAAAACATTTGGGATGTGGTCAGGGAATCTCCCACCTCTCTTCTCTTTCACCAACCTCACGAGAGAACTCGCGGTTCAACGGCAATTTAAAGTACTCTCATGCCGCAAGGACAACATCCATTCCTTTTCTAGGATTCGAACCTGGACCCTATGGCCCAACAGTCAGTGTCACTAATCAATATACCGCATGGCCGGTCATTTAAAAATTACGAAAATTAAATAAATTTACTATTTTCTTTAAATGTAACTTTTGTGTTTCACACTTTTTATCGCATTTTAATTTTTAAAAGCTACATTATCATTTGTATGCAGAAATAGTAGTATTTGTAATTAAAACAAAATTAAAGTTGTATAACCAGAAAAAAAACTTTGAAAATTAGTACTTAAAAAAAAAGAGCAAAATAATTCTTTTGTTACACATATTTATGTTCTCTCTTCAATTATTTTTAACTAAATGTAATTATATTATTGTTCTACTTGATTATTTTGTGTGTTCTGATTATATATATATTACCACGAAATACAACTTGACATCCTCATCTTGAAAAGACTTCGTGTCAAGTGGTGAACAAGCATTAAAATTAGACTTGTTCTGTTCTAGTGGGAATCCGCAGAACACTGTCGTTTGTCTAAAGAAGACAATTCGTGTAGTGCTCTGACTACGTGCTTTATTGGTTTCAGTTGCCATCTCTCGTGTCAAAACTCTTAATGGTCTCGTTCTTTCCTTTTCAGCCGGGGATTCGTTACTCATTAATTGTGACGTCATGACTTGAACCTTATTTTTATACCTCACCGTGACATTAATTGCAGCGACGATTTTTGAAACCCGAAGTCCTTGTCTAGTATTCTGAAAAGCAATTGGTCTCGTCATTATGATTGCTCTCTTGTTTATCTAATGGCATCACATTTTGAATTGAAATAAATGCTGGACGTGAAAGTTATGTAATAGGAAGACTTTGTATTGTTTCTATGTTATGTTAAAATTTGCAGAGCTTTTATTCTTAATATTTGGCTAAGTAATAATAATCCTAGTTGCATCGCTTAAGCAATGCTGATTTTTTTCAGTAAAATCTATAAAAAAAGACTAAAAAAACGTTGATAATATTTTTATATAAATATAATAGTGTTGGAAAAATCAATGATTTGGGAAAGTTTAAACATTAATATTTACGCGTATGATATTTAAGGTATCCGAACAAGTTGAAATGATAAAATTCGGTCAAAACACATATTTGTTGTTTTTTATTTCATTGAATAGAACTATTTTTTTGGCTTTACAAAACATACTTTGTTTTGTTTCTACATAACCTAGAGACCTAATTACGATCAATTTTATAAAGTAAGAAGAACCGGAAGTGAGTCTTTAATCCTCGAGATGCCGTCTTTTAAATTGTTCGAAATCTATCATGAGGGAACTGATAACTCAAAATATTATGAATGTATTTCTATAAAAATCTTTGAAATTTCTATTTATATTATTTTCCAGAATGTACTGAAATATTTCTTTTTGTAGATATATTTTTGAGCTATGGCTTGTTACTTAAATAATGGTATCATAAAGAATGTCTTATTTCTTATAATATTTATTCAATCAGCTCTAAAATTTTTAAAGTTTTATAAAACATTGAAATTTTAGTACATAATATTGATAAATGCAACTAATTTGTTCTAGTAATAATTTTACTGATATAGGTTTACTGTTTTTTTTTTCTCTAGTTGCTTTGAAGTTTTCAAAAAAATTACTAAACATTCACGTATAATTGTGATTTTTGTAAAATTAAGACAATACTTTAAAAATATTATTAGATAAATAATAGTACTTATTGGCATTGATTCCTAAAAAAAAGCATTTATAATATTTTAGAATCTCATTTTTAAATAAGTACTACGAACGTGTTCGGATACCTTAACGTAGGGAAATCCATTATGTGTCTGTTTTGACGTAAGACTTCATATCCGCTGTGATATGTTCCATGTTACTTTCTTCGTAGATTTTTTCAAGGTTATTATAACACGTGAAGCCCAGTGGCTGAAAGAAGTGTATTTCGCTTCCACGCTTCGGGTAGGGGCTCAAATCCAGGACTGGGCAAGATCGACTCAGCCTTTCACCCTTTCAGTGGATCGATAAATGAGTACTAAGCTTGCTTGGGCACTGAACACTGGGAGTTTCACGTCAGACTGACCACTTGTACGAAACCTCTGCATATGCACCCCTGCGCCTAAGGTCACGATCACTGAAATAGGCACAGTAGGCTTTGGCCTTCATTCAATCTTGCCCTGCTTAGTTCAGTACTATAATACGTAGGTTCAAAATATTTTCTGAACCGTTACTTGGAATCTGACATGCAACTCTTCAGAAAATACGAGTACACCATGGATTTCATTTTAAATGAGATGTGTATATATATATATATATATATATGGATGTTTGAATATATGAAATCGTATCACTCCAACACCGTTCAACCGATAACTATGAAAATTGTCATGTACATGTATTTTTGTGGAGAAGATTTTTGGGCTACCCTCTTTGTTCCAGCTCCCCACCAGGTGGCGCTACATCATATCAACTTCTGCACCGTTCAATCAATCGCCATGTCGCCAACAGGTTCGCCAAAAATAATGTCAACTTGGCTCTATCACCAATATTTCACAATGTTTATATTGAATCGTCAATATAATGTAAGGAACTGCGTTGCTTGCGAATATTACAAATTTTATATAAAATAAATACAGCAGAAAGTAATATTAACGTATTACACATTCAGATATAAATTGTTTGCATTATTTTAAGCATGTTTTATACAAAATGTGTAACAATGTATTACTTTTGCTGAGCAGAAATCAGCTTAGGAAGGTGTTTTCAAAAATCTACCCACAAGAGATACGGATTGTAATAAAAAAAATCCTTTCTATCAACTTAGATCTATAGACTTAAAATTTAACAAATAAGAGATTTTTGTTCAACTGAGATATGCAAAAAGCTTTTTTTTAAATTTAATTTTCAATTCACGTAAAATTAACTCATAAAAACTTCTTTATCCTTCAATCTGTATTGTTTAATTTTTTAATTCATCCTTGCGAAAAACGGGTATACTGTCTAGTATAAATATACAACTGTAAGAAATGTACAAATTTATATAATTTTCTTCTAATAACGTAATCCAAACCATGCCATTAGAAGGTACCAAGATTGACAAGAAATTATTTTATAGTTCGCGGGAAAATGGTTGTCTAACCTGTGATATTCTTTAAAATTCTATTTAATTCTGCAGTTTTTTCCAGTCACTTCTTGAATTCTTGATAAGTATTTAAATAATAATAGTATATATGAATCAAAGCAAATAAAAGTATGCACTTATGAGAATTCTACAAGTGCGAAAATGTTTGTTATTCGTTTTTTATGGAGAGATTCTTTATTGTTTCCTTAATTTTTATCTTTTGGCCTCTTCGACATCAGCCGTGAGATAGTAAAAAGTCATTATTTTGCTCCTTTAAAATGAATATATCACTCATTCAGAGATTTGCGCTGTTTGAAGCTTCGATAAGAATCAAAAAGCGGTTTTATTACTATCGATGATTCCGGAGATTTATTATCAACAACATCAAATATTGGGATAAAACTTGTTTTCCCTCGTATGAAAAATTTTATTAAGTGAGACAGCGAACTCAGCAAAACTCTTGCGAATGGAAGAGAGAGGTGACATATCTCCATTCAATAATGTAAAATCCATTACATTCTCAAAAAATTCACGAAAATGCTGTACCACACAAAAAGATTGTCGAATGCAGTGAAATACATTTAACACAAAAACGCTTCAGAAGAAATATCAGTTAACACGGAATAATGCAATAATCCCAACAAACTACTATACATTTTTTTTTTCCTTAACACGAAACAAAAATCACAATGATAAAAAATTATCTTCCGGGAATGAACAAAATACTATAAATGCAATGCACGCAGGCGAGATTTAAGAAGAGTGTGAAATGAAAGAGTGGTGATTTCACATGTTCCGTAGAAAGGACGATAACTTTGCTTTGAAATACCACGAGCCAAATTGTTTTTCTAAGCTATCTTTACTCTCCACCATACAAGCGCCAAACAAAAGTATCTCATCTGTTGGCTTTGGAATTTGGTGACGGGTGCATCGCAGTGTGAGTAAAGATCAGCGAGTTCGGTTCACGTTTTTTTCCCCTTATTTAAGAAGAACCTTTTAAGAGCCCACTGGCAAAGAGCTCAGGGGGAAAGCCAACTGCTATTTCGCTTAAAATGAAGATGGAACTTCGTTTAACAGAAGAGAATAACGGAAATTTGTAAAGATTTTGTATTGCTAATTCTACATTATTAACACTAATTTAAAAAATAGAACAAATTACATCGGAGCCAGAGTGAAGAAAATTAAAGTTAAAGAAGCAATTCTTAGGAGAAAAGCGTAAAGTTGCAATGATAACTGTCCGGCTCATCCCAATGCTGCATTAATAGCTATAAAGCTTATCTTTTTTCCTCCAAATACAACAAAGTATCTCTTCATATATTGGACTCTAATTCAATGGTCCCAAGGACTTAAATTGAATTAAGTTCTTGTGAAGGTGTTTAATTCATTTTTATTAAATATAAGCATATATGCATATGTATATAAATAAAATGTACTCTAATAAACTTAATTTTGCTAAATATATGTTGTTTTTGTTGTTGTTGTTTGCAATATCATTTAGACGAAATTCTTTTAACATGAAAAAATATTTCAATACCTTCAGTTTCGTGTTAAACGATTTTTACTGAATTTGTTTTTAAACCTTTTGGGTTAAATTTTTCATTTTTAAATAAGCGAAGCCGTAAAACAACAAAAAGCCTTGTTAAAAAATTTTTGAAGTGTTTTTTTAAAAATTTTGGTTTGTTTTTGGTGTTTCAAAATTTTTTTAAAAATTTGAAAAAAAATTTAATAAAATATTCCAAAAAAATGTTCCCAAAAAATTTTGGGGAAAAAAACCCTTTTAATTTCAAAAATTTTTTGCTTGGGGGTTCCTTTTTTTAAGTGGGTTTGAATTTTAAAATTTAAATTATTTAAAAACAAATTATTTTTCATAAATAAAACCCCAAAATTTTTAAAAAAACCTTTTGGTTTAAAACTTTTTTTTTTCAAATTTAATTCCGGAAACGATTTAACTTTTTTTTAAAAGGGAATGGGGTTTTTAATATTTTAAACATTTATTATTAAAAGAAAAATTAAAAAATTTTTTTCCTACCTCCAATTTCAAAGCCGCCTCAGAATTATTTTTTAAAAAATTTGTTTTTAAAAATTTTGTTTTAAAAAAAATTTTTTAAAAATTTTTTAAATTATTTTAAATTTTAAAAGATATAACAATTGAAATTATATGCAGTATAAGCAAAAAAGTTCTTTTTAAAGGAATCTTTTTTCTCAATGTTTCTAAAACACATATTTTCATTTTTTTATAAATTATTGTACTTATGATCATTTATGTCTCAATCTATATTCCGGGAGCTTTTTTGTAGCTTTTTAAAAATGTTTACCCAAGTGTCATATGTATTTTATTATTTTTAGTTCAAATCAATGGGACACGGAATTTTTTTAAATATATATTTATAAGAAAATTTTTACATGACCCATTTTAAAATACATTAAATATACATTTCAGAGGAAAAATCATTCCTAAACAGTAAATTATTTTCAATTTTACTTTTTTTTAAATAATTGTTTCAATATTTTACAATTTTTACTATTTCTACAAATGCTTAACAATTTTTTTCTAATACTTTTCGAAGTTTTCTTAAAGTTATGTACTTGGAACTGGTATCACGATTGATTATTTCATTTTTACAGCTTCTGTTGCATCGGACAATATATAAAAAAACCATAGAAAAAAGCAATATTTAGGATGATTTTTTTAAAAAATAATTATTCACCTAAATTCTTATTGTTTGTGCAAAGCCATCAAATATATTATGCAAAACAACCCAGAAAATATTTCAAAGCTTTGTATGCAACATAACAAAGCAGTAGCATTTTAAATACATGATTATTGGGGAAAATGGAAACCTAAAGGATTTAAAGTTTTAAACATCCGTAAAAAAATGAAAGAGCTAAACACAGATATCGCGGGCTCTAGTTTCAGTACTTTTCTTCGGCAAAATTTTTTAAAAAGTCTAATAACTGACTATATACTGTTGCTAAAGCTTGGAAATTCTGTTTTCATATGTAGAAAAGTTACACGATTAAAATGACGTATTAAAAAATTCGATATTTAGGTCATTTTCAAAGTAATGTGTCCCCTTAAGCATAAAAAAGCATTTTACATATTATTTTTAAGAGGGCATTCATCAAATATCTAACATCAATTCTGAAGCTAATTAAATAACTAACAGTGTGCTTTTCACAAAAAACCAAAACAAATTACTTTAATTTAAAAATTTATTTAACTCGCATTCGTAAATGTTTCCATTGAAGATAACTGTATTTCATTTTCATTGGAGACAAACCCATTACTCAAATAATTTTTAAGTGACACGTCCTTCAAATTTAGACCAAATTTTGCCAAAAGTCATCCTAATTTAAATTATAAATGAAACTGGGAAACTATTTAAAATTATTTTAAGCAAATTATTAAAGAACTAATACTCTTGAGCTCTTTAACGCAGTTCCGATCGATTTCAGTTTAATAACATGGTAAAAACATTCTCAAAATAAGAATTAATTTCACAATCCATCACGTACACTTAGAAAAAACTCAGAAAAAAAGTAACTTACGCAATTTATTATAATCATTAAATCACAATTAATAATACAAAGTTCTTTTTTTTCAAAGTAAGTTTTCCGATTGGTATATTATACCAATATTAATATACAATATATATAACACATAATAGCGATGGGCCCCCCGGGTTTCACGGGCCCCTCTACTTTTTTAAAAAATTTTTTCCCCTTTCCCTTTACAAAAAACGACTTCTAATAATTTTTTTAAAAAGACTTCCACCCACCCACCCCATCCTCCCCCTTTGCCCGGAGTTCTCGGGCCCCAAAATATAACTTAAAATCCCCATTTTTGACATTTTTTTCGTTTTTTCTCTTTGTAAGACAGGTTTATTTCCCCGAGCGCTGCGCAAACATTTAATTAAATAATTAAATGCATAACATATTGTCTTGGAAATTCCCCTTCCCTTCTTGCTATCAGCCATTCTTGGTATGTGTGTGTGATTTCTATATTAACGTCATTACAAAATTCGCGTGGTAATTTCCAACAATTAGTTATTACCACCCTTTTAAAATTTTGGCTGCCGCTGAAGACCCACTGTTCAATCTGTGGAGAGCTTATACGTCCTAGCGTTGATGTGGTTTTGTAGTTAAGAGAGATGGGTGCCAGCTCTGTTCTCATCCTCGTACCTTGACAATGGTTCAAAATGTCGAGGTGCGTCGCCAAAAGCTCTCGAGTAGGTGAACAGGGGGACTTTAATATTCACTCACTTATTTTGCAACTTTTTAGGCCCCGGAAACGAAAATGTGTACCTTTTTAAAAATAGTTGTATGTTGAAAGAAGTAGAAAGTTTTATAATTACAAAATATCACAACTATATAAAAGGTTGAATTACAATTGGGAGCATTTTTTGAAATGTTCGATACATGGGAAAAAAGTTTCCTGCAATTATTATTATGAATGAAGAAGTTATAAAAAATTTGAATTTGATAAATAGTTATTAAATATTTAAAATTTCAGTATTTTTTAAATTTCGTAAAAAAAAGTTTTTGGCATTTTATTTTTTAAATCACTAGCTCCAAAACATCAAAGTATGAGTTTTTAAAAATATTTTTCATATAAACGCATCGATATTTATTCACTTTAGGAAAAATCATAAAATATGTAAAGTATCGTTGTTTTGTTAAAAAAGGCTGTATTGCGTCGAAATAAACTATCTTTCCAATCACAAAATTGCTGGCGAAGTTATTAAATGCGCAAATAAAATTATGAGTAATCAGAAAAACTAAACGATGATATTGTTTCGAACCCGGGTAGAAGCGTTAGTAATCCTGCTATCTTACCGACCGCTTCACGAAATCTTCGGAAAAAAGTAATAAAAAGAAGAAATATCCAATTTCGCCAAATCTGGTGATTTTCAATATATTTATAGGCACATCTTCTTTTCTAGTGTAACCTTTCATCAAGCGTGAAGGGCAGAGAGTAAAAGAATCGTTTGGCGCCAAGCCCTTGGCTATTAAAAAATTTGCGTTACTTGTTAAAATTTTAATTTTTTTTTTCGGGCTTCACTTTTAAGTTAAAACCTTCAAATTTCATTTAGCGATTGCAAACAACGGTAATTTTTAAACAAAAAATGTAACAAAAATAATGCTTAAACATTTCTCGCAAAAAGGGAAAAAAACGAAAAACACAATTTTTCTTTTAAAAAAAAACCGTAATTTTAAGTAATTTTTTAAACCCTTTTGTAAAGATTATGGATAATATTCGTTCTACACACGGAAAAGTTTCGTGAGATTATTTTAATAAAAAAAAGTTATTAAGTATTTAAATAAAATTTTGAGTTTTTTTTGAAAAACGTAAAAACTTTTCGACAATTTTCTTTTTAAATGACTGATTCTAAAATAGAAAAGCGTGAACGTTTTTAATGTTGAATATCATTTCATTAACGCGAAAGAAAACGCAAACGGAAAGATTTAGAAATCATCTTCATAAAAAGGTATCGATTTTGACTCATTTTATAAGAAATCGTAAAAAATAGAAAATATCATTATGTTATAAAATAAATTATACCGTGTTGTAGCGAAGTAAATTATCTTTCTGATTCTATATTTATTTTTTGTCTGAGTCTCATAAAAAAATTATATCGTGTTTTTAAAACGTCGGGGATAAAAAAAAAAAAAAAAGTCGAATAATTGGAACTTCGTCACTCGGTGGTAAAACTATCTACAGGGGTAAAATAATTATGCGTTTTAAGGTTTCTAATAAATATATTTTATATCTAATTGCAATATCGGAATATAAATGGTTAAAACGGATTCCTCAGATTATTCCCGATCTTTTGTTCCTTCCACGAGCTTCTGCGTCTTGCGGTTCTTGAGAAGATTGATACACTAGTCGCATAGATAGATACGTCTGTTTACCTTCCAATTTTAATAGTGTAGATATACACATACATATATAATACATTTATATACATATATGAATACAAATCTATATACACAATTATAATATATATATATTATAAATATATATAATTATATATATATATATATATACATAAATATAAGTATACAAATATACAAATATGTATATATATATATATATATATATATATATATACAATTATTATAATATATTAATGTTTTACTCATTACATTAACATTGTTCCTAAATTTGTATTGTTTTTCACAAGTACAAGAACAGTCTTTTAAAATATTCAGATGAACAAAGAATCCATAAAATTATTTGCAGTTTTTTAACAATGTCTTAGAATAAAGAACTTCAATAAACAAGACGTTTTTCTAAAAGTAAAGGATCAAGAAGGTATTCAAATAACTCTATGAAATTTGAATACAGAGCACAAAAGCTTTCTAGAATAAAAATGCTTGGTCAAATAATATTAAGCAGCAAGCAAAGATCAGCTCTTTTGAATTTCAAATTTCTTACAGGGTATAAATTTTGATCTCTATGAAGTTTGCTTTCTAAAAAGAAATGCAATAAAATATTTTTGCAAAGAGATTTTTATAATAAATTCATAAAATAATTTACAGTTTATTATAACTAAAAAAAATTCTATTATATTTATTATACTACCCCTTACATTTGTAATTCTCTTTTAACTTATAAATAAATAGTAGTTTTAAATATTTTCACCCTGAGATTTAACTGCAGTGCTTTTCTGCAATAAACTACTTTTTAAACTAAATATTTATTTAAATAATTAAAATGCATCGCATATTCGTTGACTTTCCTTCCGCTTACAAAACATAATTTTCTTAGGTATTTGTTTAGGCAGCTAAAAACTTAAAACAAATGTATCATGATTTAAAATCATGAAATTAGTTTTAATTAGTTTAACTTTAATATGACCCTAATTATCCTGCAAAATTAAAATGTTTCTAAATATGATTCCAAACAATTAATTTAGAAATATGCCAATCTTAAATCACTTGGTATCTGAAAATGAAACTTAACATTTAAAGGAAAAGTGATACTTGAGCCTCTTTCAATTTATAACAATTATTGTTCCTTTAACGTAAGTTAAATCAAAAATTTAATTTCAAATCATTCATTAATAAACTGAATTCATAAATAAATGAAAGATTTTTAATATTTTAGAGTCTCTATGTGAGGCTTGTCTTGTAAACATTTAATTATTTTTCTCGATGACGCCACACTCATATTTTTATACTCTAAAAAGTCATTATATTATGGCCAATTGTTTAACATGAAGCAGAACTATCTTTGGCGCTCATAATCATCAAGACCCGCACAGTCATTAACTGTGTAATTGCTGTTAGATGAGGAAACGGTTTTCGATACTCAACAAGCCCAGAAATGGCAAAATTCATGTGACGTCATAGTCAATTTGTCCCGGTTTCAAGCCAATCATTTAAAACTCATATACCATGAGATGCCTGCCCCCGGGGTTACTGAATATAAGACCTAGGCATAATACTTAACTAAATTAAATTTGTAAACACACCCGTTCCGCAAACCCAAAAGGGGGCGGAATGAGAAACACCTAAATCGCTTTTCTCCCAAGAAAACCGCTTGGAAAAGGTTCTATTTTAAAACCATTCTTCCCCCTCATGTTGTAGGCTTCTCCCATCTGGGCAGGGGGGGAGTTACTCACCTGAAAAGATTGCAATTTTTAAAACATTCAACTTAGAGCAACAAACCACCTTTGGTTTGTCGAAAAAAGTTTTCATAAATCTTAATGTTCCGCCGCTTCTTTATTTCATCAAAAACAATCAGAAAATTTCTTCAACCGGTTACCACAGATTTCAAATGAATCTATCGGGGGAAAACCCGCTTCGCAATTTATTCTAGCTCTTCTAATAGACCTGAGCAGTTCAAACACTGTATCCAAACCCCCGCCTAAAAAGGATGAGTTTCTTGATCTTAAAAATATGAGCTTTATTGTTCATAGTTGTTTTTTTTGCAAGACTTCCTCCTCAAATTTTTCCCCCTCCCCGCGCCCTGCAAGTTTTTGATCGCGTTTGTGGGCAACTTCACCCCCCCGGATCTTTTTTCAAACCCCTTTACCCTTATTTTTTTTCCAAGTGGTTATTTAAAACTTCCTTTCAAAAACCCAGTTATCTTAGGGGTAACAAACGGGCTTAAAATTTTTTCTCTTAACCCTTGTTAAAAAAAATATACCCCTTTCCCCCCGTTCCGTCAAGATGCGGCAGACGGTTAAAAAGACGGTTTGCTTAGGGGGAATGGAGTCATTTTCTTTCTTTTTCCCTTTGAAATCAAACAGAAACTAAATCAACTGGGGGGTTTTCACCCCCCCTCCCCGGTTTTGCGCTGCATTTAATGTGGACGCTTTTTTTTTTATATGTAACTTAACAAATTGTTCCGTTCAATTTATTATGATGAGGGGATAATAGAGCATTCTAAGGTTTCCCACTAAATGTAAACCTTTCCCGTTACCGTTAGTCATGAGATAAAAGCTATCTTGTGCTTCCATCTCTAATCAGTTCATACTCATCGCTGTTGCCAACTTTTTCTTTGTGCTGAAATCTTCTCTTAAAAAAATATATGTATACAAAATGCATTTTATTTAAAAGTACATGCATGAAATACATTTAAAAAATCTATTTCGAGAATTTTTTTTATAACATTTAATAGTTTTTCCCAATTACGAATCTTGTAATTTTATCTAACCGTAAATTTCACAACTGAAACAACGAGTATGATAAGTTTAATGCTTGCTTTGAATCCAAGGGAGAACACGTGTTTGTCTTTATCATGTGACCGTCATTGAGCCCATTAATGCAAGCAAAAAAATATCAACATGTTGCCAAAAGCCGTTACCCTTAGGGAAAACTTTTACTGTGAAAGTAGGATCTGGTCTACAATTATATTTAACTATCGAGGATGGTGGGTCTTAACGTGTTCCATGAACTCCACTCCATAATACCGCTCTCAATGTTTTGTATCAGACCAGCTTTACACGGATGACAGGAATACCCTTGAAAATTGGCGTATTCGTAAACTCTCATCAATGTGATTGATCAGAAAATGGGATTCGTCAGATAGGTGACACATTTTCTTTCTTTTAAAGCCCAGTATTAATGTTCAATCGATGTTTCATGACGCATTACGGACACTTTTAGTGAAAAATGTCATGCTAGTTCAGTACATTATTCGGGTTCCGACTACGAAGCCTAATGTGCACCAGTGTCTGCTGCATTGTGTTTTAACACCTATGGTCTGGGTCCCCTGTGTTGTAGCTGCTGGTGATATCGGCCGTTGACGCCTTTCAGTGAAGGTGGTCAATGTGTAGCAACTTCGGCATCCTCTGGAACCAATGCGTCCTTGTCGCAAATAAATGACTAGTGAATTGTATAGTAATATAGAGAAACTGACGTCTTTTTTGCAACAATCCTAAATATTAATATCTAATAGTAATAAATTGCTAATATATTACTGGGGTCATTTACTTCTGATTTATAACATGTTATATTTCTGTGTAGTATTTAGCTTGGTGTTAGAGTTTTGGCATATATATATATATATATATATATATGCTATAAGAAAATAGTAAATCTTTCTTTTTCGATACGTGTTTTGGATCACTGTATAATCTTAAATGTTATCATTCAGTAAGTATATGTAATACATTCGTTAAATTTCTTAATTTTCCAAATGTTTAACGATTTTTATGAAAGGAGCATAATTTAAAAATATTGCATTATTAAATTCATGTATGCTTTTTTGTCCTAACTTTTCCACGATTTCAAATAAAGTGCTATTATTTTCATGCAAGCAGGTTTATTTTTTCTGTAACAACTTCCAAAAGGAGAAACAATGAATGAATAACGACTTTATATACCAGCATATAATATTTCATCTATAAAAATTAACTTTTTTAGAAAACATTTCGTTCAAAATGATGCTAGTTGAATGATGTTGCAATATAAATGAAAATACTACACTGATGAACAATAGCTTTTATCCATAATTCCCAGCAACAATACATTTTCTTGCATATTAAAAATCATTTTTGATACATTAATATCTTCCAGAGGACTCGTTTGTTTTTTCATAAAAATAGCCATCAATCTCCTTCAAAAATTCCATTAATCTTTTGTCAAATATTTTTTCAAAATCACAACTTCAGAATTTTTTTACGGTATTATTTGGTTACTTGACTCATGACCCATCAAAGAAGCATTGTTATTCCAACCCAATATGCGAACACCGTCCGAAAAATGTCCGTTCCTTTACATTTGAAATTTTATTCAATCACGTTCCGATGTGCTACGAACACACGTTAAATCGAAGTATATTTTAGCCCCATCGTAAAAATTCTCCACAATGCGTGGCTTCGAGACATTAATACAATAAAAATGTCCCATCTATGTCCCATATCACGTTCGAGTCTACAACACAGATCTGCAGAATCTATTTTTCAACTGGACAGAAAAATTCTATTTCTGTCATGGGGACTTGGGGAGAAGAAAGACAGTAAGCCCTCTTACATTACGTTTAAGACAAAGAAAAACCGCAATGACATAGAGATTTTGGAATTTTCTTTTTTTATTTTGGTTTACCCTATTTCTCTTAGAGCAGCAGGAAATATTCTTATGATTTGTTACGGTCTCCCTAGTCCTTTCTGTGTTTTATCGTTTGCTTTTAAGATAGTAATGGTGAAGAGCATTGTGGGGCGTTATATCTGCAGGGACCAAAAGATTTTACCCACTACTCAAGTTGTTTTCATCTGTTATGAGATATCATAAAATATTCCTGTGAGACTTTCCTTGTGCTTGTGAAAGAAATGCCATCACCATCAAAGATACATTTCGCTCTTTCTCGAATAAAGGGAATTGAATTAGCTATTCGCGAGAGTGTAAAGCGTATCATTTTCGTAGATGACTCTCCCTTAAAGCGATAATGCGTATATTTTGTCGACTTTTATGCCATTTGCTAATGCGTTTTCATGCTTAAGATAAATTAGGGAATTGATGCTTCAAACTACAATGCCATTTTTCTTCTTGAAGCAGTTAAAAGTATGAGAAATCACCATGTTTCTAAATGCAAGTTGCATTTGCCAATGAAAATTGGACAAATAATTTTAGAAATCCATATAATAATGAAGCGAATAATAAATCTGTGAACAACTAAGCAACTGGATAAAAATTATTCTCAGAAAATTTCAAGGAAAGTTTATAACAATGTGGAAAGCTACTACATGTACTTAACAGTATGCTTTATTCTGAATGACTTCATTTAAAATTTGTTGTAAATAATGCACACGTTTTTAATTAAAAAGCTTAAGATATCCGACAACGTCCAGAACTGTGATTTTGAAAAAGCATATAAAATGTATAATTCTCTTAATATTTAATGTCATCAACACATTATTAGAATATTATATAGAATTCTGTTAAAAATATTAATGCAATAAAATTTTTAAAAATGCAATTTTTTGGCAAAAAAAAATTGCAAAAATATATATATATATATATATATATATTTTCAAAATATTCTCCTTTTGTGAAAGTGTCTTCTATTATAGTTATGCTTTGCCTATATATAATTAAGACTTGAATTTAGAACCTGAAAACTAGGTTTTTTAAAATACATAATTTAGAAGTGAATACATTCCTATTTTAATACATTAGAAACGAGGAATTTTAACAGAATTCCTCAGTTATTATTTCGATTGAAATTAACTCTGAAATAATGTAAATCCTTCAAAACTCTTAAATCAAGCTCTGTTGAGATTTGAGCTATACATAAGAAAATTATTATTATTATTGAAGAATTTTACATAAAAAAAGAATACTTTAAAAATACTTCAATTTTTTCTTAGTTTTATTAGAAAAATTATGATATTTTTTATTGTATTAATATTCTTAAAACTGTTTTATACGTATAATAAATACAATTCAAACGACAAATTTGAAATGAATTATTCATTTATACGCTTTCCCAAAATCATGATTCCCGAAATAGTCGAATACCTTAAGTGGCTTATTTTTATCAAAATATAACAATATCCATTTAAACATTCAGTAACAACACATTTCATCTTTTAAGAACATGCAGATCATAGATATCTTTAACTGAAATAATATATTTACAATGTGAATTAAATTTAAAAGTTCACGATTAAAGAGCTAATATAATTGAACTTTGATGCATTAAATGTTTGCAACCTTGCTGGTTTTGTAATATTTCGTTTCATTAATAAAGTAGTATAAAATATGTTTAAAGAAATAAGCACGTTTAATATAATTGTTGTATATATATAAAAATGTGAGTCAGAATTTTTTGTTAGTAATGTTATTCCTAACTACTATATATTTATAGTCCCGAAATATAACTCACAATTCCCATAAATGAGGGTTTTTTACTTGTCGAAACCATATCTTAATATTATATTTCTTCTCCTAATTGAGATATTTACAACTAAAATGCAAATGAAGAAATGGTTTTGCTTAGCTTCAAATGAAAAATTTCTGAAGTCCTAACTACAAAACTTAGCAGAATCAAAATCACATCTTTGATAAATTAATTTAAGTAACTGCAATATAATAGAATTAAACAACGCATTTGAAATGCATGCTTTAATGCTAAAGGACTGTTGAAGAAAAGTTGCATATGAAGAATTTCATTTCTAATGTGAAAAATTTAAATAAGGAGAAAACAACAGAGCAAGAATTTACCAAATTGGCACAAATATTTAAAGTTTCCGTGAAACTTCTCGAAAAATAAGACATATCAGTTACCCTGGCAACAGTGATTCAAGAACATATGCGATTGTTCGGAGAGCACTAGTTTATGAAAAGAAAGTAAGTGAACAAGGAATGTATATTCGACATATGTTGCAGACAAATAAACACTCGTCTTAGAACTTGACAAAAACGTAATGGAAAAACAAGACAGCTCAGAGATTTGAGTTTTACTAAGCATAGCCATGATAAACGAATCCCTCCTTTTTTTCTCTCTATTGTGATTTGTTTTCTAAACTGAAGGATTTGGCTCTAAAATCTAACATCAACTCAAAAAATTTGATAAGCAAAACTTAATGAAGATAAAGGTTACGATAAAATAAATGAAAGGAACTAAGAAATAAAAAAAGATTAAAAAATAGTCCTAAGACAGAAATATATTTAAAATAAAGATACAAAAGTGAAAAAAATTAAATTGGTATTATACTTTCATTAAATATAATATTAAAGTTATTTGAATTTTAGTAACTGGACATGCTACTACATCAAAAAGCAGAGCAGAATCAACTTTACCAATGTTAGCCCTTTTTTTATTTATTTTTATGAATAATGCTTTTTCTATATCGTAATGGTAGGGCTTCTTAATTTGTTATAACAGTACTTATCAATCAGCTGTATAATTCTGTGCTCAGTACCTGCAAGAACATATATATAGAAGCTTCTTCATACAAATATTTATTCCTTTAGTCACCGCTCGCGCGCGTGTTTCAGCCATTTTACAAAAACTCACATATATTGGTTGGTACTAGTGGAATCTCACATATCATTTTTCGAAGCAGTGTATTCAGAGGTCTTAGAGAGAATGAAGCTTATTTGCCAAATGCCACATGGATTTCTGAATATTGGACTCTAAATCTTCTTAAGGAAACGATTTATTAAATTTAACTATTTTTACCTTACTTTTCTGATCCAAATAGTCAAAAAATATGTGAAAAAAGCTTACCGAAAAAATAATTTCTACATAATCGTTAGTTAAAGATTGACTGAAAATCAAAAGTATTTTGTAATTAGGAGAATTAAATTAGGGTCGATTGAACTGAATATTGAACAAGAGTGATGGGATCGGGGGGCAAGCGTCGAGCACAACACTGCTATATATTCGGCTTTCATTCCGTATATTATTTTCCAAAGATCTGAGAAACCCAACTTCAAAGACCACTATTTTAAAAAAAAAATTTAGAGAAATGAAAAATATTCTTTCCTATGAAAATTTTGTTTAATAATTAGTAAGTATATTTTAATGAATATAATAAATAGTTTGTTTATTAAAGGGGAAAACACAAATTTAAAGAAAATTGATAAAATTTATTAATATTTGTTATTAAGCTTTTTTTTACCTTTTTTCTTGAACAATTCTATTTTTAAATTGCACATTCTTCACAAAATAATGAGGGCATGAATATTAACGTTTAACACAAAATAAAATCGAGGGCTACTGGCAACGGACCTCGTAATTTTGATTCACGGTTAAGTGTCAATGACGTCACCCCACCCTTCAAAGCACCAAACGTGATGTATTTAAGCCATAGAAGATTAATTGTGCATTAAGTCCTCTAAACGGTGGATGCCAATTCAATTCATAAGGACCTTGAACCGGGGTCAAAAAGCTTAAAATAAGTGTTGACCCGTGACCCCCTTTTCCCCTTCCCCTATCTTACGCTAAATCCATCATTGGTCATCCTATAACCAACATCGTTGGTCAGTTATTCTTATGAAGTCTCTAATCGATCACAACACCTATCTTTTAATCTGCCATTCAGGGTTTTTGTTTACTAAATGATTGAGAGGCTATTTCGAAAGCTTCCAAAGCATAGATAAGTGCTAAAATGTTGTATAAAAAAAAAAGCATTTTGAAATCTAAAGGGGATAATAAGGCAAGAGATTGGATTTGTAGGTCAGCTTTTCTTATTAAGATCAA
Source organism: Trichonephila inaurata madagascariensis (assembly GCA_019973955.1). Classification (NCBI taxonomy): domain Eukaryota; kingdom Metazoa; phylum Arthropoda; class Arachnida; order Araneae; family Nephilidae; genus Trichonephila; species Trichonephila inaurata. The sequence goes on from BMAV01023749.1 coordinate 89,782, forward strand.
TATCCTTTTTTCTCAAAAATTAAAGTACATTACCCGAAAAAAAAATATTGGATAATTTGATAAACCATACTTAATTATAGGTCAGTATAGCTATAAAATATAAAATATGTTTATTATTTATTAAGTTTTGTTTATTAAAGGTTAAAAAGATATCAAAATAAAATTAGACAAAACTTTATTTTGTCTCATTTTACATTTTTTTTTTTTTTAGCGGGGACATAAATATTTTTAAGTAAAAGCTTTTAATTTTTTCCGGTTTATCATATTCACATCACATTTAGAACTACACCACTGACATTGGTAAGTTAAATTATTACAAAATTTGGGGAAAAATAGTGAATTTTCTCCATTTTTTTCATAATTTAAACTGCGATGTGCAGAAGATATTTTTATTTGATTTTTTTTTTCCCTTTTCAATACTTAGCCTTGACAAAGTACATCTTTTCCAAGATAAAGTCAAAGAAAAAGAAACATTTTTGTCCTTTTTTTACGTGCAGCCGTGAACACAAAATCACTGAATACCGTAAAAGATATATATATATTTTACTTTATAATAATCATTATTCAAATAAAACAAAATGTACGTATAAGAGATAAATAAGTAGATAATATCATCTAAAAACTGCCTAAGATCCCGGGTTCTTATGACACTACTTTAGTAACGCGTTAATTTTAATGAGGGAATAATATCATTATTTTTTATCCTTTTTATTAAAATCGGCTTCAGATTTTCTCTTAATAATATTGCTTTTTTATGCATTTTGCCTTGAAATATCCCATAAAAGATGCTAGGAATTATACCTGGAGATTATTCAGGCCATTAAAAAAGCATTATTCATTTTCCTTACAGCCATTGCACACATTTTTGAGATAAGCGGCAATGCAAGCTCTTGTGATAGTTTTACACTTCCTATGTTTGTGTTAACAAATATCCCATAAAACATAACTTTTACTACAATTTGGTATAATTTTACTTATTATTTAGTATTTTTTTATATATTCTATGTTCTGTATTTGCTTCCATGCATTTTGAGTTCTCCCCACACATTTGTTTTTATGCAGTTTCAAAGCACTACTTTCTTCTTTCCATATTTGTTTAAAAAACACCTCGTATCGTAGATATATTTTCCTCATTCCTCTTTTTATTTACGAAATACAAAACTCCAATTATAATCGAAAAAATAAAGAATTTTTGTGAAAATATTATTGGGTCTTCATACTTTTATTTTTGATGCAACATTTAAAACACAATACACTCAAACCCGATTTAACACCTCCTTTTTCGCTGAATTTTCGTAAGGGGTGTTTAAAAAAACTATCAAATGTATATTATGCATAAAAAGGACATAATTTTTATTCGTTTTGCTTAGGCATGTAGAGTTTTAACTCTGGAACAAATTGAAAATCCATTTTCTAGTAATCGATACCAATTCTAAAAGGATTTTAAAATTCCAGAATGTGCTTCGATCTTGGTTACCGCTACATATACAAGACTCCATAGCAATGACTGACCACCGATTATTCTACAAAAAATATTTTGAGTATATTATAAACAAAATATTTTGAAATCTGTGTTTGAGGAAGCATCTTCAAGTGACAAAAACGTGTTTAAATCAATTCTCCGCAAGGAAAATCGAGTTCTTGACTACAAAGAATATTTTTTCTTTTTCTTTTAGTGAATTTTTATGTAATTATTACTCGATGAAAACAGAAATTAATTTAAAAATATTCTTATTTGTAAATTAAAAGTGTTCTTGGAAAATTACAGAATTTCTAGCTACATAATGAAGATTTAGTTTATATATTTTCTATGTGTGGAATATTTTTAATGCGATCTTTATTTACTAAATATCTTTAGAATTGTGTGAACCAGAAACATTTTTTATAGCTATTGGTGAAGTTTCAGGATATTTTTATTCGTTTCTTTTATGTAGCTCCTGTCTCCAGTGCAAATTAAGTTTGAGTGTTCAACAACACAAACGAAACTTGCAATTTTTCTAAATTATTTTTTTGCTAACTATTCTTTCTTGAAATTTATGTATAAGTTTTATAATTCGATACATCTTTTTTTTGAACAATTCCTATTAGTTTAAATCTACAATTTTCTCGAGAAGAAAGTTCAAAAAGAAATACTGCCTTTTCTTTGTGCTAATGAGCAAAATTGAAACTCAGAAAAATATTTTCCACTGGGAAAAATATGTCTTAACCTAAATATAAATTGAAGTTGCGATACGAGTTATTTATTTTGTTATATACCGATTCGTAAAATCTTAAAAAAGTTTTCATAAGTACGGCTTATAATTTCCCACTATAATGAATGATACTTTAAAAAATATATATTTGACAGTGCATTGACAAAAAGTATTTTGAGAACTAATTACGTAAGTAAACTAAATTTATTAGAAAAGAAATAAGAAGCATGCTTGAATATGTTATGCTGCTCTGTCAAAATAAATGTGGACATAGAATACAACAATTTTGAATAATTTTCTATTCAAACATTTTTAATCAGGCTGAAGTCTATTATTTAAAATTATACTAATAAAAGGTAAAATACATAACCAATCTATATATATAGTTATTGATAGTCATGCATTTTATTCTAAAACTTTACTGTTATACGAGTATAAAGTTTAAAAACCCTTCATCTGTGTTGCAGTAATGTAATTATTCAGTTATGCTTAAGAAAATTGCCCGTAAAACTGAAACTTCACGATTTTTTTATCACTGATAGCAATAGAGTGTATAAAAAGTACTCAGATTAAGCTGATATTAAAAAAAAGTCTAAGACACTTTATATCAAGAAATTTTCCAAACTTATCTGCTAACTTATAATCTTATTTCATATGAACACTTCTTGAAATACGTTAATTTTTTAAGAGCTATGCAACATTGCATTAAATAATTATTTTCTGCACAGGAAATTTATTTTTTCTTGACTTTATTTAGGAAATAATTTTCCTTTTGATTTATTTCTGTTTTCAATCTAATAGTAAATTCCTCAAATGGATAACGTAAATGGGCGTAAGTGCATGTACTGCATAATATAACACTGAATTCCCACTGAATTAGGGACAGCAAGACCTATGCAAATTGTTTAGTGAAGCGCATCAATCATACGCAAGTGAGGGCTTTATGGTAACTGTATATATAGCACTCACTGCGGTTGTTCTGAATTAGTTGTTGGAATTGCCAGTATGGGTAAACTTTCTGATTTACGATCCTTCGATCGCGGACAAAACTTAGGTACGTGACGCATGGGCCATTTCCGAAATCATCAGACAGCTAGGATTTTCAAGGTCTACCATGTCAAGAGTATACCAAGAATACATGGATGGTGGGCAAAAAACTACCAATTGGACAAACTTCAAATGGCAATTACCATGGACAGTTCTTGGTGAGAGACGGCTCAGGCATATTGTGTACGTAGCCAGCGAGCCAAACATTAGCTCAAATTACCACCCAGTAGAATGACGGTGCCAGTCGTACAGTCAGTAAACGGACTGTGCAACGCTCGCTTCACTGTATGGGTTTCGAGAGCCATCGACGTAAGAGAGTACCATTGCTCAATGCTCGCCATTAGGCTGCACATCTTACTGTGCAAGACAGCACAGAGAATGGAGTGTGGAAGACTGGAAACGAATAGCATGAGTGGTGAGTCTCGATTCTGACTACTTAACGCCGACGGGAGGCTGAAAATAGAGCGTCAGGCACATGAAGCCAAGAATCCCTTTTGCCAATTTGGAACTGTACAAGTACATGGAGGCTCAATTATGGTTTGGGGTATTTTTTCGTGGCTCTGTTTGAGATCTTTGGTGCCTGTGCCAACCTTCCTCAATACTATTCGTTATGTAGAGTGATCACCTCCATCCGTTCATGCTGTTCTGTTATCCACATGGTAATGGAGTTTTCCAGCAAAACAACTGTACCTCTCACAAGTCCCAGTTGACGACTGGCTGGTTGGATGAGCACTTCTCTAACTTTTCTGTCATAAATTGGCCACCTAGAAGATCAGACTTAAATCCTATTGAGAATCTTTGGAATGTTTTGGAACAAGGCGTGAAAGGCCATCATAAAACATGAATGAAACTTACTGAATCAGTGACAGCTTTAGCCAATATTTAGCAAGTCATTCCCATAAAACGTTTCCAGAAACTTGTTGAGTTTATGTCTCATCGTGTGACAGCCGTTATTAAGGCCAGAGAAGGTCCAACTATCAACTAGGTAGGTATCCTTAATTCAGTGGCTTTTCAATGTATACAACACATAAGATTTTAAACTTATATTTCGTGTCAAGATATGTTAGTTAATTTTTACCAATCTTAATCAAAAGGGACAAGAAAATCATAAAAAAATGTTTTATTCCCATACTCTAATGAAAACAAATATTATTTAAAAATATTTTCCACATGAATATAGTTTATTGCATTGTATTTCATTTTTGAATTATTAGAATGTGATCAGTATTTAGTATAAAGATGAATAGAATATCTTTACCAATACTCTTATTATCTAAAATGTGATATGTAAGGAAACACTATGCATTATATGTACATTGTACTAGTATCCATATAGTTTCTCCGTTTCTGACATTTATCTCACTACATCACTAAATTTCAGATACCTCTGTGATAGAATACTTTCATCCGAAAGTGTAACTTTCGTCGGACTACTGTCTTGCCTTCATTACGCATAAATCTCTGTCTTACCAGAACATTTTTCATTAGAATGAAAACATGGAAGTCCCTGGGCGTACTCTAGTCTGTATGGTGGATGATCGAGAGTTTCCCAATGAAAGAACCGGAGTTCATCGATGATACTTATTGTGGATTCGCATTGTCGTGGAGGATAACCATACAACCACATCGATAATTTATGTTTTTCTGCAAACTCAACCACTACATCTACACATTTTTCAAAGCGAGATAATTTTGACATACAAGAGCTGCATTTCCTGAGGATTTCCATGAGAGTTTGTCATTTGCGACAAAGAAAACGATTCAAACAACATTGCCTGTACTACGTAGACAAATGAAGCCCAACCACCAGCTTCAACAACAAACAGCAACTCCATTCCAAGAATCTAACACTAAATATGGCTGAGTCTGGGGATAAAAAGTCTATCGCTCGGACTGAATATGTTGACTTCGCATTATCAGCCATAGTTTGGCTAAAAATATAGATCAAAATTATTTTCTTTTCCTCCTCGTACATCAATGCAAAATTGGCAAAGTAAAAGTTTTTTAATGTCAATTTTTTTATATAAATTGCATTCAATACTTTCTAAGAAACAAAATATGATTAAAAATATTATACTTTCCGCACACTTATTGGTTTTGAATTTTATTAATTAATTTGATAAATATGCTTTGCATTATTTATCGAGAAAGATAAAATACATTCCAATTCTGAAAAATGATTTTTAAATCTAATCATCTACTCAAAACATTTAGATACGTATGTAGTGCCTCTAAAAGACATTCAAAGTATCAAAACTTTTCCAGGAAATTTATAGGATTTTTTTCTTTTTACTTTTAGAAAACTTGTTGAATTTGGGGATAACTATGTAAAAGTAATTAAATTTAATTGACAATGCATTACATTACTTGATCGAATATTTTTTTCTTAATTTTATTCCTAATCTTCTTGTACATTAACCATTTCTTCTACTTTCTGTAATTTAAAATACGATTTGGGAAAAATTTTAAGTATTATTTTTTCACCAATAAGATGAAATATTTTTATACATCTGAACACTAATTAAACAGATCTGGAAAGAGAGAAGCAGGAAGGAATCCTTTTAACGAATTATAATTTTCTACACTAATGTTTGTTTAAATTATACATAATCCACATTTTTGTCAATGTTTTCCTTTACGAATTAAGTGTGTGTACTTATTTTAATTAATATTCATTTGAAGAGCGAATTTATTTAATTAAAAGCATTCTGCTGAAAGGAAAGAGAAATACATTGCTAAGACAAATAATATTAATGGGATTAGAATTTCCAGAAGTGTTAGATTTCATTAAAGGATGTATGATAAAGATTACGAAAAGAAGAAACACTGAAATTGATTTAATTGGTTTCTATGTAATTAAACCTTCGAGAAAAATAATTGGAATTAAAAGAATTTTATGCGTGTGTATGTGATCTTGAAATGTTGCTCATTTAAAATAAAACGGTTATTTCTACTTAGACAAGTGACAAATTTTCTCTGTAAATGACATTATGAGCAGGACATCTTGAAAAATAAGAATTGAAATGAATTATTAAAATAAAATATATGTTAAAAAATAATTTAATTTCCATCAAAAAATTTTTTGAGGTTTAATAATTCCATATATATCAATCAGTATGAGTAATTACAAAACATTGATCCATATAAGGAATTATTGAAACAAATCTAGAGAGAGATTTTTTTTTATTATTATTAATTAGAACATTTGTAAATTCAAAGTAGTTATAATTAATATTACTGACTTTAGATAATACACGTTTGTGATAAAAAAAATATTTGACTGCAAATACATAAAGCTCTTCAGAGAATTTATTTCTGTCTAACAAATGACTTTTTGAAAAACTCTTTGATTGAAATGTGGAAAAGTTTTAAAAGTAGAAGGTGTAGTTTAAAAGAGTAATATGACACTTTTTTCCAATTTTTAATTAGTTTCCAAGCAAATAAATCATGGGGGAAAAAATTTACACTTTTTTTTATCATAATGGATTTCTTACTTCCGTATTTCATTCGTGGTATTTAGGTATTTAGATATTTCTGATTGAAACGTCAATATTTACAAGGAAATTCTTATGTTATACTGTAATCAAAATAAAAGTCTGAAAATTCTACTTCTTCCTCACTTTACTGAAAATGCATATAAATGGAAAAAAATATAAACCATTTTTATTTTTATTCCAGTTAATACTTCTTCTAAGTGTGCTGAAGTTTAATCTTTAATAATGCAAATAATAATTACTTTAAAAATTTATATTTGTTCTAAAGACTTTAATATCACAATTCCAAAAGTAGCTATTTGCGACAATAAAAGGCCATTTTTTAAATTTTACATCATAATCTTTTATTTATTTATTTATTTTATACAATTTTTTTACGTATAAAAAGCTAAAATAACACAGAAATAAAAATCAGTTTCATTTGATTCGCATCAGTTTTGCGTCAACTGATTTACAAAAAGAAGTTATTTAAGTCCTGCAAACTTTCATTTTTCACTGATGTGACATTTTTCAGACATGTTAAAACGACAAATAATCTAGACTAAAATTCCATACAATAAACAAAATGTTATAAAACGCATCGAAATTTTGCTTATATCAACTATGCCATCAACTACTACTTATCCATAAAATTTCAGTAGAATTCTACAATCAAAAAATTTGCAACTTTATAACTGAAGTATACGCTCCTTCACAAAAGAGTATTCAGTGCATCATTTAAGATCACTGTTATATATTTTTTATTTTAGTGTTTTTGCCGCCTATTTTCAGTATTCAGGGTGGTTTTTTTTATGTGTTGCTTATTTTGTATTGCAATAATTATCACTCAATATTAATCAGTTTTCTTGAATATTAGATGTTTATCGTAAGTGTGTAAGTTCTATGAAAGAAATAGTAAATTGATTGTGTCCCCCAAGTAGTTGAAGTATCTTGAATAATTTAGATGACTTAAATTGGAATACCATGTATGGTTAAATTATTCCTGACACTACTTCAAATCTAATTATGGTAAAATTATATTTTAGACTTTGGCTATAAAGTTAAAATTTTGCTAAGTAGTTGCCGAGACACGATTTTGAAATTTAAAATGAATGCAATATGAAACTGAGGAAACTATGTCTTAAAATCAGTAAAAGCACTATTGTACATATAAGAAAACTAATGGCATGAATCAAATGCCAAATATACATATGTATAATGAAAATGAAGCAAAAAAAAAAAATTACTGAGCCATATATGGATAGCTCCTTTGTATTAGCTTCAAAAAAAGATCAATAATGGAATTGTTGTCTGTGAATCTACTGCTTTAAACTTCCTCGTAAGTTTTATTCAAATTTTCCCCTGTTCTGATAATATTTCCAGTTTAGAATTTTAGAGAAAGAACGAAATTATATGTGTACGAAACGATATGTAGATTTTCTCAGATTTTTCTGATGATTATTTATCTGATCCTTCGTGCATCTTTACATTGCGACGTAAATATAATTCTCACTTTCGCTCTCTGATGAAAATTCCAATTTATTGTTTAAAAAAAATGCTCGTAAGATGCTGTTTCAAAGAGTAAAAATAAAAACAATAAAAGTTAACACACTTTTACGTCATTATATAAGATAGTTACCAAAAGGTTTATCATTTTGCCAGTCTTATCACTTACACCAAAGTAAGATCCATTATGAAATTCATTTATAGAAACGTCTTTTTTTATTTATTCGTATCTTAGATATTTTATGAGTAATTCTTCACAAAACATTATAGTAATTTTTTCTCTCTCTCTCTCATTGTAGATTTAATATTAAAAATACCAATAAAATATATTGAATTGAATGATGTATTTCTAAAATAGAATATTTTTTGTGGTTAGTATAATTTGATTTAATTTCTTCTGATAGAAATAAAAATTATATTTAAAGAAATTGTGTGTAGCATTTTCTTTAATTTAAAAACTAATAAACCACAAATGAACCGCAAACACTCTTTGACTTAATTAAATATTTATATCATTCAGAATCCTATCGTTTGTGCTCTGATTAGATTGTAAAAGCCATGTGCTCGAAACATAACCGCGCTTTAATTTGCTTTTCAAAAATACTGTTCACTGTTTTGCAGAGCAGCCTCTGCTTGAAATCTAATTTGGTAGTTTCGACCAAGAGGTGGATTCCACCACGTAACTATATGAGCCCCAAGATGCCTACCACTCCCTCACAAATAAGTCGGATTAGGAATGTAAAAATTGTACGTTAGAGGAATCGTAATCTCCCTTTCCATTCACCTGTAATAACTTTCCGGAAGATCATCGCGCTTCTCTTTGCCATTTTGCATAGAACTGATGCGTTGGTGATTAGTATTAAAATACTCCTTAAAACCGTTTAGATTTATTCAGGGAACGCGGAATAAGATTTAGGGAGTTATAGAATCTATTCCAAGGCTTATTATCAATTATCATCTAGAGATGGATAATTTATAATTTTAAAAGAGATTCACTTCATAAACTACTATTTAACATTGTGAGAAATAGCAAGTGTCCCCAAAACGACAGATGATCGAAATATCTATTGAAAAAGAAAGGAAAGCGATATGAATGAATGATTTTCTGCATTCTGCTTTGGTAACCAGGGGATTAACTCTCAGAAAATTTCAAAATTAATTACAGCGCTCGTCAACAGATGGCGCTTCTGTTTAAGAAAAACTAAAAAAAAATGTTTTCTGTCCGTTTCGTCAGATATAAGTTAGAATTCTTTCATGTATTTTGATAATAGTTTAATAGTTAGAACATATCAAAATGCTAACATATCCAACGAAACGGACATGAAACATGTTGTGTGGTTTTTCCTTGTCAAAATCGCCATCTGATAAGGAATTTTGTAACTAATTTAAAAATATGAGAAAGTAAACCATTAATGCAGCGAACTATACATTCCTATAACCTTCTGTTCTTCTTCAATTGGTTTTTCAAATCATTGATTATTTTTTGGACACCTGCTAACTATTTGATGTATAAAATATAATGTAAGGTAGTTATTTTAATCTACGTAAAAAGGAAAATTGTTCTCGTAGAAAATGCAGAATCAGCGTAGAAAGGTTATATTTTGACATTGTAATAGTAATAATAGTAATGGAAGATGGACATTCAGTAGACACATTTGATTATTGTGGTAATTATCAGAGAGATAATAATTCTTTTAGTATATGTGGCAGACTTCAAAGTTGGTAAAATCCTGTAAAAATAGTCTGTCAAAATTATTATGATTCTATCTCAAACAGCACAATACTTTATTCTCTATGGGTTTGAAAGATAGCAGAGACTGACATTTAGACTTATCTGATGGAAATGTTAACAAAAATAAATATTTAATTTGTTGGAAGTAGTATAGGCATGACAGTTGCAGAATGTACATTTCGCATATGAGAGCTCAAAAAGTATTACTAGTCTCTCAAAACTAGGAAATAAAATGCATTTCTCACATATGTATATGAATATGGATAATAATAAAAAAAGTTCTCTATTGGGTCAGCAGATGTGTGCATTCTCCAAAGCAGAGCCACTTTAAAATAAATGTTTATTTAGAACTTTAACTTAAAATATATCAGCTGGTGTAAGAATTACGTTATATTACACACATAATTTCATTAGTTATTTAACGGTAGCTTTTATAAATAAAATATTTTTTGATATAGAACCAGACACGCATGCTATTAGTTTTTTGTTATATATATATTTTCTCTCTTTCAAGACAAATTCATAGTTTTAATTAACACATAGAATTTGTTAACAATATCGAAGGCAAATCCAAAATATTTCTTCTCGTATTTCAGCCTCATAATCAGTTACTTTGTTCGAAAACTTTCTACCCTCAATTCCTCAAACATTTGTTCCCCTCCATATTTCATATAATGAGTATGAGATAGCACATTTTACATTTATACAATTTGATAAATTGAAATAAAAAATTCCTTCTATATGAAATTTTAGAAGACTTAACAGACTTTTACAGTTTTCATAAAATATTCGAAACATGGAATTCAAATGTGCTGCTTTTCTTTGATTCATATGCAAATGCTAGGTACAAATTGAAATAACGCTTTTGCTTATCACAGTCTGGACAGTAATAAATATATTTAGGGTGATATTTTCTAGACATTTAAAAAAAACCAAATAATATATACTTCATAATATTGCGAGTACTTAGATTAATTCTTTTTAAAAGTGCCAGATCACAAATATTCACAATATTCATATCAATTCAATAAACGCATATATATGAAGACATATTTAAGAAATGATATTATTTCCATATCATGTCTTTTAAGTGCAATGCTGGTTTTAAGGTTTCAGACTTCTATTTTAAATTAACTGTAAAAATCATTCTTTAAAAACAAAAATGTCATCTCTAAAGCTCTATGAATTTGAGAAATTATATTTTAAGGGATTTTGTATTAAAATCGTTATATAAAACTTAATAAAAATAATAAGACGGAATTACCATGTAATACACATTCAGGACTGTGTTATTTTAAAAAATATTTAGAGGAAAGAAGTCTATTACGTTGATATTTTGTGATAAAAATCACAATGTTGCTACAAATAATATAATTATTATAATCATAAATGATTTTCCCTAAAAAAAGTAAGTTTAAGAAGTAAAAATAAAATGAAAAATCTTAATTTTCTTTTAATTTACATTCTTAGATTATATGGACATTTAATGACACATAAAGAAAATGTCATATAAATTATTCATTCTCAAGGTATTCATATATGTATGAATAGCTAAATGCAAGTATGTGAATTTCTTTTATGTTTAAAAGCAATCTTTTATTTTCTCATAAATCGTTTAAACTTTTAAGCTACATGCATAAAAATGTAAATATATATATATATATAAATTAAAAATTTTAAAATTGTTACTTTTTATTTATTGTTCTGAATTCCTATCAAAACACGCACAAAAAGATACTAAAACATAACTAAATAGATATATAAGAAAGATATATCTTTTAAAAATGTCTTATTAAAAAAATTAAATCAGCACAAGTTTTGTTTGTTATTAATAGTGACAAGAATTTTTAATGCATAATAAGTATGAATTTAGCTTAAATCATAGTAGTAAAATAAATATCTACTATTTACATAAAAATGTCCAAAAATACATTTATCAAATCTATTTAAATGAATGAATTGAAAACAAATGATAATTATAATCAAATAATAGCTATACTATATTCATTATTTGCTCTTAAAATGTATTCTGTATTACTACCATTATTATGATTTCAAACGAAATTTAAAATATTTTTCGTAAAATACACTAGTTAACATTTTAAATTTAAGATTTTTTTTATAAAACAAAATCTTTTTACTTAGTGTTCTATTTTTATATATTCCATATATAAGTATTTTTTAGAATTCTTTACAAATATGTATCTTTATACGATACTAAGTATAATGAAGTACATAAAATAAATATATTTTATAATATAAAAATGTATATATTTATTTACATTACATACATTATCCATCACTGCACTTAATAATATCTTTTCATTTCACTGTTCTTACACTAATCTCGAAAAGATATCATTTAGATTTATTTGGCATATAAATTACCTTAACTACATCAAAAAATAGAATAATTTTAAGTTAAAATTTCAGTGAAACGAGAGAAAAATGAAAAAGTAACGAATTTCATTTTTAAAAAAGACTTTTTATTCTATTTAAAGAACAAACTAGCTGAAAATATCTAATATATCCTATTAAGTATTCAGGGATATATATAAATGTCCTTCATAAATTCCAATTTAAATCAAAAAACTTCCACTTACTTTTATGGTAATTCACTTCCATTCCAATTGATATCGCAGAGGAAAGTACAGAGCACCTCATTGATTTCACCAAGAATCCACTATCGGAAAGTTAGAAATAGTGAGTCACATCCAACTAAAACGTCTGGCCAATTAATTTTCGATTAGTGTGAAAATTTGAATGGATTTTAGTTATGGTCATGGCATACACGAAGGGTTTCCTCTTGTACAAGTCTCTTTATCTTAGACGATCAATTAGTGAAACTTAACTTTGAATTAGAAGTGAAAAAGCTTTTCTCAAAAGATATAGTTAATTTTACTAATTTATTTATTGGTATATTATAGAAGGTGTTTTAATGAAGAAAGTTAGATGAATATCACTATTTTTAACAGATTTTTCGTTAAAAAGATCGCCCTACCTTAGGGTTCGCCATAATTTGTATTTGATTTTGTTTAATTAATTTAATAATATTCAGATGAGTTTATAAATTTCTATTTGTTCAATTTCAAGTAGGAGAAACATTTAAAAAAGGGAAAGGGTTTTCGGAAAGTTATGTATTTTTGACTGCAGTAATACTAAAGATAAAGCTTACATAAATTTTATCAAGCAGATATTCATTAGTGGACTGATTTGTAAAAGATGAACGTACTCTACAGAAAAATGACCAAATATTGACCGCATCTTTTACGACACGTGACAGTCGATGTTTGTCAATGATGACAGTCGATGACCTGTCAATTTTTTGTGAGTTTACAAAAAAATTGAAAAAAATCAGTTTGACCAAATATTTATGTGTTGTATTAGTTCATAATTTATTTTCAATATTTCCAGTTATTTCAAATCAGAGGATGATAAGACACATAAACATTTCTGTTAATTTGCAGCTATTTTTAATTTCCAATACTACTAGTTTAATAAATATAACTGTTGTCCAAACTGTTTAAATCTATTACATATATTAAGGAGGGTTTAAAAGAAACCAAATTACAGTGAAAATTGCTTAACGCGAAACTGAAGGAACTGAAATATTTTTTCGTGTTAAAAGAATATCAAGTTAAAGGATATTGCAAAAAAACATACATCAACAAAATTAAGATTATTATACTTTATTTTATTTGCAAAGATATGTATATATGCATATATTTAATAGAAGTCCATAAAACAAAATCATTGACAAAAACTTGAAGATGTATATTACAAATTTTTCAAACTGTTTTGAAAAACGATTCACTTGTTAAATTTTTGGAAAATAATCCGATATTTTCTTTGCATTGTTTTTTAGCATCAAATTGTTCGATATCGTCTATTTTGTTACTCATTTCACAATTGAAATAATCGTCTAAGTAACTGCGCATACTTTTCATGTCGTTCCTCATTTCGAACGATGTGCATTATTCATTTCATTATTTATTTTATTTTCATCGTCGGAATCTGCACCAATAATATGTTTTGAGCTTAGAAACTCCAAAATATCTTTGTCTGCAATAATTAGGGCTGTACACACATTGTCATCATTTACTACTATGAATTCTTTCAATAATACAATAGGACAATCCAATCTGGTTGGTCTTTTCCGCATTTTATTCATTCCCAGAAGAGGAATCGTTTCGTGTTAAACTACTTTCGTTTCATGTAAAGAGAAAAACTGCATTAAAATACCCAATAGTTTGTCGGTACCGTTGTGTTATTTCGTGTTAATCGATATTTTGTCTTAAGAGTCTTCACGTTAAATATATTTTACTGTATTTCTGTTAAAAAAATTTTTACTAAATCTTTTAATCAAAAATCCAGAATTTAATTGCCCCATTGCCCAAATAAATTTCTTATAGATTGTCTTTCTCCCGTATGGGTAATGAAATGATTTCAATAATTCAAAAATACAATATTTTTAAGTTAAAGGAATATTTTTAACTAACATTAATTTAAAATATTTTCTGCAAGTGCGTGTTTGAGATCGTACGTGCTCTATAATATAAAAACCAAAGAAACCGAACCGGAAAGGAATTATCAATATATAAGAAACCTGTGTATGTGATGCATATACATTAAAATAGAATGTTCGAATGAAAGGATAATTTTTTAGTAGCCAATGACTGACCAGTACGAGCTTGAACGCATTGCAACGGAGCATATGGGGAGGGGGTATAATGCAGAGGACATTCGAATGCTAAGGTACACCTTTCATGTAAATGGAATTTCATGCACCCACATGAAATGCACTAATGCCTCGCAGACGGATTTGCGAAACGTAGAAGCATCTAAAAGAGGCCAAGGCTAATGGACTAAAAGGCTCAGGCATGTCAGATTTCAGGATCTTTCCATGATTCTTAAGCAATAGTCCACAGCAACAGTTGTATAATCAAATTGAAAAGTCTTGAAGTATTTCGAAGCGTTATCCTGTATTACCTCTTAATGTTAAATGTGTTTAGCTTTTGATATAAAGCATTGATTCTCATTATAAACATATGAACTTAAAAAACATTTTATGAGATCTAACATAAACATTTTTAATAAATGCCCCAAATGAGCATGTCGTAAAGGTATGAATAAAATTTTAATATAATTTTAAATATAATATATACAACAAGCAAAAAAAAAATATTTTAATTTAACGAGGAGGCGAGTAGATGATATTAAAATTCAAATATTAAATAGTATGATATATATATATATATATATATATATATATATATATTTAATCTGAGTTACAAAGAAAAGTATGCCCTTTTTATTCATTAATAAAATAGTTTGGAAAGTATTTGAAATTTCATAGATAAAAACTCTACAAAGTTTTTAAAGTGATATTTTCCAACATTTTTAACAACAAAATCTGTGTTTAAAATATTTTTTATATACATTTCTGAAAAAAATTCTCATAGATGCATTCTTAAAAAAAAGTTTTATTTTTAGTACCACAATTTTGATTAACTAATTATTTATTAGATATTAATATTAATGTTTTCTGATTTACATTCTTGATTAGGGTTAAATAACAACAACCCTACTAAGCTCACTTTTCTGAAAGAGAAGAAAAAAAAAGGATCCTGTAATACACACTTAAAGAAAAAGCGCACCATTGAGGAAATTGGTGAAAACCCAACGATGGGGAACTGAATGAAACTAACGATAACGGATTATAGACATAATAAAAAAAATGTCATCTTTTCAAAAAGTCTTACACTTATTTAGAAAAAATATACGTACACACACACACTAAAACTCCAGAAACATTAGCACACCCACAAAATATCAAGCAGTACAAGGACCCCTAATATCACGAACACGCAAAATTTTTGGAACATGAAGTGATATAGGTTACATCAGTGTTTCTCAAACTGTGTGGCGTGCCTCCTAGGGGTGGCATGATAACCCTACAAAGGGGGGGGGGCGAGCATATTGAAAAGTCGAAAATAAAAGACTATTTAAAAAAATTATTAATTTATTGAAAGAAAACAAACAAAATATATTCTGATATAATAAAAAAATAAAGTACACATTTACATTGGTGTAATACACTTATAAATATATCAGTACTGCGCAATGTATTTCATAATTAATTTAACAATACTAAGTTAAGAACAAGTTTAATAAATCCTAGTGACCACATGGGCTTGTTATACATAAAATTATATGCCAAAATTAACATTAATGTTGATAATTTGTACGGTTTATAATAATTCCCTTGATTGTCAATCAAAAGGTATGCGATGTATTGGGGAGGGGAGGAATAAATAAGCAAATCCTCTGAAATAAGTAAATGCTTCTCAAACACGATCAAAGTCGTTTTATTGCATACCAAAGAATTCAGAATAATTTTATAGACAGCAGTTCAAAGAAAAGATTGTACTTCGGAAAGACGTATATATACGTTGGGGGTAATTAACGCACTGATTGTGCGAGACGTTTATATACACCGGTGGCACTTAAAGAGGTAAGTCGTATTGTAGTTTTAGCTTCAAAGTATAGTGTTGTCGAATTCACAATACATTGTTATTGTATGAAGGGGGCGCGAATAAAATTATGATTGAATTTTGGGTCACCAATATCGAAAGTTTTTAAGAAACACTGGGTTACATTAATGTTTAAAGTTATCTCTGGGGTCAATTCACATTATAATTCTTGAGCGATAGTCTACAATAAATCTTTGAGAGGGCGACTTAATGGGAATCTGTTTTATGCAGGCTTATAAAGCGTTCCAGATATGTTCAATAACGCTCTGTCTGAGTATTTAGGGAAATATTAAACGTTTCTAAAGTCAGAAGAGAATGTTCACTGAATTCCTTGGGTTTTATTCTCAATGTTTACGGTGCCACATTGCCCCATTAACATTGCCCTCATTTGTGAGAATCTATACCAGCGATGAATAATTTGTAAGTTGTCAGGAAAATGTTTATCAATCATTTACATATTAATTGATCAAAATCAACTGTTGAATTATAAAATTTCAAAACAATATCAACCCCATACTTCTTATATCCACCTAGAAGTTCCATAAGCTTAATTTAAATTTCGATTGCTTTTAACTTCCCATTTCGAAGCTAAATAATGGATATTCGTATGGACTCTCGAAATTTTGAAACCTGGTGGAGTAGCATGAGCACCATATGAAATCTTGAAGGCTTTGATCTTCGACAGATTTCAGGTACATGAGCCACTCTACACGGTACATATTGGATGACATCAACTTATCAAAGTCATGCTCCAGCAGAAATAACGCCATGTAAAAGATCTTGACTAGAAATATTTGGTTCAAATTATAGCGATCTCTTCTAGACCTAAGGTACTCATAACTTTATACAGTTTTCTTCACATCTAATGGCATACTCGAGGAAATATGACTTTTAGACCAAAAATCGTATCAACAGTCATCAACAGACCAATGATGGTGATGGATAGCATAAAGAAGACGAATATTTTTTTAACTTGCAGTCATCAAATTTGTGTGAGATGTCCTTAGGCAAACGCCCATATGAAAAGTATTGCTTTTCTCTTAATTATTAAACCAGTTTAATGTTTACCTTGGAAATGATTTGTCTCGCTTCATGCGCATTGGCCACTAATCATCCTTGAATGTCACTTAAATTGGGACGACATTGCCATTATAGAAACTGGGGTGAGACCAACTGCGACCTCAACTTCTTGTACAGTGTGAGGCACAGCTAAACTGCCTTAACTCTCATTATAAATATGTCAATGAATAACATATTCTCTCCTAATTGTCTGCATATCGGACGCTAAGTATTTGCATGCATGGCAAATCTCTAAATGTGAAAGACATTTCATGACAGCACCATTTAGTAGCAGTTCTCTTTACCAAATTTTGACGCAAGAATTTATTCAGTTCAAGCTCTCGAAGGATACTAAATGTAGCCATGATTAATTTTTGCAGAGAATACCAGAGACACAAATTGATATTCAAGGGATATTTTACATGCGGGCCTAGAATTTATGCATCCAGAAAATCTATCGCCTACAGCACAACTAACTATTTGCATATGGACTCTTGCAATTATTTTCTTCCTACTGTATTGTAAACGTACAATAAGTAAAACGTTGCTATTTGATTTTCTTCTTCGTACTGATATTTTAAGGAAACAATAGTACATTCGCGTGTCTGGAAACTACTTACCATTTTGGAAAAACTCGCTTAAAAAATCTTTTTTTCAAAACAAAACTTATTTTTACATGAAAGAGTACATAGGAAACTACTTTTCTACCTATTACTACCATTGTTCAGGCATTTGTCAAACCGGAGATCTAACTTGTCTACACCCTCTTTAAAGAAAGATGCCGCCAGTGAAGAACAACCATTGCTGAACTGCTGTTTATAGAAACTCATCACAAAGTAATCTTATTGTGAAACATATGTTTTCTCAAATTTTCTTAATCCTTATTCAACCAAGCCATCATTGACAATATTCTATGCAACGTCATTAACATTGGTGCGCTCATCATTGAATTGTCGAACCATTCTAGCTCTATCATTACATTTTTACCATAAATCTCTACAAAATGAAAATAAATTTAAATTGGCTTTACATCCCTCGTGTTCAAAAAACGGATTACAGAACGTACTTCAATGTCGGTGGGACTGGCAATCATCTTGAAAATTTTGAACATACAAGTAAAAACAATACAGTCTATCTCTACTGGCATCAATGCACTGATAATAAACCAGATACACGTGTGCGAGAGTTAAACTCCGATACTACCACTGTGGTTGCGGTAGAGCAAAATGGTACTTAGTTTCAGGACACGCTTCGCATATTATAAAAAGTACGTATATATGAATATGAGCTACTAAGTCTTTCAGCCAAATTGACGGGAGCTTAGATACCATATACACAGATCACATTAAGTGATTCTAAGACAAGTGTCAACTGATGCTGACACTTGATCAGAAAGTGTCAGCATTAAGGAAGCAAAAAGAAACTTCATCCATTTTGTCCAACAAGTATTTATCTTAGCATGGTTAACTATTAACTAAACTACAGATTTAAAAGTTAATTATAAAAACAAATAACTAATATCTGGATTAATTAACACCAACAATACTGTAGTTAGTTGAGATTCAGGTGATATGAGAAACTGCTTTAAAGGAGATCTTGTGTAAGGATCGCCTGACTTCAAAAACTATATAGGTGGCGCTGCCATCGGAATCGAGTAGGAAGAGAAGGAACTTTACAAAATGGAGGAGGTGCAAATGGCGGTTACGATCTGTAGTATGAAAACAAAAACGGTGTGAAAAAAAAGTTTAATGTTTAGTGTTAGTTGGTTTTTTAAATGTTGTGATTGCAATGTGTGTTGTGTGACAGTATAAGGAACAATAAAAATAATTAGCCACTAAAGATGGACTGACTTTTTTGTATCTGGTAACTAAGGAAATCTCGGTTGAAAACACAAAGAACCTACAGCAACGAGAATATTTATTTCTACAAACTGGCTGAAAAGTCCTGTAGTACGTTAATGACGGGTTAATAGATATATATGCATAATATATATGTATGTGTATACACATAATATGAGTGTGTGTATTTTATTTTAATTAATTGCATTTATTTTTTCAAACAATTTTTATAAATCAAAGTTGGATTGAATATGTAATAATTCATAAAATACTTTGATTTTTGCACAAAAGCCAGACATTTTCATGGATTTAAGATTTCGATACCTTATAAAATTCTAAGAATATATATTGAAGAAGAAGTTCAGTGTAAAAAATTTAGGGACACTTGGGTTCAATATACAGCGGTGTCTTCAGAAGAATAAATCAAATTATTTAGGTAAGATTAATGGGATAGAAAAAAGTCAAAAGAAGAGACAAGACAGCAGAGATAAGATAAGAAAAGGTAAACCTCTTTGATACAAAATTTGATTAATCAAAAAACTATTCAGTTGTTTCCTATTTTGACTAAATTAATTACTAAGACAAAGTCATGTACCATTAGATTTCCAAGTTTAACTCAGTTTCAAAAACTTTTATCCTCCCAAGGCATTTTATAATGAAACGGAAAAGTCGAATAAATTTTATAAATAATGGTTAGACATTTAGTTTCAATTTTTTATAACAATTGCGCCCCTGAAAAATAAGTTATGCGTTGCAATTTAATTAAGATATCAATAGGGCACTTTGAATGCATTTTTTACAAGAGCTAATCAAATTGCTCTTATTTTATTAAATTCTCAATATTCAATGAAAAATTTGTTTAGGTAAGAGTTCCAGTAAAAAAACAGTTCCTTTTATTATTATTCTGAAACAAAAATTATAAAATCGTGTTTGTCCGAGTATCAAAACACTAAACAATTTAATTCAACAAAATTACTACGAGTATTTTTCGAAGTTAGAAAAATAGCAAAAGTCAATTTAAAGAATAAACATTGCATGTTTTGATTTTCTATTTATTCACAAGTTATATTACTTATAGAAATTATGTAACTTACCTTATGTATAACACCTGTGTGCAAACATTTTTTTCTTGACCTTTATTATTACAATACAATTTATATTCTTCAAAATGCATCAGTTGTTTCTTTTCAACAAAGCCTGACACAATTTTCTCAATTAATTTTATGGCATTCGTTTGACTCATCTGTCTCCAAAGTAAACGAGGCTCATGGTCATGAGCTCGTGTCCTGATGCTAGGAAATAATCATCATACTCCTATAGCGAGTGTAATGTTCGTGTGTCCCTTAACTGCCGCAGGCGTATATATACATCTCGCTCAGCAGTTGTGAATTTTCCCTGACATACATATACGTCTATCCAAAGAGTGCAGTTTTTTTGTATTGTGCTGCCATCAATAAAACTATCCCTAAGGCTTTGAATTACAATAAAATGACCTTGATAGAGTTTAAAAAGAATTTACTTATTTCAGAGAAATCATTTACTTATTTGTACCATTTCTTTTCCACTAATACATCGCTCAACTACACGCGCCTGAATAAAAAATGAGAACCAATGGAGAGCGAATCGTGTAACTGTTTCTCGACAGTTAAGGTGAAGCTTGAAATCATCACGTGGACTTTGTGGAGAAAATTAATATCTTATAAAATTTGATTTCATTTCATTTTCTTTTAGAGAAATTTAGACTTTGTTAAACTGAAGAGTTGCTCGATGATGGAGACAAAACCTGAGTTGACTTCATTCTCTTGTTTCTCAAGCAGGGATGTTAGAGGATTCAAAGATTAAGGTCAATTAAGTGTGCAAAAGTCATCAATGTTCTAAAAGATAAAAATGATTTAAAAAATTGTAAAACAGACATTAGGTTAATTTCTTAGCAGTATTGTAAGACTGCATGCTGTCTATTTTAAAATATGTGAAATTTTTAAATTTTTATATTTTTATTCGTAAATAAACTTTGATTCTTATTCCATAAATGTTGATAGTTTAAGTGTATTTTTTCTACAATCAATTCGTGATTATCTGCGTCAGGTACGTTTTCCACAATTTATTTTAATAATATAAACAATAATAATTATAATTGCTGCGAAATAAAATTGTGTATTGAAACATGTTAAAATCAATATAAGTTCTTTTATCAGATGTATAATGATAAAACTAATATATTTTTCGTTAAAAAAATATTGTTCTATGAATTAATAGACTTGAATATTTTCTATATACTTAAGCAAAATTTTAAGTTTAAAAATATAATTTTATTAATCATACATTAAAAAATTCATTATACTAAATTATTATTATTATATGTTAAATGTTAGTTAAGAGATATATTCTTGATATCAGATCTAACTTCAAAAATTGAACTAAAATAAAATTGCGGATAAATTATAATAGGCTTAACTCGGAAATAACTTCGAAAAGCAATTCAATAAAAGAAAAACAAATTGTAAATTTCGTGGAAGACTTATGACATCAAACTACATGCAGAATACAGTTAATAACAAATACATCTTTGCCATCTTATTGGAAAAGAAACAATGTTTCCAATTAAGATTTTAAAAATAAAAATGCTTCTCCCTCCTGAAATAAAGATTTTAATTAGTTACATTAATCTTTTTGAAAACACATGTGGCGAAGAAATCTAAGCACCATTCACCTTGTAAAGAATTAAAGAGAACAGCTTATTAAAAAGGAGAAAAAAATCAATGTTATATTGTATATAGATTTGGAACATAAATGTATTTCCTTTAATTGAAACGCAAGAACCCTTTGCTGTATCAAAGAAAACATTTTTTAATTACAGAACGATTCCAATTAAGATATCTATATTAAGGAAAGGCTCTAGGAATTACACAATTTTTAAAACTTCTGCATATGTTTCATTTCAGAAGATAAACATGACTTGTGACCAAATGATAACTTAATTAACAATAAATCATAATGTGTTGCAGTTTTCCATGTTTTCCTTTTGTAAAAATATCAGAAGGAACGAGGAAATTCAAAAGAATACTATTTATCTTATCAGAAACGCAGCAGTACAATTAATTAAATCTCTAATACAGAAGTATCATTTAATATTAAATATCACGCAATATAACTAGCATGTACTTAATAAAAAATGATTCTTAGATAAACATCTTATCTTAGTTATAATAAGTAAGTATAGTAAGTATTTTAGTTACATAATATAAATCGTGATATATCAAGAATATGTATTTTGTCACTATTTACTAATTGTTTTATTGTTGTTTGAACTAATTTATCATGATTTTATGTTAATTTCACAAACATATGAAACAGCATTTCATTTTTTATTTAAATCTTTCATTCGAATGTCAATCAAAACTATTAATCAAAAAAAAAAAGATTGCTTCTAATTATTTTATTTCGAAATTGATTTCAGATGGTGAAAATGCATTAAAAATGCTTTAAATGAGCATAAAAGATTTATTTATTTATTTTAATTGACTGACATAGTGTAATTGAATCACAACATTTTTGAATCGCACATAATATTTTCTTTACTTGAAATATATCTTTGCTTAAAATTCATTTTGCTGTTAGCCAACGCATTAATATTTGGAATCATCAAACAGTAATTTATTCATTAACTAGCTTCTTTAATAATTTAATACTGTTATTGTTTCACATATTTGAAATCAATTTTTCTACATGAAAAATTTATTTATTGAAAAATTTAAGAAACTATTGTTCTTCAGAAAACAGTTCGGGATAAGAAGTACATTGCTGGAAAAATTAGTATATAAGTTCATAAAGTATTAATATAGAGGTTTCCGTTAGTAATTTTTTGGTTTATAATAGGTGGTTAATCCAAGTATGTAAAATAAATGTATTAATGCATTAGTATAGGTTAAACATTAAAAACATTTATTAATTAATCATACAAATGGGCCTTATCAATGAATTTAAAATCGATTATTTCTTATTGAAAATATGTATCGTTTCTTTATTTTAAATTAACAATGTCTTATTAATTATAAGATTACGTTCATACTTTATATATTTAACACAGTCTATTTCAATATGATATTTATTGACTGTCAGAAACGTTGCTCAATATAGAAATAAATGTAGTTATTTGCCCATTATTGTCAGTAGGGTAGTAACCTTTAATTGCTATGGATGTATTTAGAACCACTATTGTTACCATGTGCAAGGTCTAAAAAAATAATTTACATAAAAGTAAGCTAAAAGAAACTGCAATTGATGAATTTTACAAAAGGTAATTAAATAACATTGCTTTCTTCCCATAAATAAAATTAAATTGAATTTTAGAAAATCCAAGTTTTATATATTTATTCTATTTTAAAATAAAATTAATGGCAAGAATTATAATTGATGTAAGTTAGATAGTTAATAGATGTCCATGATATTGTACAATATTACTTAAAGAATATTAGTTTTTAAAATTAAGTCTTTATAAAATTTACATCTCATTCGATATTTTTATTCTCTTATTATTTCAAATTCAAATTATTTTCTGATTTTCAATTCAGCAGCAGTTATGGATAAATATCACATTATACAATGAGGAATATGTTACAGTGATTGTAGAACTTTGTTACAGAGTGAGAAATATTATTGGTAAAATTTTTTATACTGATTTAAAAGCACATGATTTAAATTTACAGTTTTATTTTTAGCAATGGTATTTTATACAAGTTGCTCTCACTATATGATTGCTATTTAATATTGAATAAGCAGTCAATATGTAACTCTTGATACTCACAATTCATTCAATATTGACATTACTACTGATGCATGAATATCGATGAATACTGTATACATATAGATATTTATATCTTCTCAAAATTAGTGTCTAGTAATTTTGATCCTGTAATTTTTTTGTTAAAAAATGTAGTAACAGTATTTTAACGCATGAAAAATATTTATTAAAAGCCATCGATGTACAACAAAACCTTAATATAAGCTCTGTTAGGCTTCAGATGCTCCACTATAATCTAATACATCAGTTTGATATGGTTATTGAATTGTTCCATAATATTATCATATATATTCGCCAAACTAATCAGATCATTCAAATATTCCATCATATCATCTATTCTAATTAAATCAAATTGATTTATGTATGTTATAATATCAAATGAACCAGACAAATTGCGATATAAAAGAGGAAAGAAAGCAAATTTGTGTGTTAAATCAAATTCATCTTTATTTTTAGCAAATATTTTCAATTTTGTTTGGGATTATTTCTTTAAATTGTTCGTTCTTTTGATTAATCTCAATATTAATCAAAACATATTTGAGAAGTTTTGTCTAAAGCAGGATAGACCAAGCAAGCATTTTTTTTTTACTTTAAAAATGAAATAAAATATCTTATGAAAAATGATATATAAATAAGGTTTCTATATTTTAATCTTATAGCCCATATTTAGAGTCTTAAACATTTCTGTAATTCGGTTCCAAGAAGTAAATCAAAGATGATTTGAAAAAGAATGAAAATTTTATTGTTCGCGAATAAATATTTTTAAATAAATTTTGGCTAATACATTTTGTTTAAGAAAAAGGATATAAATAGTTTTAACACAAAATTAAATTTTCTTTTGTGTAAAATTTGAAGTAATGCCAGTTATTAATTTAAGTTGGCCAGTTAGCAAATTATTTATTCTTTCTTCTCTTCAAGTAGTTAAAATTATCCGGAAGTAAATAATTAATTTTGGTATTTATATATATACAAGATATAATTTGGGATATAAGATATATTTCTAAAATTTATTTAATAACTAAACATTGTTATAAAATGGAAGTTTTTGAATTAAGATTAAAAGACTATTAAATAAATCAGTGATTAAACGAAAATCTTCTTTTAGAAATTAAATAAAAGAAAATTAAAACGTTATTTTTGTCTGTCTAAAGCAATGTAAGTCATTTTAAGTCCTTTCCAAGGCAGCGTATGAACTGAATCCTAAATATCCTTAATTATTTTTCGCATTTGATGCCATATTATTCAGTAACTTTCTTAATGTACTTGAAGCTATTGCGAAAATAAATTTATACTAAAAATTTCGTTACATAATTGCTTTGTATATTCGAATTTAATTATTGTTAACTTAATTGAATTCAGTTGCTGTTTAATTCAAAACTAAAATATTGTCACTTTTTCAAAGTGATTGAAAATTAAAAAAAAATTAAATTAAATTTTAAAAAAAAACATTTCATTTAAGTTTTCTCTTGCTATTTTTTTATTTTTATATGTTATCTTTATCGTGGGGAAGAGAAAAAATAGCCTCACAGACACTTTTCTTTGCAAAAAAAAAATAAATAAATAATGAATGCAAATAAAATAATGAATAGTCTACGGTTATTAAGAAGACTGCAATTTTCTTAGACATGTTCATTAGTCTGGAATGATAATTAATCGTTCTTTTTATCAGAAATTTCATTTCATATTACTCTTAATAATGCGCCTTATGTTTACAGTAATTTATAAATTTAATTTATAACTAATGCAATATATAACTGAAATAACATTGATAGTTCATTATCTTTTTTAATTCTTTTCATATTTTGTTATCTTGCAATACATTGTTATTCTTTAAGATATTTCTTCAATTTTTTTTATTTGTTTTTGGAAAATTTTATAACAGAAATCATTATAAATTATAAATAATATTGTTTGAGATGTAGAAATATTGTATCTTTTCTGTGAAATATTTATATTTTACCACTAACTTAGAATCTTCGTTTGAATATC